>CM051265.1:3150977-3740977 GCA_027921565.1 Artemia sinica | reverse complement strand
AATGAGTAGACACTGAGCAAACTCTTCCACAGTGTACGGGATAGGTGAGAACAAGAATTTCTCGAAATAGAATTTTTCCGCCTTTGCATGTTTTGATATTTTTGCTGACAAAATGTGCCTTGGGCTGCGTAAGGACTGAGACAAACCTCTCGGTGGATTGATCCCTCCCTCAAGGGCGGCCAGCAAGTGGGTCGGTACCCTAGTAGAGGGAGGGCCGCCGCGGGGAAACGCAAAAACAATAAGAAAATATTTAAAAATTAAACGCTTGAAAATTAGCACTTTGCGCAACGAGAAAAAATATATGAATAAAAAGGCAGTGTTTAGCTGGCAACGAAAAAATAGGTCCCCTCCCCCCCCTCCCATGGAGTCCTCTCCCCTCATCTTTCCTTAAATTACGCATGATATTGTTTATATTTTATCCTTTTATAAGTCACAATAATGCCTAAGAATTGCATCTATGATCAAGGCACCCTCTGAAAATGAATGTTAGATGGTGGGTGGAATCTACTGAAAGGATATTGTGAAATCTAACACCCCAATCGAAGAAATGGATATTTTCGTTAAAAGTCTTTCATTAATAACTCTTAATATGGTTTAAATATACAACTAATATAAGCTCGCCCGGGGGCTAGGGTCTGGTGCCACATGGTGATGGAAGGGGGTGATGCCATGGCAGTGTGGAGTGTTTTGTGGGGTATCATGATTGGCATGGGTTGCAAAAACTTGAACCACGGGATTTAAAAGCATAGTTCTAATAGGAAATGCCTGAAAGATGTCTTGGGGGAGATGTAGCGATGTCAGGGGGGTGTTTAATATGATCCATAATTTACCAAGGTGGTATGCATTGTCATTGACTAGTATACTCTAGAGCTTAAAAATAAGGTGGGAGGTGTTAAATGAATTTTTCACTAGAGGGGGAGTGAAATCTAACAATACTCAATGAAACTGTGCATTTCGTTAAAAGTCCTTCAAAAAAAATATCGTAATATGGTTTAAATGTATCACTAATATCAGGTCACCCAGGAGATGGGATGGGGCAGTTACTATTTTCAGATGGGTGAAATGCCATGGCGGTGTGGAGTATTTTATGAGGGCATCATGATTGGCTTGGGTTGCAAAAAACTTGAATCACGAGATTTATAGACATAATTTTTAATTGGAAACGTCTGAAAATGTCTTAGTGGATATGTGTTGTCAAGGTTGGGGGAGGGGGGTCATGTAATGTCATTGTAGGGTGAACTAGAGCTTAAAAGTTAGGGTGGACACATAAAGGAATTTTTCCCATGGAAGAGGTGAAAATGTAACAGGTATTCAAAGAAATGGATATTTTCCTTAAAAGGTCTTAATATGTCTTAAATTTGCATCTAGTATCAACCTTATTTCTCAAGTATTGCATTCTAGAGGGGGGGGGAGTATTGTCACGATAGTGTGAAATCTAATATCCCACGTAAAGAAACGATACATTTTTGTTTTATCGTTATTAATATCTTGAGAGCAAATGTATCCTGGATTGTATCAAATTGGGAGAGTAACGCATCATTCTAACGATGGCCAAAAAAATAGGTAATCTTAGTTGTCATGCAATAAGTTAATTTAGAATATGGTTCCAGATACAAAATACTGGAAATAGTTTCATGGACGACTTGGTTGGGGTCTTGTACCATTGAAAGGGAATGACATATCGAGTCTTGGCGGAGTCAAGAACTTCAGAAAAAGAAAAGAAATATGAAAGGTGTTTCGAGCAAACAAGGAAACACCGAAAAAAGAAAATGTCTTGGGGCTTTTGGGCAAAAAATGCCTAAATGGTTTTATCTGGCAGTGATGGATGCGCCGTGCATGCGTAAGATGCGCTGACCTTACATAATGTGTGTGCGCCATTAAGTTAATGAAAAAAAAAACGCTTTGGGGGCTTCGGGCAAAAAAAAGTATTATGTGACAGTGATGCACAATAATTACGTAAGGTGTGAGCTGTCATTACGTTGCAAGTGGGGACCCCCATGGGCTCCTGTCGCAAAGCTACATATATGTTCGTTTGAAACAGGGTAAGTCGTATGACGTCATTGGAGTAAAGAGGGGTGTGTCATGAGTCTTGCCAAGTGTGTTCCCTTTAATAGAACTGGTGACTGCTTTGTGCAGGTTCGTGGGGTTAAGGGCTCCCCTGTTAACTGAACTTGTGTATTATTCCAACCTTACTCCAATTAATCATATAAAATAAAACTGGAATCCTGGGAATCTGGCCAGGGGCTGTCATGGGAATTTTGCCAGGGCTCTCATTGGAATCTTGCCAGGGTTGATGTGGCGTCAGAGGGCTCTCTTAGGAAAAGGGATAGGGCTCTCATAGAAGTGCCTATGACGATACTACTTTATGATTTCAAATAAATACTAGTTCACATTTGGCGTAAAAATCAAAGGTTTGGGGAGGGGGTTATTAGCCTTGATTTAAAGGAAAATGCTTGTTAATTTCGTTTTAATATCACTCTTTATTTGTAAATTGTCTTTGTTTTAATTTACTTACCAAATAGGTGAATATTCACTTTTGAAAATATTGGCTGGCAATATAATTTTTAAAACACTGTTGCCTGATAGACGATGGGCTTTAACAAAATGCCGAGACAAACATTAGAAATTATACACAAAGAAAACATATTTCCAGCCTTGAATTTGCTAGCACAGGCTCTAATAAAAAAATAGTACGCAATTATGTGATTTATTCTACGGGAGGATCATTTTTTTCTACCCCCAAGGAGTACCAGCCCTGGTCCTAGATAATACAGAATGAAGACGGTTTAGGCCCTTCCCACGTGAATCGAAAACTTATTACTCCTTTTATTGGCTTAACATTTCACACAAAAACACGGGAGAATCAATCAGGTTCTAAAAGGTACGGCCACTTGGTTTCCCTTTCTGACGTAAGCTTAAGGAACAATATGATTAGCTAACAAAATAAGTTACTGACATAAATTTAATAAATTCAAGGACACTTACTACCACAAAATTATATCAAAGCAGTCTCTCTTTTTCTCATTGTGTTTACTATAAGAAAAAAAAACTTACTATAAAGCTTGCTGAAGGCTGCATAGAACTCATTTATGTCCAGTCTGTTGTTTCCATCGCTGTCTTCATACCGCAATAAATCAACCAGGCTACATCTATGAGACAATCGACTAAGTTGCTCCCTTGCACCAACCTAATATTTATTATTATTTATTTTATATAATTCTAATTATAAAAATTATAATAATTAATTATTATAATGTTACCAATTATAATAATCATTAAGTTACATTATATTAAATTAAATTATATAATTTAATTTAATATTTATGATGAAAATAATAATATTATTTGCATACAATAGACTAATTTGCATACAAGACTAATTCATGAGTTATTTTTTTTTTGTAGGTCTGTCATGTATCTAAGACATTTTTATATCGTAGCATAAATATTTTTAAGTAAAGCGCTTGTAATAATTATAGTTCTGCTTCATTTTAGTTTTGTTAAACTTTATATATATTTTTTTCCAACTTGAAGATTAAGGGAATTGAAATCTCAAAATTATATTGAGCTTTGGAATAATTTGGAGATAAGGTTTACCAACCTGCAATTCTGATTGAGAACGATTTTAATGGGAAATGAAAATGAAAAAAAAATGAAATCAATTAAAAGTTGAGAGCAATATAAAACGTTTCAACGGGAGGAAGTTTTCTCATTTAAAAAACTAAGACTTAAATCAATAGAAAAAGACTATGAACAGAAAAGTGAAACCTAAAGCGAACACATATTACGACATATTATGTGGTACCCCCCCCCTCTGTGTTGAAGTTTTCCTCAAAGATAGAGCGTGATTTGTGCATTAATGAAATTCCACACTTCGTTATATTTTCTTTTTTTCTTGGATTTTTTCTTTTTTTTTCATTTCTTTTTTATTGAAAATGAAAATAGCTACAAGTATCAATCAAGTTTATATGTAAAAAAAAAAAATGATTTCTCATATATGCTATTCACTTTCTGAAGTCTTTTGTCCTTTCGAATTCATGGAAATCTACTGAAGCATAGAAAATTGAGAACCAAATAAAACTTTCGAAAACATCACGTGGGAATATAAGAAGCAACAGATTAGAAGCACATAGCCTTCAGTATAGCAAACATTGTTTTAGCTTTGAGTTTATTGTCTATCTTGCATTATTGTCGGCCTCAATTTGATTTCTGAATTCATTGTAATTTCTAACTATTTTAAATTTGATCTCTGTATATGAGCTAGCTTTTGCTTATCTTATGTTTAAATACCTCACTTAATTTTAGCCTTTTTGTTATTTTCTTAAGGAAAAGACTCAAGGACCAAAACTGAAGATCCCACATGAAGCCTGTCAACTATACGGACTGTAAATCCGTAATTTTGATTTCAATAGCGAGTTATATAATAAACTCGAGAAAAATGAGCTTACCATTGATTAAATTGATATATAGATTCAAAATAGGTGAATATGTGTTTATATGTAACGGTAGCAGTGGATGATCGGAGGAGGTAGTTGTGGTTGAACAGTAGCGATCGAAAAGGTTACGGTAGTTGTGTTAGCAGTAATTTTAGTCGTGGTAATAGTAATTATAGATGGAGGACATCTTGTAGTCGTAGTAATAGTTATATCAAACAGTTCGTGGTAACGAACTGTAAGTAAGGAGCGACCCTGCTCAATAGTAACCGAAACTCTAAAACATGTAATTTTGATATCAATATATATTTGAAAGTTTTGGCTTATTATGCTGCTTCCAAATTTAAGAGTTTCATTAAGTCGAGTCCTACCCGTCAAAAGCTACGAGCCTGAGAAATTTTGTCTGATTTTTGAAAACAGGGTAAAAGACCCATTAGAAGTCATACATTTTAAATGAAAATCACGCCATAAGGTTCGACGTATCCAAGAACCTTACTGTAGAGGTTTCAAGCTCCTATCTGCAAAAATGTGGAATTTTATAATTTTTCCAGAAGAAGGATCACGGATGTGTGTTTATTTGTTGTTTTGTTTTCCCTGGGGTGATCGTATCGACAAAGTGGGTCTAGAACTTCGGGAGAGGGCTCATTCTAACGGAAATGAAAAGTTCCAGTGTCCTTTTTAAGTGATCAAACAAAATTAGAGGGCAACTAGGCCCCCTTCCACGCTTTTTTTCCTAAAATCTTCTGATCAAAATTTAGAGAATGCTATTTTGTTTAGCATAGTTGAAAGGCAAAAAAACTATGTCTTTGGAGATAACATGATCCCCCACAGACTCTGGGGAAAGGTTCTTAAGTTACAAAATTTGCCCACTATTTACGTGTAGTATTGTTATTGGGAATTATGCATTACATTTTTCGGGTCGTGATGGGAGGACGAATTTCCTGATGGGGGGGGGGGGGTTCATACGAGGAGAATTCTACATGGAGAGAGAAGTTTCCAGGTGGTGAACTTTTCAGGGGAAATCTTATACTGGCGCAATTTGGCAGAATTTCTATATGAAATTTCTTTGCATGTCTTGCTTTCTCTTTACCGATTCAATTTTACGCGTGGAGATGTTAAGGATAATTCTTCGAGGTAAATTATCTCCAGGATTGAATTATCCAGAGGATATTTTCGTGGGGAGGGGGATTTTCCCGCGGAGTAGGAGCCAGATATTCTGGCTTTTTAAAAAGATCAGAAATTAAATGAAAAAAACAAGTTTTTTCAGCTGAAAGTAAGGGGTGACATTAAAAATTAAAGGAATAAATACGAAGAGGGAATATTACGCATATGAGACCTCCCCAACACATCACTCTTTATGCTAAAGTTCAAATTTTGTCCCACTTCTTTAAAAACGACTCTTGAAACACAAGGGTCGTTTAATTAGAACAATAAGTAGCTTTCTTAAAGTGCTGAAAAACTTTGGCGTGAAGAGTGAGGTGTTGAGGAGAGGACAACCCCACTTATATACGTAATAATTCCTGTTCGTTTTAAGTTTTCATGTTGCTCCTTACTTTCAGCTGAAAAAATTTACTTTTTTTTATTTAGTGGCATGAAAGGTCGATATTCAAACGGTAGGAGCAGTTACAGCTGAGATAGTCATAATAAGAGTAGTCACACAGATAAAAGTCATGACAGGAATAGTCATAGTAGGAGTAGTCATAAAACATTAGCCGCAGAATAAGTAAAGGAGTAGCTGTGGTAAGATGAACCATTTTGTCTAGTTACAAGAATAATATAAGAGAACTATTGCAAAAACACAAGGGGGTAACAACCAACCTTAGCTAGTGTGTCGCCGATATCAGGGCTGACATTGAGATTTTAACAATATCTAAGAATCACTTTTGAGAAATACAGAGTTTTTAAAACAAAATCCTGACTTATTTTATAATAATAACATGTATGTGCTTAGTATACTTTTTAATGGTAGCAACAGATTATATACTTTTTCTAAGCTACACATTAATCATGGGAGAAGGTCCGGGAGTCTTTTTTGCTTAAGGGGGAGGAGGACTTGTTCATCTAGGAGTGTGTTGCTAGGCTCACATTTTCAGGTCCTGAGAAGTATTTGGATGAATGTTTTAAGGGGAGTTACTATCTTGATTCTCTTCATTTGGGGTAATTTCTTAGACTTTTTTGTAATAGTCTTATAGTCTTACCCTCCATAGAGCTGGAAAAAAGGAGGGACAAGATAGTTTTGAGGGAGAGGAAAACATTTTCAAAGTATATAGTCTTTTTTGAAGGATTACTATGCGAAAAATGGAAACAGTAAAAAAAAAGGGTTGGGGAAAGACTGTTATCGTTGGTCCGAATGATTGTAGGAGTAATGTTAGAAGCATTTGTGGTAATTATGATTATGGTTAGAATAGTAGAAAATTGTTGACAGTAGTTATTCTTTGACAGTAGTATAGTAATCATTTTAGAAGAAATCTAAGTAGGAAAGGCTATAATAGGAGCTGTAAGGGTTTAACCGTTTTAGTTTTAACCGGTTTATCGTTTCGGTTTAATCGGTTTAACCGCATTACAAGAAGTAATGGTAGTCATTGTGCAACTAGTTGTGCCGTTTTAGTAATTAAACTAAAGTAATTAAAGTAATTAGCCCTTTTAGTAACTAAATAAAAAACCAAGTTTTTGCAACTGAAAGGTAGGAGCAACATTAAAACTCAAAACGAGAAGAAATTATTCCTTATAAGAAGGGGACGATTCTCCTGAAAAATTCTCCTTAGTATATTTTCATTTGAAAAAGACTTTAATCTGTAATCGGTTTCTCGATCACCCCGGAAATACTCCCTTCCGTGGAATTTTTTCCCAAAAATCAAAACAAGCGGAAAATAGCCCCGGGATATCTCCCTCGGAACATATCCACATGCAAAATTGAGCTGGTAAAGAAAATGTAAGGCAATTAAAAAGGATTTTGTATAGGAATCTGTCAAATTTGCCCAAGAAAATTCACCCCCGGAAAATTTTCCCTATGGAAATCCACCCCAAGAACAAAATCTCACCCCCTGAAAAATGACTGTATGCTTCCCAATAACAAATACTATGCGTAAACAGTTGGAAAATTTCATAACTTACAGGTCTCTCACCACGAACTGTGGGGCGCCATTCTACCCCTTTAGACATAGTTATTTGATCTTATAACTAAACTGAACAAAATAACTATCTCAAAATTTTGATAAGATAACTTTCGGAAAATGGGCATGTGACGGGGGCCAGCTGCCCTCCAATCTTTTTGGCCACTTAAAAAGGGCACTAGAATTTTTAATTTCCGTTTGAATGCACCCTCACCCAATCTCCTAGGACCCTTATTTCAGTACGATTACCCCTGGAAAGAAAACCTTGACTGCTTGCTTTCAGCAGTCCACTTGATTGTTTGTTGTCTACTTCAATAATGTATTGGAACAAAATTTCCCCCTTCACAGATCCTTTTTGCTTTCGTATATCTGGTTAGAGCCTACACTTTTAAAATTTGTCTCGCGTTCCGTGTCAACAGAGAAGTCTTGTGACAAAAGCACGTCTAAGCTGCAATGACACAAGTCGAGCGATCCTGTGAAAGTACCCGCCGTATCGGGTGGTATTTTATGAAAATTATATTTTATGAGGCCAACACAAAATCCTGTTCCATCCCAATCTATTCAAAGCCTCCCTCTCTACGCTCTGTCGAAAAGTTCCCATTTCCCTTAAATATTCCCTAATGCAATCCTACCATCCCAGAGGGGAACGACCATCCGCATAAAACACGCATCCGCGATCTGTCTTCTGGCGAAAATAGCGAAATTCAACGTTTTTGTGTATAGGAGCTTCAAACTTCTACAATAGGGTTCTCTGGTATGCTGAATCTGAGGGTGCGATTTTCATTAGCAATCTTTGAATTTTAAAGGGTTTTCCCTCTACTCCAAAAATCGGGCAAATTTTATGCGGCTCGTAACTTTTGATGGGTAATGTTAAACTTGACGAATCCTATATATTTGGGTTCAGCTTAATAAGCTGATTGTTTTGATGTATCTATTAATATCAAAATGTCGTATTTTAGAGTTTTCGAGTCGCTTCTTACTTACACTTCTTTAATACGAACTGTTTGATGGACAGTCCATGTAGAAGTTGTCCAGGTAAGAATAGTCACGGTAGGAATAGCCGTGATAAAAGTAGTGATAGAAGCAGTCGTGGTAGAATGGACTGTAATTACCTTCGTTGGAGTAATTTTGACTATAGCGGGAAAAGTAGCGGCAGTAGAGAAGTCGTGGCAAGCGTAGTTGTGACAGGAGTAGTCGTAATGAGAGCAATAATGGTAGGACTAGTCGTAGCAGATGTTACCATTGTAAAATAATCTTTTCATGAATAGTATTAAAAAAGCTGTGTATAGTAAAAGTAGGGGTACTAAAGCAATAACAACATTTGCAGCTGGGGAAGGCTTGGTAGGTGTGTTATTATTAGTAGTAGTTTCACTAGCTTTAGTAGTTGTGGAGGGGGTATTTATGATGACAGAAATCATTTTAGGAGTATTAGCCGTAAGATTAGTCGTGGTAAGAGTAGTCACGAATGGATTAATCTTTGTAGAACTGGCAGCTGTGGGAGTGGTCGGGGGAGGATTGTTTTAATTAGTGGTTTACGTAGTGGGAATAGTAATAGTAGAAGCAGTTGTGGAAAAAGTATTTTAGATATGGGCAGTCGGTGCAGCACTAGTTACGATAGAATAAGTCATGATAAAAGTATTCATTCCAGGAGTAGCCATTGTTAGATTAGCAGTAGGACTAGTCTGGACATGAACAGTAATGATAGAAGTACCAGTGTTAGATTTAATAGCATTAATCATATTTGTCGTAATGGTAGTAACAATAGCTGTAATTTTTATTGTAGGCAAAGGTAAAATTATGCTTCTGGCTAATGTAAAATTATATTTCTGTAGAATGGATGCTTTCTCTAAAGTTAAAGTTTATCAAATATCACTGGTTAACTGTATTGTCAATGCAATTGATTTATAACAGAATGATTTTTTTATTATCATTCAGTCATTTAGGATTGTTGTTAAAAGAGTTAGATCTCCCACATTTATTTACAATACTTCGTGGGGAATCTTGCGTTTCTGAAACCTACTTTGGGTTCTCTTCTTCCGCAGACTACAAACCTTATGCGGTCCTAATTTCAACAATCCTAATTTCTATTACATTATTGTGCTCCAGCCATGAACGTATCCAGGATTTTTTTTTAGGGGGGTGGGCAAAATAGGTTGATCCGATAAACTTGCGTTATGAGCAAGTTTAATTGACGACTTCTTGCGTTAATTAAGTAAATTACACTACTTTAGACTACGTTAGAGGGGGGCGCCCCCTAGCCAAGACCCGCCACTGAATCCAGCAGTAACAATAACTAATTTCTAACAATCCTAGTTTGAACCTATCCAATATTTTTTTTTAACTGGGCATAAAGGTCACAAAAAGGGTGGAAAAGAGCGTCATATTCATTTGATTAGTTAAAAATGTCAGTATAACTGAAATTAGTTCAGTTGAAAAAGCCTTCTTCCAAATTCTTATGAATTTCTGTTTTTTAATGATGCAACCGGAGTAAAATAAAAATAACGAATACAAAACACGCGAGAAACATTGCTCTTTACCAAGTTTGTGGAATTGAATAGACTCTGAAGAAATTTCTACACTTTTCGGTGGTATAAGAAAAACAGTATTATTCTTTAATATCTTTCACCTTTTCTTTGTATTACATTGAACAATAGAGAAAAAATAAAATCTGATTATAGCCTTTATTCTTCATATAATTTCCAAAGAAGATAAAGGAAATGAAGTAGTTTCGTAGATAAAGTTTCTTTCAAACAAATATCCCTTTTCAACCCTTTTATTTTATTCCTCTTTTTGGCAAAAATACAATAAGAGCCCCATTTCCCTAGGGAAATTATCCTTCATCCTAGAAACGAGTCAACGCTAAAAATAAGGATGTTTCAGCAGCATCACAAAAATTGTCCTTTGTATCTGGCTGGACGCTTCTCTAGGCACTAATAATAAGCAATTTGGAATACTCCTGGTAAAAATGAAGGTATTGAACTGGCATGAAAAGCTATCCAATAAAGCATGCTCGGGATGTTAGTCCCAAGATAGGAATGTCAGAAATTCCAATAAAGGTGGTTATGTCACGTATAAAACTATAAGTTATTTGATGCATTCTGTTGCTGCAAATATCGTCAATGAGAAATGACAATGGTCCAACTTCCTTAAGAAACTTGGAATATGAACGATCAAATATAAATCACATTCGACTATCCCTGACATGATAGGACAGTACTCCAAAATTGTAATTTCTAGGCTGCATGTAAAACAGTTACAGTAAATATTGTGGTTCGATCTAAGAGCCATACACAGAAAACTAATTATAATTTAATATAATTACAATATAATTATAATATAATGTAATTACAATTATATAATAATACAAAATATATATAATAATAAATCATAATAATATGATATAATAATATTATTATAATTATATGTATAAGTATAACTATAATGTAATATTATATTATAATATGATTTAATATAGTATAATATGAGTATAATTATATATGTCTTGCATGACTGGTTAATACAGCTGGGACAGTGAATATACTTCACACATCTAGCAGTAAGCAGGGATGCCACCCGGTGACAAAAATCACTAGATTTTAGTGACTTTCTGGTTTATTAGGGATTTATTCCAATAGTCTAGAGATTTCTGTGCAAATTTAGTGATTTTTTGTTTATACAATAAATAAAACCACAAGAAATAGTGACAAATCAGTAGGGGTTGCAAACTTGACACCCAGTCTTCATTTGATTTTTTTCATGCAAAATTCGCTGGGTACTTGCAAAACCAATGCGACATGTAGTAATATTGTTAGAGGGTCTTGGAGAATATTATTTTTTGGAAATGTTTATAACAATTGGATAAAATATCTATAAGATCTGGAAGAAACATATATAAATATAAAAATGACATGGAACTGCTTGGGAGATGCGCGTTTTCTTACGTTGTTTGAATTCTAAATGAATTCTAAATTCTACAAGACCTAACGACTTGCAAACGAGTATTTAGTTAGTTCCGGGTAACAAACTGTGACTACAGACTGAACCTTTTATATTGATTAAAGCTCTAAGAGAGGATGCTTGTTAAATCCAAATTTCTTTGTTTTGTTGAGCTATATTCAAATTTCAAGCCGTAAATATTGTTATTAACCAGACAGAGTGAAAGTCTAAGACACAATTTTTTGAAATTAGAAAAGGTGGAGGCTTAGGATAGCTTTGCTACCTGTCTTATGGATCTAACAAAAGGTACAAATAAATAGCCTTGGCAGCAAAAATTAGAAGTAATTTAGTTGTGAACAGTTAGAAAACAAGCATTTCAAATCAATTTTTTGCCATTTTGATTTACTAGTAATGTAGGACAAATTTGGACAAATTACTTTTATATAAGGCATACCTTACTTCTATATAATAAACTCCTGCTTGTTATCACCGTTGTGCTAGTTAAATGAAACTATGATATATATTTTAAAGAAGCTAAAGAGCAAAATAAAAAGAAGTGGGTCTACATATGATAGGGACTACCGACCTCTTTATCAGTACCATGATTCCATTACAGGAACATGGTTATATCAAGAAATTGTTTGTCATGTCCACAGTTTATATAATTATCCAGTATGATCATTCCCTATCTCACCCATTATAAAAACCCGGACCAAGGTGCGAGTGCTCCAGAGAACGTTTTTGCAGATAGAAACATAAGCGGCATCAGATCTTTTCACGGGCAGACAAGTCAGACGCAAAACAATCGGAAACAAGTGGAAACCTGCTATTACGAATAATGCACTTTGTTGGAAACAATCGGAAACAGACTAACCCGCTAATGCAGAAAGAAGTGGGAAGAGCTTTTTGTTCGTACCGAGAATGAAGACCAGAAATGATCTGCGATAAACTTACTGGATAATTCTATAAACTGTGGTCATGTCACACTAAAACTTACTCTCTTAAGTTCCTCAGCTTCTAAAAGTCCTGAATTGTTTTCATCAAAATGAGAGAACATGAGACTAACAAGAAGATCACGTCCATGCGATCCTTCGCCTCCGTTGTTACCAGTTCCAAGCCGGGCATGATTCAACAGGAGTAAGTTATCCTGAAAAAATAACTTCTTGAGACAAATTATCAGTAAAAGACGTTTTTTTTTTTATTACCGTCATCGCAATCTTCTTTTTTTTACAAAGTAACCCCATGATTCCAAAACAATCAGAGTTATTTTATTATATATTAGCTATATTTTGATGTTGAGAAAAATATATCCTGAAACCTTTTAAAAGTTTTTATGTCATCTTTCTCTCTTATTACAAAGCCCCTTTATTTATCAAACAGTTCGTGGTAACGAACTGTAAGTAAGGAGCGAGCCGGCTCAATAATAACCAAAACTCTAAAAAACGGAATTTTGATACTAATAGATATATCAAAAGGATTGAATTTTTATATTGATTTTAAATATTTAAGTTTCATCAAGTTTAGTCTTACCCATCAAAAGTTACGAGCCTGAGAAAATTTGCGTTATTTTCGAAAAAAGAGAGAAACACCCCCTAAAAGTCATAGAACCTTGATGAAAATCACACACTCAAATTCAGCGTATCAACAGAGAACCCTACTATAGAGTTTTCAAGCTCCTGTCTTCAAAAATGTGGAATTTTGTATTTTTTGCAAGAAGAAAGATCACGGATGCGTGTTTATTTGTTTTTTTTTCCCAGGGGTGATCGTTCTGACTCAGTGGTCCTAGAATATCGTGAGAGGGCTCATTCGAACGGAAATTGAAAGTTCTATTGCCCTTTTTAAGTGACCAAAAATGGTTGGCAACTAGGCCCCCTCCCACGCTCATCTTTTCCCAAAGTCACCTGATGAAAATTTTGAGATAGCCAATTTGTTCAGCATGGTTGAAAAAATATAATAACTATGTCTTTGAGGATTACCTAATCCCCCACAGTCCCCGGGGGAAGGGGTGCAAGTTGTGAACTTTGCCCAATGTCTACATATAATATTGGTTATTGGGAAGTATACAAACTTTTCAGGGGGATTTTTGTCTGATAGTGGGGGGGGGGATCGGGGGTTACGTGGGAGGATCTTTCCATGTAGGAGTTTTTCTTGGGGGAAGGGACATTGTTATGAAGGGGGTGCCGGATTTTCTAGCATTATTTTAAAAAATGATAAGAAATTAATTAAAAAAACAAGTTTTCAACTGAAAATCTTTTCGACTGAAAACTTTTCAACATCAAAACTTAAAACAGACAGAAACTACTACGTATATGATTGGGTTCGTCCCCTAGTCAATACCTCGCTCTTAACACTAAAGTTCTTTTAGTGCTCTCATAAGAGCTACTCTCATAAGAGCCAATAGCTCTTACGATTAAGGGGTCATTCTCAAAGAACTGGAAAAAATTCGAACTTTAGCGTAAAGAGCGAGGTATTGACTAGGGGGCGAACCCTCTAATATACGTAATAAAAATATACGAATATAGAAGTTCGTTACGTAAGTTAATTCGTAAGTTACGTATATTTATTACTAATAAAAATATTTGTAAATAAAATTAAACAACTTTCGAGAAAACCATTTAGCCAAAAAAGTAAAATTAATATACAAATTTTGTTTTAATTACTCATGTACGGTGAGCCAAAATCAAAACCTGCATTAATTCAAAAACGTTCAGAAAATAAATAAAAAAACAAGTTTTTTTAACTGAAATTTAGGAGCGACATTAAAACTTAAAATGAACAGAAATTATTCCGTATATGAAAGGGTCTGTCCCCTCCTCAACGCTTCGCTCTTTGCGGTAAAGTTTTACTCTTTCTCACAAAATCTATATTTTAAAACAATAAAAATCACGGTAGTCCGTTGTCCAGGGGCGGATCCAGGATTTTTTTAGGGGGGGGGGGGCAAACTAGGTTGATCCAAAAAAATAATTAGGGGGGGGGCGCAAAATAGGTTGATCCGATAAACTTGCGTTATGAGCAAGTTTAATTAACGCAAACTTTAGTTAATTTAGTAAATTAAACTACTTTACACTACGCCAGGATCGCCCCCTGGATCCGCCACTGCCGTTGTCCTCCCCTAAAACACGATAGTCCGCCTGAGACTCTAAGCGGACAAGCCTATTAGGTTCAGGTCACTTGTTCTACATTTGAATTACTTGTTCTCATTGGAAGTAAAATCAAGTTGCCATCAAGCCATTGGCCAATTGGAGAGCCAAGACAAGTAGTCTTATTGAGAGGCAAAGCTGGCGTAATACTTTTTCAATATTGAAAAATGAAGTATATATAAATGGGTACCTGGAGAAATCTGTGAAAGGTAGATAGGAAGGACGCAGGGGCGTCGTTTGGGAGGGGCAAGGGGGAGCATTTGCCCCTCCAACAATGTGGAGAAAAATCTATTATATACGTGTTTTCTTTTTTTCCCTTAAAATACAACTCTGACAGGAGTCAGGTTCTTTCAGAAGCCAGATTTTACAACACTCGATGATAACTAAAGTTTGTCTTGGTGGTTAATTTTTGTTTTGGATCAGAGATGAAAAATGTGCTTTTCTGGAAGATATCATTGTGTTTGTAATCAATGAAAGCTTTATAGTTAAAATTAATTAACTTAATGGAATAATAATTGCATTCATTTAACAAATAAAAACCAATTAATTAAATGAATAATTAAACATAAACAATTAAAATGAAAAACTACATTAATAGACTTCAATAAAATAACTAATAATTAAAGTAGATAAACAGTCAATGTTCAGCGACAATACATAATTAAGCTCTTATAAATAAAATTATTTAATAATAAAAAATAAAAAGTTGAAATAACGTTCAATTCGGCCTAAAATAAAGTTGATTATTTAAATGAGTAGAAGCTTAATGCAAATAGATAAATTAAAGGTTTTTTTCATAGGTTCCCAAGAGCATTCTTCTTTCGAGAATTTTATTTTAATTTTTTTTTCTTATACGGGACTTAATTTTCGCTTTCTTTCAGACTTTCCTGCTAGAATTCATATTGTGACGTTGCTTGGCATGGCATAATTTCCGTTTTTCAGTCCGAAACTAGCGTTTAAATGGCTTTTATTTTGTAAGAGGTGAAGAAAGAGCCAAAAAGTTAAAAATGAAATCTAGTAGCTATGAGTACGGATCATCTTTTTGTCATTTTAACGTTATCAAATAGTCTCTGCGAGTTCTTTTACTGGAAAAGAACAACGAGTAATTATTTTAAAGAGGAAGGCTCTTAAAGACTTGAGAAAACCAACATATTTTTATATTTATTCATACTAATGACCTGCTTTCCATAAGAAATATTTCCCTTGAATCTTTTGATATTCCAAACATTCAAAATCTTTCAGAATCCAAATTACCATTTAATCCCAATTTTTACAGCATTCGCTTCTTCGTTTACCTTTTTCTCACGGCGCAAATCGAAGGCAATCATACTTTTTCGTGATTAAATAAAAAAAAACAAGTTTTTTCAACTGAAAGTAAGGGGCAATTTTAAAACTTAAAACGGACAGAAATTATACGTATATGAAAGCAAGGCCGTATCCAGGGGTTACGGCCTCTGTCCGAGAGGGCGAGGGTTCGAATCTTATTGTATCCAATTATTTGGTTTGGGACGGGGGTCATTGGCGTGACTCTGTAAGCTCAGCCAGAGTCGACCCAGATCTAAATGGGTACCTGAAGAAGTCTGGGGAAGGTAAACAGGAAGGGTGTGCGAAGGCACAGGATGATTGGCCCCCAGCACCCCCCCCCCCCATTGCACCTCCTGGCTGAAGGGCCAAGAAACGGAAATCAGCACCACCGGTAGGGACTGTAAAGTCCAATGCCGAATTCTTTACCTTTACCTTACCGATCTGGGCGTTAAAGTCTTTCAATAAAAACACCATATTTCTACTTCGGACCCTGTCTCTTCGTTCCTGTAACAGTAGGTAGAATTCATCTAAGTCACTACTATCTCTGTTAGTCAGTTGTACAGGGTCATATACTACTATGACTGATACCCTGCACTTTTTAGTCATAAAATGAGCTATAAACATTCTATTATAAATACCTTCCCAAGCTAAACAGGACTTGGTTGTTTCCTTATTCATCATCAGCCTTACTCCCTGTCTATGTACCCCATCCTTTCTGCCTTAGTAAATATATTCTATATTATCTAATTTCACGTTTCCTACCCCTAGGATATGAGTTTTTGAAACTTTTAATAAGTTCAGTTCGAAGTGTCTGAATTCATCAGTCAAAATGTCGATAGGATAGCTATTTTTTTAAAGACGTAACATTCCAAGTTACAATTTTTATATTGTTTAAATCATTGAGTTTATTTTGGCCTCAGGAAAATAGATAGTGTCAGAACCACCGCAGGACACGGACCAAGACATTTCCTCAAGTCTACAAAGAAGAGCGTAAGCCGACAAAGAACTGGATAGAAAGAAGTCCCTGGGACCTCCAGTTTTAATGGAGGATTCGTGCAATCCTAGGCCATTCTTGGTTAAACACAATTTTCAGTATTTAGCGATGCTTAGTCACGATCTAAATAGGTCACGACTTGGAAAAAATTCATTTACAACCCTAATTTTGAAAAAAACGTTTTTTATGCGAATCATTTCATATTTGTGTGCATATGCTATTATTCTTTTTACATGATTAATATAAAAGTGCTTAGCGCAGCAAATTATGTGCCCAACTTCTGAACCGACGATCATGGATTCGACTTGTGGAAAAGTCAATTTGTCTTTGGAATTCCTTTTCCAGAGTTGAATGGTTCCAACACTTTTCACACAGATTACTTCAAAGTTTCTTGGGGCAAAAAATGATTCTGGAGCAAAAAACGTTCCCGGGCACATGCCCCGGGTGCAAAAATTTTAGTGCCGCAAAATTTCAAACAAGTAATCTAATGGTAATAATCATTTTCAATTTTTTTAAATTTTCATTTTGTCAAATAAAGTACAGGGTGCAGTTAATAAATGTAAATAACTAATAGAATAAAGTGTAAAATAGTCCCCCCTATAAACCCCCCTAAATTTCTGTCCGACTCGTAAAAAGGGCACAAAACTGCGCATAAGCAATTTTTTGACGCGTTTGTTATTTCGATATCATTGGTACTTAAAAGAAATAACCATGTGTCAAGTATCACCGGTCTTTCCTCTGCGTATGACATGGTTGACCTCTGTGATGAATGATCTCGATCTGTGATGATCTGTGATAAATTTTAGTGCTGAATATAGTGTTAGCAGCAGGGTCATTTAGGCCCTGGCCAACCCAAAACTTCAGAGTAGTAGCTTAGTTAGGAAGTCCATTTATGTAAAGCAGAAATTGGTGATATTTTAAGTTTATTTTCACTTGAAAGAGCCATTCTCAAAGGTTTACCCCAAATAATGTCTCTGCAGTTGACCCAGAGCTTAACAGCCACTGTCGAGGAACATGTAGTATCATGTTCCTGACATGTACATATCAGAGCTTAACATGTACATATGACTTACATGTATGTAAGTGATATGCTTTTCTGTTTCTAAAGAAATAAAATCAGGAGAGTCTAAATATAAAATACAAAAAAAAAATCCTTTTTTCATCCTATACTGGCAATTTAGCCTTTAAAAAAGCTAATAAGGTATAAATGACACAAAATATTGAATAATATTCAAATTTGTTTCAACTTTAACAAGAGGTGAAAAAAAATTGTGAAAAAGATCCTTACCTTCATGATTTCGTATTCTTGTTGAGTACAATAGACTGGAGTCGTAGTTACAGCATCTATAATATCTTCTTGAGTTGTCATAACTGTTGACTGTAGCGATGAAATTTCAAACGGATTTTCTGATGAAGGATTTACTGATACATCAGGCTTATTCGAAGAGAATGGTGTTGTTTGAGCGGCAGCCATATCTTCTAAAGGAATTAATCAGCTGATGTATAACAAACTCCTTTACAACAACACATGATAAAAGTACAGTAATGAAAGAAAAACTGAACCCCATAGTCGCTAAAGATGCAACAAAAAGAACATATAACAACATGCTATAGTTATTATTATTCAAAACTCAAGGATGAATGCCGATGTTATTCCGAAGGACGCGATTCGGTGCTTTTCTATCGATCACTTTTCTAATTCAGGGACAATCTCACATGTTTCTCATAACAAGAATGCTATTAAGCTAGTCAGCAAACATTAAAACTAAAATCGGTTCTTCCAGGGTCGTGTCTCTTTGGGTCTAAAGTCGTGGTGATAGCTTGCTAGTTTCGGTGCTCCAGAAACTTAAAGGTCCATTGCTAGTTCGCGTGCTTGGAGAAACCAAATAATGCAGAAGACATGATAGTACCTCCATGGACATAGAGTAATAATGGAATTCAATTGCTAAAATTTTTATGCTAGGAAAACATAAATCAATAGATGAAAATAGGGACAAGTTTCTGCTGATTAATAATCCTACATCCCATATCTATTGGCTTGACAGATCATTGGAATTAGCAAGATACTTGCCCAAGTTTAGATCCAAAGAAGCATCGAACTGGGTACTGAAGGCCGGACTACTACTATTATTACTAAGAGGTCACTGCAGTACCAAACCACCCGAGGTTGACCAAGCTGTGTATGCTCCTCCTCCACCCCAATCTGTTCAAAGCTTCACTCTTTTCGTAGTCCCATGTGGTTCCAATTTTTTGAAATTCATTCTTATGACCTCTTCTCACACCATTTGAAGGCGACGTGTTTTTTGATCGGCCCCAGATGAATGGCAAAAAAGAAATTAATTGGTAGTCTGCCATTCTTTTCCGTAAAACACGGCTTAGCTATCTTAACCTTTCTTTCATTATAACCCTAGAAGATGGGATCAAGCCACATTTTCTGTATAGATTATCTTTCGGTATACATTCAGTCCTCTGAAATACTTAACAAATCTTCCTCTGAATTTTGAAATGCCAACGCTTCAGAACCTCACTTGACTACTGTTATTACCATGGCTTCCAATGTTTTAATCATAGTTCCCGGACTTATTTTCTAGTTCTTCCGAAGCTTTCTCAGCTACGAAAAAATACCCTGTTACACCTTCGCTGTATTCACAATCTCTGCCACTAATACCACCTAGGTAAGTGAAGATCAATTTTATCGTTATCGAATATCACCTCTTCATTTTAATTTATTCCTAGTCCTAGGCACTTATTCTTCTTAGCCTAATACTAATTTTTAAACCCATTCTTGGACACTGAGCTCTCCAAACCATTTGGACACTGAGCTCTCCATTTGGACACTGAGTTAAAATTTTCATCTCGGACACTCACTATTAATAAAAGTCTTATTAGCCCCTATATTTAAAGGTTATACTTCGGGTCTACCCTCCAGGTCTGCTAAAACAAGCTTTATTTAATAGCCATTCGAATCAAGGGGGTAGAGCAAAAAATACTTTCGGTGGCAAATCATCTGCATCAGAGGTCAATATCATCATCAGTGACAAATCATCAGTGGCATAAATAAGTAAATTTTACGTTTCCATTTGATTCCATGTTCTTCCATAGCTTTTGCCACGGTGCTTAGGACAAATAATATAAGATAAATTTATTTTTGCCCGCTTACAAACACATAAAAACGAAGGGGAGTAAATAAATGAAAAAGAAAAAAAAAAAAACGAAAATATTGCCGTGTATATTACCATTTAGACGGCAATAGGACAAAACCTTGTTTAACTCCTGATTCCACAACCAAGCCCACAACTAGTCTCGCTTCCTACCTTAAACAACGCTATTTTAATTTTTTTAGGTAGCGCTAAACACTATATTGTAGTATACCATATAAGGATATGAATTTCGCAAAAGCTATACAATTCTTTGAACTTGATGCCTGTTCATGATCTATAATAAGAAACACTAAAAGGATCTGATGAACTAGACACTTCTCATTAATTAATGTAATGGAATTTTTGTCAGAGCAGCTTCTCCCCATCCTATAACTACGCTGTTCTTATCTTAAAACTTCGAAGATGTGGCTGAAGACGGAGCGAAGATATATAAAAGATATTCTCTCGCTCTGACTACCCTGTTGCAAAACTGAAACGAAATGAAGTGAGTCCTTAGAAATAGTTCATTTGTAGCTTTACGATTGTCTACCAAATTATACAAAAAGTAGGGGTTTGAGAATTTCATCCCAAAATGTAATTTCTTTAGATTACACGTTGTTGGCCCAGCACTCACTGCTGGAAGCACTTATTTAAAGATTGAAACATACTTTATTTGATAGTCATTCAAACCAAGAAGGAAGAGAGAAAATTTCTCGAGAATAATTCAGTATTGTATTTTTTCTATTATTGCCAGGAAGCATTTCACTCTTAGTGCATATCTAATGAAGTTTAGAGCCTTAGACGAAGGGGAAAGGCCTCACGGGGAAATATTCAGCTGAGGTATTTCTTTGAGCCCCAGGAGCTATCTAATTGATTTTGAGCTATGCAGACGTCTAAAATTATCGATATAAGACTATATAGATATTTCAACAAGTATGCATAGGACAAGAGGACCTTTTCAAAAATTTTAGAGTTCCTGAAGCTAGTTGAAAATCAGTAATCTGCCAATTTACGAATAAGAAATCTTCTTACGGTACTTTCTTTTGCGATATCAGTCCATGAAGCAAATTCATTGCAACGGCCTTATCTATACATTGAAAGGGATATTAGACTTTTGAGACTAATTGGAAATATGAAACCATCTGTTCCTCTATGATGACTAATGAGGAATGGAATTATTCTATACGCAAATATTCTCTACTCAAGTGTCATTGATTACCACTGGACACGCCATAATGCATAATAAGTCATTTTCTAAGCCACTTTTAATTTTTCAAGATTAATTTTACTCTTCAAAGATTTGAGAGTCTCTGATGCTAATGAAAATTTCATCTAAATAAGGAACTCTTTCAGGACTTCCGTTTAGAAGCTCAGTACCTGAAGCAAAGTCATAGCAACGGCGCAATCCACTTGAAAGGAGGTCGACATCTGGGACTAACTGGAATTTTGAGACCATCTGTTCTTATACATATAAGAAGTTTATACACATAATATATTACATTATACATACATATTATACATATAATATATATTATAATATATAATTATATTATATTATATTATATATAATATAATACATATATTAGACATATAAGAAGTGTAATTATTAAATAAATAAGTATTCTCTGCTGAAGTGCCATTAATTTTAAATGGATGCGCCATAAGACATTACAATTTTTTACTAATTTTCTTTTCCCCAAATTTACTGTAGGCTCTTTGATTGTATTCTTTACAGATTTTAATTAATATCTGCGATCAGGAAATATCTATAAAGGGGATCTTTTTCAGAACTTCCATTTAGAAACTCAGTACCTGAAGCAAGGTCATGCCTATCACTGAAACAGAGATGAGACCAAGGGGAATTTTGAGACCACCTGCTCTCATACACACGCTGGTAAGAAACAAAATTGATCTTTAGATAAATGTTCTCTACTGAAGTGTGGTGGTTTTTATTGGAGACTCTACACAGCATGCTGTGTTTTTTTTTTTATTGTTCACAGATTTTAATGAAAATTCGCAATCAGGGAATATTCATACGAGGAATCTCATTCAGGGCTTCCGTTTAGAAACTCTGTCCCTGAAGTCCATATTCAGTGAAAGGAGATGAGACCAAGGGGAATTTTGAGACCACCTGCTCTTATGGTCCGTCCACAACTGACCAGAATTGTAAGTGACACCTGAATGGACAATGTTTTTGTGAGAGTACATCTTGATCTAAATGCAACTGATCAATACGAATTTCTATTACATTAAAAGAAAAGGACTGCCCAAACTAAAGTCATTCTATTTTGGTGAAATCCAAAGGAAACCGTAAAGGATGTAAGTCCATTGTGGACGGTATTATTCCAAATTTTGAATAAAGGGGGGGACAAGAGTAAAAGTTTCCTCGATTGCAGCCTCTGACTATAAAGAGATCCTGTTTCCATCCTTCTCTTAGAAATTTTTATACACATTAGCACACATTTTATATATTTCATAGACTCAAAATGAGGGAAGGGAAACTACCCGGTAACGCTTTAAGTGAACTCTTACTTTAAGCCCAAGGAATTACTCAGCTAATTTTAAGCAAGGCTAATTCTAATTTATGCGTTTATATGTTATTGTTGATAAATATTGTACAAATATTTTTAAACAGTTTGCAAGAGGCAAGTGAAGTTTTTTAATTGTAAAGCTCTAAATTTCAATAGAAAATTTGCAAGCACAAAATTTCTATATAAGAAATCTTTTCCAGGATACCTTTTTAGAAACCCAATCCCAGAAGCAAAATAAATTTACTGGAAAGGTGATGGGACCTATGAGACCCTCTGTTCTTATAAATCACCGGTAAGCAATGTAATTATTCATCACACTGAAGCAGGTAACTTTATAGTGAAGTGTCATGATTTGTTGTGAAGTGTTGTAATTACACGCGCTATAATACATAATAATTAATTTTTTGAGCTATGTTTCTTTTACTTTTAGTTTCGCGTTATTTTTATTAATTTCATGTTTTGTAATATTGTGTTGTAACCCTAGATTTTTTTTATCCTCACCGGTGCAAGTTGGGGGTGGCTTATGAGGTTATGAGGATATATTCTACGACTTATGAGTTTCTTTCATTTCCTAGAGATGAATCTCAATGTCCTTTGCCGCACCAGTTAAGGAAGAGTTTACAAGATTGGGGAGTGGGGGAAATACGGAATAATGGATCGGATTGAGATTGAAATAATGTCCGCTTTTAGCAAAGATTTATGTGGAGTATGCATGGGCGTAGGGAGGGGGGGGGGGGCAAGGGGTGGGGCAGAATTTTACGTGACCAAAAAGGTACAGGTTTGGCAGTATGAAAGAACTATTTCTGGTTCTCTGCGATTCTACGTGGTTGTAAAGAAGACGCGGGGCAGAGGGGTATTTTTCAAGGTAAATCTGAGAAAAGAGAAGCTAAAGTACGTTATCGAAATGAGGTGATATAGTTTATGACGGAAATTAAATGTTCTAGCGACCTTTTTAAGTAACCAAAAAGTTTGGAGGGTGACTGGCCCCCTCCCATGCTTTTTTGCTCAAAGTCGTCCGGTCAAAATAAAGAAATTTTTATTTGGTTCAGCATAGTTGAAAGTTCCAATAACTATGCTTTGGGGATAACCCTACCCCCTGCAGCCCCTTGGGAAAGGTTTGTAAGTTATAAATTTGCTCATTCTTTACGTATAGTATTTGTTATTGAGAAGTATGCAGACATTTTTCTGGGAGGGGGGGGAGGATAAATTTTATACCAGGGAGGATTTTCTAAGGGGATAGGTTTCTCTGAGGGGGGGGGGGGGAGTTTGCAGAAAGATGAACTTTCCAGGAGAAATTTTGTACTGAAGCAATTTTCCAGAATTCCTATACAAAATTCTTTTTATTTGTCTTACTTTCTCTTTGCCGACTCAATTTTATATGTAGTGATATTAAGGGTAAATGTCCGGGGGACATTTTCACCTAGTTGGAATTATCTAGGGGATCTATCTGCAGGGGAAGGAGGATTTTCCCCGGGAGAAATTTCTCATAGGGGAATTTTATGTGGGAGCAACTTTCCACTGGGGGGGGGGGGAGGATTCCGGGAAAAAACTTTTCAAAAAGAAGGGATTCACGACAGGATCTGAAAAAAAATCAGAAATTATGTTTTTTTTCAAAGAAACTGTGCTAAGAATAGCTTTTTAGGCGGAATTGTCCGCAAGAAATTTTCCGGCTGGAATTTTTAGTGATAATGGAATTGTCCTGAGTGAATTTTCAGGGTGGGAGAGAGGGTATTTTACGTTTAAGGAACTTTCCATGGGGGAATTTTTGTGGGGAGAGGTACTTTTTCATAGAGGGGACACCAGATTTACTGGCATTATTTGAAAAACGATCAGAAGTTAAATAAGAAAAACAAGTTTTTCAACTGAAAGTAAGGATACCACTAAAACTTAAAACAAAAAGAAATTATTACATATATGAGGGGGATTGCCTCTTCCGCAACACCTCACTCTTTACGAAAAGCTTTGACTTTTTGTCTGATTTTATGAAATCAATTAACGTAAAAACCTGGAAAAAGACTTATTAAAACGATATTTATCTCTCCTAGGATCAATTTTAAATAGTTAAAACATTCAAGCTCAATTAATTTGTGGTTTCCCCTATTTTATGTTGCAGAACAAAAAAAAATTGTCAAAAGGTTACAAGAACAACCAATATAAGATAGACATTTGGGTTAAGGTGCTTAACAGCAATATAAGAGTCAGCCGATTACTAAGGGCGTACTATCAAGCAGTAACAGGTTTTATTGTTAAGCAAAATGTTACAGACCCTAAAATTCTGGTAGCTGCTATTCCTCCTAAGCCTCTCTCTTCTCTATGCTGACTAACTAATTGTCACCTGTGGAAGATGTATTATAAGATCATCTATAACAACAAACTATTGAGGAAATATTGATCATGATCAATGAGTTTGATCATATTGATCAATGAGTTTACAAGTGAAGACAAATACAAGTTGCAAAATACCACACCTATTGTTGGTGATAGCGAAATTTTTTGAAAGGTTCTAAAATTTAGAAAAAATATATTTACACAATATATTTACTTTTTGGTTCTCACTGAAATTGACTCTTTGGTTCCCATATGGGGGAGGGGATTTCCTAGGAAGTAAAATCGGGTTAGTAGCTTGACAGTTCTAGTGTTAAATCCAAAAAATAGATGGCAGGATAGTATTTCTTTAAAAAAAAGAAGCTCTTTGTGTTCCTTGGAATCCGTATCAGTTCAAAAATTTGTCATATTTGACAATTTTGTAAGATTAGCTCCGAGGGGGTGAGGATTCTAGGAGACTGTCTTCTTCTTTTCCCTCGGTTAGTTCAACTATGGATATATATAGGTTTTACATTTTTGGTTTTAGGGGGGAGTGGGTATTAGTGCGTAAATAAAGATTCGCTACCAGCTTTCTTCCACTAATACTAATGTCTTGAAGGGCTCCAAGCAGAACGATTTTTAACAAATAATGATTTAGTACCCTTTATAAGAGAAGGTAGCGTAGGATCTTTATATTTGGAGTTCTTTCATATTTGGAGGATGTTGGGGAATGTATCAAGGGTGGTCTATTTTCTTTTAAATATATTGTAGGACTCTGCTTTTTAGCACAATTGTTTTAGCAGCTAATAATCCCACTTGTACCCTATAAAGATGGAGGAACTATCATAGCATCTGCATCATGGGTGTAGGCAGCATTAGGCAGCATATTGTCTAGGGGGGGGGGGTAGTCGATAGTGTGATGGAGTTTTATCAACTACTTTTTCCAAACCATCTGCTTTTTCAGCCATATCTAATGTAAATTTGAAGGTCTAAGGGGGGGGGCAGCTGACCCCCCCCCCCCTTCCCCCCTCCCTACGCCCATGATCTGCATTACATGAGGATTTTCATGAGCACCAAAATTAGCAATGAGCATCCCCTTTTTTAAATACTTTTATATTCATTGGTAAAAAAAAAATAATATTCTGCTGCCCAACTTTAGATTCAAAGGGTCAGATCCGAACACGGAAATAATTGCTTTTGTCTTATGAAGCTCAGTAAATACCAAGTATAATCACCTACGGAACAAGTACTGACAAAACCTATCCTCTCCACACAAAAAAAGTGACCCTTTGTATACCCATGCGAACCTGGCAACTAAAACCCGTAGTTACACAATTCCTCCCTGTCACTCGTCGCCCGAATCACGCTCTAGCATTATTTACTGGCTCGGAGCAAAGTGTTTTGGCTCGGAGCGATTAAGTAGTACAGTACTTTGCGTCTAGAGGTGCTGAGGTACGCGGGGTCACTTTTGGAGAGTTTTGTCAGTACTTGTTCCGTAGGTGATTATACTTAGGTAAATACAAAACACCATCAGCGTCATAAACTAGGTCATGGCTCACTGGGTACTTTCGCCAGCAGATATAATGACCTCATCTCATCAGCATTTACGAATTTTTAAATCATGAAAATTTACCATCTTGTAACATTAGCCTTATGCTCTGTAAATGTCAAGCCAATGAATTTTCCACTCACAGAAATGCAACCACAGTGCATCCATGGAAAATGTCGCAAAAAAGCCTGCTTCAAATAAAACACCTACATTTAAAGAATATGAAGTATACGCTTCAGATCAGCAGAAAATATAAACAGGGTTCACCAAACAGAGAAATGACAACTAATGGAAAAAACAACGTTGAAGAGAAAATGAAATAAAAATTAAAACAATGTTTTTGTACTTGTCAATTCAAACTTCATTCGTAATATTTTCATAAGACGTTGCTTTTATTTACTTTTTTTTAATTTCTTAGCTTCAATAATAATAATATCAAAAGAATATTACCATATTTCAGTGACTCTTCAAATTGCTTATAAACCGGCGGTCTCAGACATCTGAACGAGTTATCCACTCCAACAGCTTTATCCATTAGGCATGCTTTCCTATGAAGCTCACAGTGGGATGAGTACAAAACACCATCTGTGCCACACACCAGATGATGCTTCTTTGGACACTTTTGCAAACAAATACATTCAGTTGCACCAGTGTCTGTCACAGCACACTCTCTTCCTCTAGGGCATGAGACTGAGTCACATGGATTTTCTGGAAAAATAGAAGGTGGTTTGTCCGTATTCATAGTTATTTACTCATAATGAAATTACAAGGTTTGTTACTTTAAACGTATTTTTTTCTAATATTATGGCTGATATGCTTCTTTTTAAGTTCATGGACTCAAAGACTTAGATATAGTAGAATATAGTAAAAGTATTTTCAAATCTATCATAAACAGGGCACGTGGCTTCTGTATCTTATTCTGCATTCTTCAAGCTAAGAAAATTATTGTTCTTACAAAAATGTTTTTAAAATAATATCAATAGTAATTCACGTCAGCATAGATTACGAAATGAAATTCGAATACTCAGATTTTAAATTGCTTCTACCAGCTCGCTGTAACACCAAACTGCCTGAGGCCAACACAGCTGCGCATGATCCTCCTCCGCTCCAACCTATTTAAAGCTTCAGTCTTTACCCCGATGCTCCAGTTTTCTTTAAGTCAATTCTATTGACCTCTTCCTACTCCATTCAAGAACACTTTTTATTTAGCCCCCAAATAGATAGCCAAAAATAAAAATCTATGCCAATATGCAATCCTTCATCCTTAGGATATGGCCTAGCTAGGGAAATCAATTTTCTACTAATTTTTCCAAATTTATTTTGCCAATTTGTCTGGCTTGATTAGAAAGGGCAAGTGAAATTGAGCTGAATAATGTTTTAGAGGGAGTAGGGTTGATTGTCTTTGAAATTTCTGAAGAATTTTAATAAACCAAAATAAATTTTGCCTCTTTTTGGTAATTACCGTTGAAAATTAACAAGTTACCCCAGTTGATTATGAGGATGCTCTTGGCATATTTGTTGAAATCAAAACTGCTTTTGAAAGTACCAAGGATATCAAAATAGCAAAATTTAAATACTAGGGAGCTCTCTTTGTCTTTACGGTAGAGTTTATTTCCACATAGCGA
Source organism: Artemia sinica (assembly GCA_027921565.1). Classification (NCBI taxonomy): domain Eukaryota; kingdom Metazoa; phylum Arthropoda; class Branchiopoda; order Anostraca; family Artemiidae; genus Artemia; species Artemia sinica. Next base: position 3,712,907 of record CM051265.1, on the reverse strand, counting down.
GGCTTTGAAAATAAAAATGCCTCCCCAGGAGCAGTATTTTTTCAAACGAATGAAAAATACACCCAAAGAACCTCGTCAGATCAATATTCTATAAATTCGTACTCGAATATCTGCCATCCCAAAGTCGTAATAACACTGGCTATCCCTTATCGATTGTTACAAGAAAACACGACAGATGATCATCATAGCTTTTCCCAAGTGTAACCTAATGGCCTCCCATAGGCCTAATCAAGCCATATATTACCAGGAGAATTTTGATCCAGGCTCCAAGGCAGTGCTCCACTCCTCTGCGCCGAATAACGAGGTTGATTTGGGAATGGCCACGGTGGGACTGTCTCGTAAGTAGCATCTCTATGATGTCGCTAGAAAAATCCATCAAGTTAGTTGTGGGGAAATGACACGGAGGGGAGAAAATAATCAAATTCTTGGTTCAAAGAAAGGCTTATTAAAAGCGATCACGGGCCTTTCCGAATGGAATTAAAAGGTTTATTTCCTAAGCTACAGTTATTTTCTTTCAGATGCTTCGCTATGAACAATTAAATTCGTTAACTACTTTGTTTTTTTACTTGACTAAATAAAACTAATTTGTTAAAATAAAAGACATCAATCCAAAAAGTAGCAAACTTTGGTGTAATTAAAACCAAAAATGGGGCCTTAAACCCCACCGCTTTCTTTTTTTATAGAAATATGTGTATTTCAAATCTGGAAGAGCCCAAAGTAATGGTCTCAGATATGTTCCTACTCTGATCTAATTCTTCTTGCTCCCCCTTTTTATTTTACTAAAATATTATTTAGAAATGATAGAAATTGTTGAAATAAGCCTCATTATTATATTTTTAATTCATTTTATTGAAAAGACGAAAGTGGAGATGTTTGGTGTGTGCATCCTTTGTCTCCCTTTACACTGACGGGAAAATAGAAACATTACATATTGTTGAAATCTAAATCATCCAAAGATTTCTAGTGTATATAATTGAAGAGCTATAAGTAGGGCTCTTTAATCGTATTTCCAGTAATTGCTTTTTAATATTGTAGTTGGAAAAGGAAAACTGTTCAAGAGCATTCTATGGATTCAGTAAATCTCAAATAACATTCCTTACGTTAGAGGAGGGGAGGAGGACGGCTGAGGAATGAAAACAACACCCCAATTATTAGTTACCTATGTCCATATTAACTATGACTTCATTGTTAAATTGTAATTTATGTCAGTTTGACACTTCAATTTTACATTCATCAAACAGTTCGTGATAACGACCTGTAACAAAGAAGCGACACGGGCTAATTGTAGCTGACACTAAAAAAAAGAAGAAATTTTAATTACAATTAATACCTCAAAATAATCGTTATTTTTCATGCTGATTCTAAATATATAAAATTTGTTAAGTTAAATTTTGCCGATTAAAAGCTATGAGCTTGAGAAAATTGGCCTGATCAAACAGTTCGTGGTAACGAAGTGTAAGTAAGGAGCGTCCGGCTCAATAGTAACCGAAACTCTAAAAAACGGGATTTTAGTACCAATAGATACATAAAAAAAAATCATATTTTAATGCTGATATCAAATATATAAGTTTAATCAACTTTAGTCCTACCCATCAAAAGTTAAGCGTTTGAAAAAATTTGGCTGATTTTCGAAAATAGGGGTAAGACCCCCTAAAAGTCATAGAACCTTAGCGAAAATCACACCGTCAGATTCAGCGTATCAGAGAACCCTACTGTAGAGGTTTCAAGTTCCTATCAGCAAAATGTGGAATTTTGTATTTTTTTGCCACAAGAAAGATCACGGATGCGTGTTTATTTATTTATTTTTTCCAGGGGTGATCGTATCGACCCAGTGGTCCTAGAATATCGTAGAAGGGCTCATTGGAACGTAATTTAAAAGTTCTTGTGCACTTTTTAAGTGAACAAAATCTGGAGGGCAACTAGGCCCCCTCCCACGCTCATTTTTTTCCCAAAGTCACCCAATCAAAATTTTGAGATAGCCATTTACTTCAGCATGGTCGAAAACATGATAAATATGTCTTTTAGGATGACTTAATCCCCCAAAGTCCCCGGGGGGAAGGATGAAAGTTATGAACTTTACCCAATGTTAACATATAGTATTGGTTATTGGGAAGTATACAGACGTTTTCAGGGAGATTTTTCTGCTAGTGGGGGGGGGTGGGTGGGTCGGGGATTATGTGGGAGGATGTTTACATAGAGGAAGTTTTCGTGTGGGAAGGGATATTGCTATGAAGGGGATGCCGGGTTTCCCAGCATTATTAAAAAAAAGAAATTATACAAAAAACAAGTTATTCAACTGAAAGTAAGATGCAAAATCAAAACTAGAAACGAGCAGAAAATATTACGTGTATGATTGGGTTCGCCCCCTAGTCAATACCTCGCTCTTTAAGCCAAAGATTTTTTAGTAATTTCATAAGAGCTATTTATTCTAATTAACGGCCTTTGTGATTAAGAAGTAATTTTTAAAGAATTGGAACAAAATTCGAACTTTAGCGTAAAGAGTGAGGTTTTGAATAGGGGCGAACCCCCTAAAATACGCATTAAAAATATTTAAATATAGAAGTTTGTTACGTAAGTTAATTCGTAAGTTACGTATATTTATTACTAATAAAAACGTTCTTAAATAAAATTAAACAACGTTCGAGAAAGCCATTTAACCAAATAAAAGTAAAATTAATATGCAAATTTCGTTTTAAATCTTCATATACGGTGAGCCAAAATCAAAACCTGCATTAATTCAAAAACGATCAAAAATTAAATAAAAAAACAAGCTTTTTTTTAACTTAAAGTAAGGACCGACGTTAAAACTTAGAACGAACAGAAATTTTTCCGTATATGAAAGGGGCTGTCCCCTCCTCAATGCCTCGCTCTTTACGCTAAAGTTTGACTTTCTCGCAACTCTATTTTTTTAAACAATAAAAAACATTAGCGTAAAGAGTAAGGCGTTGAGGAGGGGACAGCCCCTTTCATATACTGAATAATTTCTGTTCATTTTAAGTTTTAATATCACTCATTACTTTCAGTTAAAAAAACTTGTTCTTTTATTTAATTATCGATAAAGGGGAAAACAACCCCAAAAGATCCAGCGATTTTAATGGAAATCACAGTATCAGACCCAGCTTATCAGAAGACTCAACTGTAGAGGTTTCAAGCTCCTATATAAAAAAAAGTGGAATTTTACAATTTTTTTCAAGAAGAAAGATCACGGATCTGTGTTTTTTTCTTCAAGCAGTTCTCGCTAACGAACTGTAAGTAACGAGCGACTTGGCCCAACAGTAACCGAAACTCTAAAAAACAGAATTTAATTACAATAAATACATAAAAAGAATTGACTTTTAATGCTAATTCCAAATACATAAAATTCATTAAGTTTAATGCTACCCATCGAAAGCTATGAGCCTGAGAAAATATGTCTAATTTCTGAAAAAGGGGGGAAACACTCATAAATAGTCAAAGAATCTATGAAAACCCCGTCATCAGATTTAGTGTATCAGAGAACCGACTTTTGAATTTCAGTTCCTGTTTGCAAAAAGGTGGGGCTTTAAATTTTCTACGGGAAAAATTTCTACTCGTTGAATTTTCCGCGGAAGAATCTTTTCACAAGAGGGGAGGGGGGAGGGATTTTCCTCTAAAAATTTTTCGTGGAAGAAGAGTTTCTGGCATGATTTTAAAAATAATCAGGAATTAAATAAAAACAAATCTTTTTTCAAATGAAAGCAGGTTCAGGAGAATTTTACAGGGAGAATTGTGTGGGGGGGGGGGGGTTAAGGGGAATAAATTTCCATGAAAGTAATTGTTCGTGGGGTAGTCTTTGGGGGGACGTATATTTCCCGACATTATTCGAAAAACGATCAGAAACAAAAAAAAGTTTTATTCACTGAAAGTAAGGAGCAGTACTAAAATTCGAACCGAACAGATATTATTCTGTATATAAGGGAGGATATCCCTTCGTCTGCACCTTGCTCTTTGCGCTAAAGTATGATTTTTTGTCACCATTCCTTAGGAACGACTCCTGAAACACAAGGGCCGTTTAATTAGAATAAGAAACTTTTTTAAAGTACGCAAAAATCTTAGCTTGAACAGCGAGGCATTGAGGAGGGGAAAATTCCCTTCATATACGGAATAATTTCTGTTCGTTCGAATTTTTAATTTTGCTCCTTAATTTCAGTTGAAAAAACAGTCTTTTTAATTTTTTTTTCTCAGGGATAATCGTATAAAACTAATGGCTGATAAAAACCAAAATTAAAAGTTCTAGTGTCCTTTTTCACTGACCTAAATATATAAGGGCAACCCTTCCATACCCTTTTTTTAAGAGATCCGATCAAAATTTTGAGCTAGCCATTTGGTTCAGCATGGCTGAAAGGATCAATAACACACCTTTGAGGAAGATATGACCCCTCACAGCGCAATGGGGAAAGAACTGTAAGCAATGCAGTTTGTACAGTGCTTATATATAGTATTTGTATTTTTTTTGTGGGGGGGGGGGGTCCTCCAAGAGGATTTTCCACAGGGAAGATTTTCCATTGTGAAGAAATTTTCTGGGGGGAATTTTCCAGGAGGAATTGTCCGGGGGAGATTTTCCTGGGGAATTTTGAGCGAGGAGCAAATTGTCCAGGAGGAATTTTCCGACAAGGGGGGATTTTACACGGCAGAGATTTTCCGTTTGGGAATTTTTCATGGAAGGGATTTTTTTTGTGGGTGGGTAATTTTCTGGGTGAGTTTTCCACGACGGAGTAAAGCGATTTCCCGGCATGATTTAAATACGATCAGAAATTAAAAAGAAAAACTAGTTATTTTCAACTGAAAGTAAGGATCAACAATAAAACTTAAAACGAACAGAGATTATTTTATATACGAGGGGGCTGCCCTCTCCATGATCCTTTGCTTGTTGCGCTAAAATTTTTTAGTGCTTTAAAGAAGCTTCTTTTACCAAACTAACGACCATTGTGTTTCAGCAACTGTTCTTGGAATTTAGACAAAAAATCAAAATTTAGCGTAAAGAGCTGAGGGCAGATCATTCTCCTTATTTACCGAATAATTTCTGTTTGTTGTAAATTATAATGTTGCTACTTACTTTCAGTTCAAAAAGCTTTTTTTTTATTCAATAGTAAATAGGTTTAACATCTTATGTAAGCTAATTTCAGCTTCTCATTAGCTTTCAACGTTGAGCTTCTATAGTCAAAATGTGTGTTCTACTATTGATTAAGCACTTACTAAAAAAAAGAGAAAAAAAGAAGCCAAACAGTTTTGTTACCGTGGCAACTATAGAAAACTGAACAAAAGGCTTAATTATGCTTTTTCGTAGCTATTTGAACTGTTATGCGGTTCTTCCGAAGTAAAAATAAAATGATTTATTTCTTATCCGTAGTAATAATCATGGTCAACCCATAATATTGATTTCATAAAAAAAACTTATGTAATAAAAAAAAACTGACTCAAAAATAGATTTAACTTTAAGAAAAGAGGCAATGTTCTGAGAAGAGTTTTTTTTTTTCTTTTTTTTATGTATGGGTAAGAACAATTTGAATTGGAAGATTTTGGTCTTCATTTCTTTCTGTTTATCCCTTTTTTTCAACTGACCCAGTCTTAACGAAGGTCTGCGAATTTAATTACAGTGCTTTTTTTTAGACTATATGGTATCTATTCATGTAATACACTTATATTTTAATGCGTCTTTCACTATTGATTACATGCCTCTTGGAAAGGGAAACCAAACAATTTTGTTTCCGCGGTAACTTTAGAAGACTTCTTGCTATTGAGTTCATTCAGAGTGCACTAGAAAAAAAGATTAGAAATGGAGAAGAAACAACAGATTTCAGGTTTGCAAGAAATACGTAAGGGTCTTCAGAGAAAAAAGGAGGAAATTGCTTTTTTATAGTTCTGAGTTCTTATAGTTCTTTTTTATATATTTGAAATATATATATGTATATATATATATATATATATATATATATATATATATATATATATATATATATATATATATATATATATATATATATATATATACATATATAGTACTGGGAGACCGGTGGCTTCACCGTGGGGCCCCGGCACTCGGTATACGGCAGGCTTATATATGGATTCTCATTGTTGCTTGTCTTTTAATCGCAGACAAGTTGAGACAATGTGCTGTCTTTTCATACTGATGTTTTTTCAAAGATATTTGAATATTAAAGCAAGTCGAATTTCTAACAACGATTTCTACTAAGTTTCGAACTTTTGGTTTTCTTTTTAAGGATTTTGAATTGTTGTAGGCCCTTGTCAAAATAAAGAATCATCATTTGTAATAACTGCAAATTTTCGTTTTTTTGGGACTTCCTACTAACATAATATAACTGGTTGCGTTCAAACCTGTAAGCGTTCAGTTAGTGAGTAAATTTTAGCTAAAAAAATAACAAACTAATTAAAAAAATTTCAGATATATTTCTAAGTTGAATTAAAACATTAAAATTGTTGCTTAGGCACCGTAAATATTTTTCCGGTTTACATAATAACTTTAGCGATTCTGAACTGAACTGAAAATGTTTTTAACTTTTTTTCATATCTTAAAAAGGCATTGTGAATACTTATAGCAAAATTTGAAAGAATTATTAATGCTATAACCAATACGCAATTTAATGTCTTTTTATACTACTGTCTGTTGAAAGATTTTTGATTATTGAAGCTAGTCCGATTTTTAACAACAATATATACTAAGCTTCAAACTTTTGATTTTCTTTTTTAAAGTTTTTTGAATTTCTGTTTTTCGGAGAGGGTTTTAATAAACAAAAATCGGGGGGGGGGGGGTTGTTTACACAAAAAAACCTCAAAAAACGCATACAAAATTTGTTTATATCCATTTTTTTACGTTTTCACGAGTCAGAAAAACATTTCCGGGGGGGGGGGGGAGGGGTCAAACCCCCCTAGCCCCCCCCCTCTGGGTACGGCCTTGCTCTTGACTGACATCGATCCTTTAAACAAACTTAGGAAAAGAAAAACAAAACAAATGGGCTGTCGATGCGGAATATCATGGTTTCAGCCACTTTTCTTGAACAAAATACGTTTTTAAATGTTTTACTTTTTTTTACTTTCATAATACTTTTCACTTTTTAATAAATGACAATCCACGGTCATTTGTTTGCTTGTTTTTTTTCAGTAAAGCGCAGATTATCTTTTGTTCTTGAGAAGGCATGGGGGTTATCAGCCCTACTCATATTAATTTCTGTTCGTTTTGAGTTTGACTCGGCTATTTATTGTAATATCTCTTCGTTTTGAGTTTCATTTATTAATTGATAGTGATTTGTGGTAGTTTTACGCTTGGAAGGTTATGACTTTGTGTATGCTCATTTTTGGCTTAATAGAACTCTTTACTTTTCTTTGAAAAACAAGTTTTGTGGAAAAAAGTTTTTTAAATTAATTTCTATATAAGTACTTTTTTTCTCTAGTTCCGTGGTAAATTTTTTAGTGTAGGTATAGAAGTTTTTGTTAAGTTTGATTGGCAATCAAAGAACATTTCCTCCAGGAAATGTTCCAGTCTAAGAAATTATTTATTTCCTCCAGGCAATAAATATGCTTATGAAAAGTTTTATCTGCAAAAATTTAGCAATGATTATGTCTATATAAGCATTTATCTAAAAGGCAAAATAATAAATTAGACAATAAAAAAAAATACTCTTCTACATTTCAGGCAAGACTGCTTCTGACTCGTCAACACTAATAATAGTAAAACTAACCTACAAACTTACCAACACTTACCAACTTACCAAACTTACCAAAACCTACCGACAAACAACACTACCTGAAGTAATAATTCTCTAGTGATAGGAATCATGGTTGCCCCCTAGGGACAAACTAGTAAAGAAGGAACTCGAGCCCGTAGCAACTGAAGATTTTAACATGTATTTAAAAAAAACTGTCAATCGAGGAAAAATCCCAATTTGAACCGTATTCAGAAATGAGAACTATTATTTCGATTAACATGAATGATTAAATGTCGTTTTGAAGAAAAAACTTGTGAGAAATAAATAGAGTCCGAAAACCTACAAACTGGAGTCTGATCAAAATGAAAACTGCACCATTTGAGTAACCATTGCAGAAAATCCCATTTACGAGAATAACAGTCCCCCATTCTCAAGGACGCAGGTTGAGATTTGAGTTGGATGGGGGATATAAAGAGTGTGCCGACGAAATCGGCCACTGTACCGATAATCACGGCCACATAAGCTAAATTAAGCTAAAAAGATAAGCTAAAATCCAAAATCTCGGTGCTACGTCCCAACACCTTGGAAATTTGGTGGGTGGAAGCCATCTCCCCCTTTAAAAGTGCCCCTACCCATCCTTAGCCCAAATGGAAAATCACTTTTTTACATAGGATGCAAAGATGTATCTTTTTCCTTAGTAGTTTTAAAAACTTCTTCCAGAAAAGAATTTTTGCAAAGAAAAGTAGTTGCATTACGCCAAAGATGAGAAGAAATGAAGTCAGATAATTTTTCAAGCATAAAACTACCATAAATTAAGAATAATCTTTTATTCATTAAGTTTAATGTTACTCCTCAAAAGCTGAGACTCATCAAAACGCACGAGCCTGGGAAAAATTGCCTGATTTTCAAAAGGGAAGGAGGGAAACACCCCGAAAAAGCCAAGAACCTTAATGAAAATCCCACCATCAGACTCAGTCTATCAGAGAATCCTTATGTAGAGGCTTCAAGCTCCTATATACAAAAATCCGGAATTTTACATTTCTTTCTGCCAGAAGAAAGATCATCGAATGCGTGTTAATTTTTTTTTTCCAGGGTGATCGTACTGAGATCGTATCGTATCGAGCCAGTAATCTTAAAAGATCTAGAGAGGGCTCATTTGATCGTAAATCAAAAGTTCTAGCGCCCTTTTTAAGTGACCAAAAAGGTTGGACCGCAACTAGCCGCCCACTCTCGCCAATTTTATCCACCCCCAAAGATATTTGATAAAAAATTTTATGTAGCCATTTGATTCAGTATATTTGAAAGGTCTAATAACTTTGCCTTTTGCCATGACATGACCCTTCACAAAGGGGCGGATCCAGGATTTTTTAGGGGGGGGGGGCGCAAAATAGGTTGATCCGATATACTTGCGTTAGGAGCAAGTTTAATTAACACAAACTTGAGTTAATGAAGTAAATTAAACTACTTTAGACTACGCTAGGGGGCGCGCACCCCCTCGCCCCTCTCTGGATCCACCACTGGCTTCATAGTCCCAGGGAAAAGGCTGTAAGTTTTACAATTTTAATTGTGAAATAGTATTTGTTGTCGGGAAACCTGCAGAAAAATTTCGGGTCGATTTTCAGGGGGGGGGATTTTCCCCGGGGAGAATATTCTGTGGCAGGAAAGTTTCCGGGGAGAATATTCCAGTGGAGGTCTTTTAAAAGGGGGCGTGGGAATTTCCCGGTTTGATCCGAAAAACGGCTAGATATTAATTAAAAAACATGTTTTTTCAACTAAAAGTAAGAAACAACATTAAAATTTAAAAGGAACAGAATTTATTCCGTACACGAGGGGGGATGCCCCTTCTTCAACCCTCACTCTTTACGCTAAAGTTTGACATTTCGCCAAAATTCTTTAAGAAAGGCTGCTCAAACACAAAGGCGCTGTTGAATTTACATGAGATGTATTTTCAAGATTTTATCGTAAAGAGCGAGGATAGAGGAAGGGGCAGTCCCTTATATGTACGGAATGTTTTCTGTCCATTTTAAGTTTTAATGTTGCTCCTTACTTTCAGTATAATTTTTTTTTATTTCATCTTGTTAAGCCTCACCTTCAATATTGTTCCACAATTTGGCAATATACTTTCAAAGCATATTTACAAAGCGTTGACAACAAAAAACAACATTTAAATCAATGTCATCACTTTACATGCTATCATATACTACTTATTTGTTTCAATTTTTTGTAGGCCTGCCTGTAGACCACCATTTAAAAGAATGTCATCACTAATATTAGAAATTCCCAATTTGAACACGTTATCTTCATCAAACATTCAAGTACCCCCTCCCCTGACAGAAGCTAGTTGGAATTTCCCCTTACGTGTGCTAAGGCAATGAATGAATTCAACAGCAGCTGTGACCATGTGGGTCTTATGGCACCTTCAAAAAGAAAGTAAATTCTTGTCTCCGTGGTGATATTTAATAGTTGCTTATATTTAGTTATTATTCTTATTATTTATAATTATTGGTATTAGTGCTATTTATTTTTTTTAAGTCGCGCATCGAGGGACGTGAGAAGAGGAGAGTCTATGTTCCTTTTGTTGTTATTAAATACTTACTATGCTGGTTGAAAATCAGGGTGGGTAGCAGAGGAAACAGCTATGTAGGCAGGCAAGGATTTACCAATAGTCCCACTAGTCCCGGGCCTAGGGGCGCACAATGCAAAGGGGCGCAATAAATTATCGCTGAGTGATTTTTTCTTAACAAAAACTGGGCCGGTGTGAATTATCGTCAAAGTGCTAGGTGCATGCTACCCCCGCGCTGCCTATTCACAGAAAAGTGATTTTAAAACAACAACGGAATTCCGTGGCCACTTATAAACTGTCAGCTTTCTCCCAAGAATGGTATTTGAGAGTTCGGTACTCCTCTCTCTTTCATTACTTTTGGCTCATCAATTGCATTCTGTTCAGTGCTTCCACTATCTCTAAATTTTCGGGGATTTCCTGAAAATCTCGCGAAAACGGAGCGGCAAAACGTTTGGGCCTAGAAGTTTCAAAGCTCTAAATACGGCCCTGGATCTAGGCATATTTAGCGTCCGTTATTATCCTTGACCCAAACGTGCACCAAGAAAACATTTAATAATATCTGCTTAAAAAAGAAAAAAAAAATCTCCATTGATCTTGAACTAATAAAATTCTTAAGCTACGTTATTACCAAGAATTACCGTTATAGGTAAATCTGCTTGAGACAAGAAAATGTAGCACCATCTGCAGTAATATCAAGATAGTGTTGGAACCATCAGAATCTACATTATTTTTCGGCGTTCCGTATTACATTCTGAACAAATAAACGGAAAGTAATAATATTGACAGTTATGTTAGATGAAAATTTATGTAGCCAAAAAGCATCTATCAAGGCAATATATGCAAGTCAAATATGAGGTCAAGACATCAAAGGGGCGTGAATTCAAGGAAATGTAAAGGATAAGGAAAAACCTATTTTTCAAAGTCTAAGGGGAGAGGATCCTTTCCTGTTTTGTCAATAAAAAAAAATACAAAACAAAGACGGTATTTTTCAAAGAAATAAAAAAATATTAGGCAGGAGAGATCAAGGGGTAACTTAAGCCCTGCTCCCTCCCTCTATTGATGTTCATGAAAATAAAAAGAAATTCATTTACTTACATCACTACTCGATCCGTCAATAACTTGAAATATAATTGCCATTGCTGCTAGTAAAATCAGAACCACTGAACGAGACATTCTACAAATAGACATATATTTACTAGAAAGAGCCATAGGGTAGCAGCTAGACTGCAAAAACATAAATAAAAAGATAACAGTAACTCCACAACTTACTCCTTAACATTAAAGTGAAGACTACATAAAACAAGCATACCTAAAATCTTATTATAAGAGAAACTACACTTACCTGGTACACACTCGGTATATATTAACTGGACCTTTATCAGGGGGTTTGTCAGTTTTTTGAGACGTTATAAACCTGAATCCGGGGCAACTCTATAGCGTTGCCTATAGTAAAGAGCCATAAGGCTTTAATGTTATATTATTTATTTGTTAATTTATGTACCATCATTTTTTTCCTAGAGGTAAATCATACGGAAGGAGTGGTCGTGTAAACTTCAAAGGGGCTCATTCGATTGGAAATAAGAAGTTCTAGTGCCCTTTTTAAGAGTCAAAAGTGATAAGATTGCAAATACCAGACCCTGCCCTGTTTTTTTCCAAATGCATCTAATCAAAATTTGAGATAGTCATTTTGTTTAAAATAATCCAAAGGTAAAATAACTATGCCTCCGGGGTTGAAAAAACTTCCCAAGGCCCCGGGGCAAGGGCTGTCAGTTATGCAAGCTGCCCAATGTTAACACACAAGAGTTTTATGGAAGGGTTGGTCGTATAAACATTGGACGAAGCTCATTTGATTGGAAATCCACAGTTCTAGTTCCCTTTTCAAGAGCCTAAAGTGTTGGGGGTAACCAGCCCCCTCCCCTACATTCTTTTTCCCAAAAATGGACCCAAAATAATTTGAACAATTTATTTATTCAAAACAGTCCATTGGCAATACAACTATGCCTCCGAGGTTGAGAACCTCCTTTCCGCCCCCTGGGAAAGGGATGTAAGTTATACTAATTGCCCATTGTTCACATATAAGGCTTTTATGGAAGGTGTGGGTGAATAAACTTTGGAGGGGCTTTTTCCAAAATGTTTCCAACCAAAATTTTTAGGTAGTCATTTTGTTCAAAATAGTCCAAAGGCCAAAAAATTTTACCTCAAAGGTTAACAGCCCCCCCCCCCCACAGCTCATGGGGCAAGGACTGTACGTTCAGCATATTGCCCATTGTTATCATACTACGTTTTTATTTAAGAGGTGGTCGTATGAACTTTGGAGGAGGTTCACTTGATTGGAAATCGGAAGTTTCATTTTAAGAGTCGAAAGTGGTCGGAGGGCAACTCTCCCAAGCTTTTTTCTCCATATGCATTCGATCCAAATTTGGAGATAGTATTTTGTTCAAAATAGTCCAACAGTCAAGTAAATAAGTCACCGGTTCGACAAACCCTCCGACCCTGTGCAAGGGCTGTATGTTATGCAAGTGTCCCATTGTTAACATATAATGTCTCTTATCAAGAAAAGCAGGTGTGTTTGATTCTGGATCTCCAAAGAAACTTAGAGTATTGTGATGAAACTCTAAGGAAATGTTTAGAGTTAGAGGAGCACAAGTAAAGCATACATTGTCCTTGCTGGTAGTGGAAGAAAATATCAGCAATGTCTAAGAATAGGCTGAGGGTATTAGGTTGAAACTTTCAAGGTATGTTGAGGGGATCTTGAAGAGGATTAGAGGGCGACCGGCAACCCCCCTCCCTCTTTGGCCTTTTTATTTGCTCACTCTTCTTAAAAATAGTCAAAATTTAATAACATTCATTTTGTTCGAACTAGTCAATATGTTCAACATCCAAGCCCCTAGGGATGTCTTACCCCCCAATGCTCCGAGGCAAGGGTTGTAAATTATACAATTTACAAATTATTTACAAGTTCTATTTTGAATCAAAAGTGACCAGAGGGCAACTAGTCCCCACCTCCCGCTCCTTCTGTTTCCCAAATGCATCATATCGAAATTTTGAGATATATTTAGGTGTAAAATGACCCTCCACAGTCCGTGGGAAGAGGCCTGTAAGTTATGACATCCGCCAAAAGTTTACGTATAGTATTTGTTATTGGGAAGTGTACAGACATTTTTTTTTTTTTTTTGGGGGGGGGGGCTCTGCTTGAGGTGGATTTCTATAGAAAGAATCTTCCTTAGGAAGGAAAATTTCTGGAGGGTGAATATTCCAGGGGAAATGTTACACTGGGGGTATTTGACATAGTTACTATACGAAGTTCTCTTTAATTGTCTTACATTCTCTTTGTCAAATTTTTTATGTGGAGATGATAAATGGGAATTATCCAGGGATTTTTTCCGCGTGTTTTGATTTCCGGGAAATAATTCATAATCAGCGTACCAGAGAACCTTACTATAGAAGTTTCAAGCTCCTATCTGCAAAAATGTGGAATTTGGCTATTTATGCCAGAAGATGCATGTTTATTTATTTTTTTTTCCCAAGGGTGATTGTATCGAAATAATGGTCGTAGAAGATTGGAAGAGGGTGTATTTGAACATAAATTAAAAGTTATAGTACCCTTATTAAGTGACCAAAGAGATTGGAGGGCAACTGGCTCCCCTCCTACGCCCATTTTCCCCCTAAATTATCTGATCAAAAATTTGAGATAGCCATTTTGTTCAGTATAGTTGAAAGATCAAATAAATATATTTTTAGGTGTAAAAGGACCCCCCAAATTCTGTGGGGAGAGGTCGGTAAGTTATGACATTCGCCCTTTGCTTACGCCCATTGGATACAAAATTCATTTTAATTGCCTTACATTCTCTTCGCCAAACTTTTCATGTCGAGATGATCCGGGGGCTTTTTTCCGCATTTTTGATTTCCGGGAAATAATTTCCACGGAATGGGGCATTTCCAGAATGATGAAGAAACCGATTAGAGATTAAAGTCTTATTCAAATGAAAGAAGGCCAAGGAGAATCATTCAGTCTGAATCGTCCGCAAATAACTGTACAGGGTGGGGGGAATCTCAGCAAGGCTGAAAATGTCTTGAGAGAATTTGACGGGAGGTGGTGTGTACTTTACATTGGACGAAATTTCCACGGAGGAGCTTTCTGTATGCGGGAGGGGTATATTTCATAGAGGGTGAGCCAGACTTGCCGGCATTATTTGAAAACGAACAGAAATTATTCCATATATGAAGGGTTGCCCCCTCCTCAATACCTTGCTCTTTACGCTAAAGTTTGACTGTTTGTCCCTTTTTTAACTTTTTTAAAGTGCTTTTTTTGTCCCTTTTTTAACTTTTTTAAAAGTGCTAATAGCTTTAGCATAAAGAGCAAGGTATTGAGGAGGGGGCAACCCTTCATATACGGAATAATTCTGCCAAAACTAATATGCAACTTTTTACTAATGAACGGTGAACCAAATTCGAACTCAAATTAGTTAAAAAACGTTCAGAAATTAAATAAGAAAACTATTTTTTTTAAACTCAAAGTAAGGAGCGATACTGAAACTCAAAACGAACAGAAATTATTCCGTATTTTTCAGGCCGATTCGTCCACAAGCAATTTTACAGGGAGGGGAGGGGGGGTTCTCAGTGAGGATGGAAATTTCTGGAGGAGATTTGATGGGAAGGGGGAGGGTGTACTTTAAGTTGGATGACATTTCCACGGAGGAGTTTCCCGTGAGGGGGAGGGATATTTTCATAGAGGGTGAGCCAGATTTATCGGCATTATTTGAAAAACGAACAGAAATTTTCCCATATATGAAGGGTTGCCCCCTCCTAAATACCTTGCTCTTTACGCTAAAGTTTGACTGTTTGTCCCGATTTCTTAAAAGCGTCTACTGAAACACGGGGGCCGTTTAATTAGAATAGTAAGCTTTTTTAAAGTGCTAACAGTTTTAGCGCAAAGAGCATGGTATTAAGGAGAAGGCAACCATTCATATACGGAATAAATCTGTCAAATTTAATATGTATTTTTTTCATGTACGGTGAGCCACTGTCAAACCTGTAATAGTTGAAAAACGTTTAGAAATTAAATAAAAATATTTTTTTTTTAAAAATGAAAGTAAGCAGCGACATAAAAATTTAAAACGAATAGAGATCATCCCGTATATGAAAGGGACTGTTCCCTCCTCAACACCTCGGTCTTGACCCTAAAGTTTTTATTGTTTTAAAAAGTAAAGATGTGACAAAGAGTCAAACTTTAGCGTAAAGACTGAGGCGTTGAGGAGGAGCAAGCCTATTTCATACACGGAATAATTTCTGTTCTTTTCAAATTTTAATGTCGCTCCTTACTTTCAGTAATTTTTTTTATTTAATCTTGAAAAGCTCTAATAAACATAAACTGAATATTTGATAAATAATGATATTAATTGGTGAAAGTTCATCAGTTTAAGATTATATTTCACTGTAATTTTATTTTTATTTTTAATGTTGAATAATTATAACAGAAAATATTTACAGTATAATTCCTTTTCAGTAAAGACCCAATGACGCAGTAGACCTTAGTCTTTTACAATTAGGGAACAGGGCAGTAGCCAAACCCTTGTTTTAAGTGAAAACTCCATGGGTCTTGAATAGTCTTAGAAAGAAGTAATCAAACTAAACTGAATATTTGGTATATGATGATATTAATGTCTAAAGCTCATTAGTTCAAGATTTTATTTCACTTCAGGTTTTATTTTTATTTTCAATGTTGTATTAAATACAAAAGAAAATATTTGTAACATAATTCGTTTTCAGTAAAGCGCCATTGACGCAGTAGCTTTAGACTTTTAAAGTTAGGGAAGGGAGCAGTAGCCAAAGGTGAATGTGACTCACCCTCCATGAAATATACCCCAAGCCCCCTCTCACGAGAAACCTTATGTGGAAATTTCACCCAAGTAAAGTGTACCTCCCGTCAAATTCCCTCCAGCCAGTTCCATCCTCGCTGAAAATCCCCCCCCCCTTAAAATTTCTTGCAGATGATTCAGCCCGAAAAATTCTCCTTTTGAATACTTTCATTAAAAAAAGACTTTAATTTCTAATCGGTTTCTGAACCACTCTGGAAATGCCCACTTGCGTAGAACTTCTCGGAAATCAAAACAAGTGGAAAATAGCCTCCGGATAATTTCCCCGGAACATCACCACAAATTTGCAAAATTACAAAATTGAGAGGGCAAAGAGAATGTAAGACAATTAAAAAGAATTCGATATAGAAATCCTGGAAAATCCCCGTATGTGTAAAATTTTCCAAGAAAAAATCACCCCCCGGAAATTTCCCTTCCGAAAGAAGATTCTCCCTATGGAAATTCACTCCAAGCAGATAATCCCCCCCCCACTGAAAATGTCTATATACTTCCCAATAATAAATACTATACATAAGCAATGGGTAGATTTCATAGCTTAATGGTCTCTCCCCTAGGACTCTAGGGTGTCATTTTCCCCCTAAAGACATAATTATTTGATCTTTCAGCTATACAGGACAAAATAGCTATGTCAAAATTTTGATTAGAAAACTTTGGAAAAAGGGTCGTGGGAGGGGAGCCAGTTGCCCTAAAATCTTTTGGTCACTTAGAAAGGGCACTAGAACTTTGAACTTCCGTTCGAATGCACTCTAGTAAGGTGCACTCGGGTTCTCTGGCACGCTGAATTTGATGGTGTGATTTTCATTAAGATTACTTGAGGTGGTGCTTCTCCCATATTTCAAAAACCGGGCAAATATTCTCAGGCTCGTAACTTTTTATGGGTAGCACTAAACATGATGAATTTTATGTATTTTGAATCATAGGCAGCACACTAGCGCTGCCTAAGTAAAGAACGATGTGGGCACAGTGTGTTGTTTTTTGTTTTTTTTTCTCCATCCCCGGGCACTTCGTATCGAAGAAGTCGTCGTAGAAACTTCGATTAGGGCTCATTCAATTGAAAATTGGAGTGGCTAGTGCCCTTTTTAGTAGTCGAAAGTGATTGGAGGGCAACTTCCCCCCCCCCCCACGCCCATCATTCCCCCAAACGCATCCAATCAAAATTTTGAGATAGCCATTTTGTTCAGCGTAGTTGATTTCCAGGTAGAAAATATGTTTTGAAGGAGGACACTCCCCCAAAACCCTCAGGGCTAGGGTTTTAAGTTATGCCCTGGGGGCATATAAGGGTTTTATAGAAGGCGTTGTCGTAGAAACTTCAAAACAGGCTCAATCAATTGGAAATTTAAAGAGCTAGTGCTCTTTTTACTAGCCCCCCCCCCACACCCATCATTCACCCAAACACATCCAATCAAAATTTTGAGATAGCCATTTTGTTCAGCGTATTTGATTTCCAGATAGAAAATATGTTTTTGAGGAGGACAATCCCCTACAACCCTCAGGTCAAGGGTTTTAAGTTATGCCCTGGGGGCATATAAGGTTTTTATAGAAGGTGTTGTCGTAGAAACTTCAAAAAAGGCTCATTCGATTGGAAATACAAAGGGCTAGTACCCTTTTTAATAGTCGAAAGTGATTGGAGGGCAACTAGCCCCCCCCCGCCCATCATTCCCCAAAACATATCCAATCAAAATTTTGAGATTGCCATTTTGTTCAGCGTATTTGATTTCCAGATAGAAAATATGTTTTTGAGGAGGACAATCCCCTACAACCCTCAGAGCCAGGGTTTTAAGTTGTGCCCTGGGGGTATATAAGGTTTTTATAGAAGGTGTTGTCGTAGAAACTTCAAAAAAGGCTCATTCAATTGGAAATTCAAAGGGCTAGTACCCTTTTTAATAGTCGAAAGTGACTGGAGGGCAACTAGCCCCCCCCCAACGCCCTTCATTCCCCCAAACACATCCAATCAGAATTTTGAGATAGCCATTTTGTTCAGCGCAGTTGATTTCCAGATAGAAAATATTTTTGAGGAGGACGCTCCCCCATATCCCTCAGGGCAAGGGTTTTAAGTTATGCCCTAGGGGTATATAAGGGTTTTAAAGAAGGTGTTGTCGTAGAAACTTCAACAAAAGCTAATTCGACTGGAAATTCAAAGGGCTAGTCCCCTTTTTAATAGCCGAAAGTGATTGGAGGGAAACTAGCCCCCCCCCCTCACACCCATCATTCCCCCAAACACATCCAATAAAAACTTTGAGATAGCCGTTTTGTTCAGGGTAGTTGATTTCCAGATAGAAAACATATTTTTTAGGAGGACACTCACCCACAACCCTCAGGGCAAGGATTATAATTTATGCCCTGGGGGCATATAAGGTTTTTATTGAAATCTTTGTCGTAGAAACTTGAAAAAGGGCTCATTCGGTTTGAAATTCAAAGAACTAGTACCCTATTTGATAGTCGAAAGTGATTTGAGGGCTACTAACCCCCCTCTCACGCCCACCTTTTCCCAAAACACATCCAATCAAAATTGTTAGAATGCCATTTTATTCAATGTAGTTGAAAGTTTTGGAAATTAGGTCTTTAAGGATGACAACCCCTCCCCCCACAGCCCTCAGGGTAAGGGTTGTAAGTTATGCCCTGGGGGCATATAAAGTTTTATTGAAATCGTTGTCGTAGAAACTTCAAAAGGGCTCATTCAATTGGAAATTGAAAGGGCTTGTGCCTATTTTAATAGTTGAAAGTGGTTGGATAGCGGCTAATGCCCCTCTCACGCCCACCATTTTCCCAAACACATCGAATTAAAATTTTGAGATATCCATTTTGTTTAGCGTAGTTGAAAGTTCTGGAAATTTTGTCTTTTAGGATGATAACCCCTTCAGAGCCCTCAGTGCAAGGGTTGTAAGTTATGCCCTGGGGGTATATAAAGTTTTATTGAAATCGTTGTCGTAGAAACTTCAAAAGGGCTCATTCAATTGGAAATTGAAAGGGCTAGTGACTATTTTAATAGTTGAAAGTGATTGGATAGCGACTAACGTCCCTCTCACGCCCACCATTTTCCCAAACACATCCAATCAAAATTTTGAGATATCCATTTTGTTTAGCGTAGTTGAAAGTTCTGGAAATTTTGTCTTTTAGGATGATAAACCCCTCAGGAACCTCAGTGCAAGGGTTGTAAGTTATGCCCTGGGGACATATAAGGTTTCGAATAAGGTTCGAAATCGAAAGGCCTTGTGCCCTTTTTAATAGTCGAAAGTGATCGGAAGACTTGACATTTTTATATAGTAAAGATCGATGTGGGTATAATGTATTATTTTTTTTGTTGTTGTTGTTGCTTAGACCAGGGCACTTTGTATCGAAGGAGCTGTCGTAGGAACTTAAAAAAGGGCTCATTCGATTGAAAATAGAAAGGGCCGATTCCCTTTTTAATAGTCGAAAGTGATTGGAGGGAAACTAATCCCCCTCCCACGCCCACCCTCCCATTTGCCTTTATGTTTAAAAAACTAAATTTTACCATAAGATTAAATCAAAATGCACTGTGTTAATGCTAATTCCCAATAAGGCATCTCAGCAGTATCCCAAGAACGATTGAGGGTATTATGTTCAGACTTTCGGGGCTACTTCTGCTCTTAAAATTTAACCAAATCAAGATAGCGTAAGTGTATCCAAGCTATCAAAGAAACTAAGCAGATTTTTTTTGCTAATGTTATCAAGTTTTCCATTTCAGGTCAACTAAAGGAGGTATGAAATTAAATTAAACACTACTACTTGTGTCCAGATTTTTAAAAGGGTGTATTTGTTAAAAATTGCAAAAAATTTTTCTCCAGCATACAAATAGCAGGCCAAACTATAAATTCTTAAAAAACGACAAGATTTAAAGTATTATTTTCTTTTTCCTGAAAAGACTATGTCAATATAAAACGAACAGAAATTAATTAAAAAAACTTTTTCCACAAAATAAGTTTTTCAAAGAAAAGTAAAGAACTCTATTAAACAAAAAATGAGCAAATATAAAATCAAATAATCTACCAAGCGTGAAACTACCACAAATCATCATCGATAAATAAATGAAACCCAAAACGAACAGAAATTACAATAAATAACCGAGTCAAACTCAAAACGAGCAGAAATTAATAATAAGTTTGGCTCAAAACCCCTATACATTCCCAAGGCCAGATCATAATTTGCACTTTACTGAAAAAAAATACAAATGAATGTGCATTGTCGGTTCAATATACATCGTTTTGAGTTTGACTCGGTTATTTATTGTAATTATTTGAAAAAAACTACGTTTTCTAAAGAGTTAAAGAGGCTGAGTTACAAGGTCGAACCTTAAAACGTACAGGGATTAGGAGGCACAGTTGGGGGGCTACCACCCCCCAAACCCCCCGCTTTCGCAGCCTTTAAATATAAAAAAAAAATTCTTTAAACTGAAAGTAAGGAGCGACATTAAAACTTAAAAAGAACAGAAATTATTCCGTATATGAAAGAGGCTGTGCCCTCCTCAACGCCTCGCTCTTTACGCTAAAGTTTGACTTTCTCACAACTCTTTTTTAAACAATAAAAACTTTAGCGTAAAGAGCGAGGCGTTGAGGAGGGCACAGCCTCTTTCATATACGGAATAATTTCTGTTCTTTTTAAGTTTTAATGTCGCTCCTTACTTTCAGTTTAAAGAATTTTTTTTTATATTTAAAGGCTGCGAAAGCGGGGGGTTTGGGGGGTGGTAGCCCCCCAACTGTGCCTCCTAATCCCTGTACGTTTTAAGGTTCGACCTTGTAACTCAGCCTCTTTAACTCTCTAGAAAACGTAGTTTTTTTCAAATAATTTCTGCACGTTTTTGTACAGTTTATTACTTATTATTGCTTGACTAACTGTTAGCTGATCGTGTCAGGAGTTAAAGTTGGGGGCTTCCTCCCCCCAAACCCCCCGCTCTTGAACATTCTTGTGTTAAGGCTTTTAATTCCTGAATACTCAAATCACGTCGTACAGGGTGCCTCCTAATCCCTGTACGTTTTAAGGTTCGAACTTGTGACTCAGCCTCTTTAACAGCCCCCCAACTGTGCCTCCTAATCCCTGTACGTTTTAAGGGTCGACCTTGTAACTCAGCCTCTTTAACTCTTTAGAAAACGTAATTTTTTTCAAATAATTTAAAAAAGAAACTGAGTTTCTTTTCAAAGTATATAAAAAAGTTGCTCTGATGGTGAATCGAACCCGAGTTTTCCGCGTGAAAGTCTGAAGTCTCAGCCGCTGGACTATACAAACACAATAGTAATTGTTGTTTAGCAAATAGAAGGTATTTTCGACGCAAGCAAATTCCCAAAAATCTTGATATGTGGTTTTTGGAAAACAGGGAAGGAGTGATCAGATTGAGCTGAAATTTCGACGATAAGCTCCCAGGCCCCAGGAAAGCTTATCCTCTAAATTTCAGCCCGATCAGACAACGTTAAAGGGGGGGTTGTGGAGGGAAAAATTAACATGGGCTAATATAGGAAAACGAGGTTTTTCGTAAATGTAAATTCGGGGGATAATTTTTTCGGTCTGAAAATATCAAAAGGCCCTAACAGGTCGAATTCTGCTTCGAATGAGTCCTCATTCAACCGGATCCGTTGCCAACTGTGGCCTGTAGGCGTGGCTAACAAAAAAAAAAGAGATGAATTTTAAGTGGCTATATTTGGTTTTTTGAAAACAGGGAAGGAGTGATCGGATTGAGCTGAAATTTCGAGGATAAGCTCCCGGGCCCTAGGAAAGCTTAACCTCTAAATTTCAGCCCAATCGGACAACGTTAAAGGGGGGCTGTGGTGGGAGGGTCCAAACTTCCGGCCCAGTTTACCCCATGAAGATAAAGTCGGAGGAGGATGAAATTTTGCAAGTTTCTTAGTTTGAGCTTGGGCTACAAAATGCAATTACCGCCGTCTCTCTGCGACCGCTAGGACCTGAAATCGCTTAACATTGTGGTGGGTCGCCTCTTTATAGAGGCACAAGTGTGCCTCCTTGATATCTGTTCGTTTTGGGTTTCATTTATTTATCGATGATGATTTGTGGTAGTTTCACGCTTGGTAGATTATTTGATTTTATTTTTGCTCATTTTTTGTTTAATGGAGTTCTTTACTTTTCTTTGAAAAACTTATTTTGTGGAAAAAGTTTTTTTTTAATTAATCAGCATTATAGCTGATTCTTTTGATGCATCTATCGATATCAGAATTGATCCGAATTGATCCGAATCACTCCTTACTTACAGCTCGTTACCAAGAACTGTTTGATTATCTAACCTATTTTGCATGATGAGCCCCAAAACCTCCAAAATTCATTATTTTCGCTAATAATTTTATCTAGGCCACTCAAATCCTCTCCATAATCTAATTCCAGGAGAGCTTTACCTTCCAATTTGATCCGAGCTCTCCAAAGCGTTTTTCATGCTTCTTAGGACAAAGTCCATCAAAATAATTGATATAATTGATATATGGGGATAGGACACAACCTTGTTTACCTCCTGTTCAATACCAAACCCGCAACTAACGTCACTTTCCGCATTGATCGCAGCAATATTATTCACGTATATAGCATTAATCACCTATATGCAACTATCAGGTAGACCATACGAGGATAGGGCCTTCAATAAGGCTCTTCTATTGACTGAATCAAATGCCTGTTCTTAATCTATAAAACTGAGGACTAAATAGTTTGATGATTCAGGCATTTTCCAATTATTAGTCTAGAAGGGAAAATCTGGTCAACCCATGCTCTCCTCTTCTTAAGACCAAACTGTTCTTTTCTTAAGATCTCATCTACAAACTGTCTTAATTTAATAAATATCATCATGCTAAGTAATT
Organism: Artemia sinica; assembly: GCA_027921565.1. NCBI lineage: Eukaryota > Metazoa > Arthropoda > Branchiopoda > Anostraca > Artemiidae > Artemia > Artemia sinica. The sequence continues at coordinate 3,689,977 of CM051265.1, read as the reverse complement.
TGCTTCCTATAGAAACCAAGCTAATGCTTTTAAGATACATCAAGCCACTCTTTTAACTTTTTCTATGAATATGCTTAATATAACTTCTCCTAAAATATCTGGGTATTTCCCTTTTTTAAAAGCCGTATTCAAAATCTTCAATTCACAACCACCCTTCGCAACCACTCCAACTTCGCAACTACCCTATTTCAAAAACTTTTTTACCACGCTATCAGCACCTGACGGGATATTATTTTTTCTACCCTTTTAATACTGTCTCTACCTACTCTTTGCAAAATCGGTGCCATTTAAATTAGCGCCTCTTCTTGATTCCTGTCGGGACAAACTCACAGGGTTGCTCCCTCTCAGTCTACTTTAAGAACACGAAGAGGTTAATTTGCTTTGTTAAGTTTATAGAGTTTTGTCTCGAGGCTTGTTTCTTGACTATACCAAGTGAACAAAACAGATTACTTTTTAAAATTCCGTTGTAAAATTCGTGCTTTAATTTCATATAGTTTTGTATGTGAAGTATATTTACAGTTAATCACCTTATTCCTGAAAGCAATGGTGGAATCTTAAGCCATCATAAGACTGGTCATGTGACCCACTTTAAGTATAGAGGATTATTTTCAGGATGAATACCAGTGAAAATTATGCAGAACCAGAAAAGATTACAGCACCAGAAACTTATGCAGCACCAGCAAAGAAATATTTGGATTGTTAAAAAACAAAAAAAAGCACCTTTTAAACCCAGTACTAATCCAGTTGAAATTCTTAAAAAAATTGACATCTTACAGATGTAACAAAGATAGCATCATAATAGTTGATTTAAAGCCTACTATAATAAATCTTTTTCTATAGGGTTTTGATGAGCCCCCTTATCCTTCTGAACGGAAGAAATTTCAGAGAGAAATTTGATTAATCCTTTTTGGTTCTACAGATTTTGGGATCATGGTCCTAATTTATCATAAACTAAAACATCTCGATTCTATTTTTTGTTCGTACTGTTCTTAAACAATTACCTACAAGGACCAGGAGAAGTGATCAACCACCAGAAAACGAAAAAACCAAGTAAATGCAACAAATTCAACCAGCCAACCACTTCTGAGAAGCATTAGCATGACTACCGCGGAATATACCTCTTAAATATCTAAAGTCATTCTTCCGTCTTTTCGTTTAATTTTCCCGTTTTTCTGCGCCTCGTAGTTCTCAGGTTCTTATACCCTAATTACCCGAATTAATATAAACTTCCCTTATACCCTAATTAATCTTGCGGATGCGCCTATATAAGTTGCAAATAGACTTTTTACAATCATTGTTGAAAAGTTATTCCTAGTTCAATAATGTACTCTACTTTCGATACCCTTCTTTTTATATATTTCATACAGTCATAAGGGTCACTAGCCAAATGGACTTGGTGATCCGGAATTTCGGTAATATAATGGTGTATCCGGTAAAACAGCGGTAAAATCATTCAAATTGAGATGCTGCACTCTAACATTTTACAAATTCAATTTTCTTTTCCGAATGAGCATTCTTGTTGGATTGGGGAGACGTTTCCTTTACTTCCCTAAGCGCCACACTTCCATTTCAAATACCATCATTGGCAGTAGCATTGTGCTAGTCAACCAAAATAATGTATTGTTTTCTTCATACTTGAATGATGTTTAACCGAAACAGTAAACCGATTTACCGTTTACGATTTACTGATGAACATGAAACAAAATAATAGTCACCATTCCTAAATAAGCTTCAAATGACAGTTTTTTTCTAGATATTTTTCTAGATATTTCGCTAGATATTTTTCTTCAAACTCAATTTTGTTTAGTAGTTCTTTACTAGGTTGTTGCCACAAACATAATACGGAAATTCGGGGGATTATATTAAGAATGTAGAAAATGAAAATTCGCATAAACGCAAAAAGGAAAAAGGAAATGAATTGACTATGTTCATAGCTTCTAATAACGAGATTGCCCTTTTCTTCATTTTAACGAAATAACACTAAAATAAAAAGAAGAAAATGATCAAAATAAGGAAAAGAAATAATACACGGTTGTAATAGTCCAAAAATCGAATCTATATTAATTTTAAAATTCAAAAACTAGAAATGTAAAAAATTGAAAAAAGTAAACAAATAATAAAACTGAATGTTGGAATTTTTTGACAATATATCAATCCACTACCTATGTTTATCTTTTAGCTGGCTAATTAAAGAGATAATTCAAAAATACTTAACCAGACAAACTATAAAATTCAAAAGGAAGATTTAAAAAAAGATTTCCTGATAAAAGTCAGTTTTTATGCTGCATTTTATTACTTATTGTGGATTGAGTCGAAATGAATGTACGCGTACCAATTTGAATGAAAAAATTACAAATAAATCATATATGTGTGCCCTAAACAGCTTGGAAAAACCAGCTTCTCAAAAGGAATACTTCATTTTGCTTTCTTGACAAAACAAATGAATTGAACAGCCAAGACTGAATGTAAATACGCCAAATTCAAAATGCCTTAAGCAGCCCGCTTTTGTTTACTTACATAAACCTATATTACTACCCAAACCAAAACCACCCCATGAGTTTTTCTCCGCTTAAAATTTCTTTGGAGATGGTATTGCAAAGCTTCAGCCATCTAGCGCTAATATTTTTCACCTTTTAGAGGGTTGTACCTTGTATACTCTCTAGGAAAAAGTCTAAGTAATATGAAATATCTCACTCAGTGAATTGATAGATTGAAAACTAATGAATAACAATGATACAAACATTTTGACCTTTCAGTGTAAGTTAATCTGTTTCTAAAAATCTTTTTCAACCTTAAAAAAAGAAATAAATTCCAAAAATGTACTTTGGTAGATAGATAAAGCTGACTTCTAGATATCGGTTAATATTAGAATTGTCTTCTTGTGTTGAAAAATTAAGACCGTTGGCTGGCCGACTGTACCCTAAGTCTTATGAAAAATCCCAGTGAGCTAACCAGGTTTTCAGAGGCTTGAATCAATAGGCTCATATTTTGGCTAATCGATCTGCTAAGGTCTTACATCTTTTGACAAAAAATAATAATATGGAGACTCTAACCTTACTGATCAGGCCATCTTTTTTTTTTTTTTTTTTTTTTTTTTTTTTTTTTTTTTTTTTTTTTTTTTTTTTTTTTTTTTTAGAAAACCAAAGATTTTTCTGGTCAGATCAGCCGTCTAGGGACCTCGACGAGAATATCATCAGTAGCCCCTGTTGACTGCTCGATTGTTTCAGACGAATTTAATTTTTAGTACTTTCATTTGAGTTCAGAGAGCTGAAATCAGCTAGCACTTTGACAAAGCAATACTGCCAATCTGAGCAGAATTATTTAAGATTTGAGCAGACTATTTAGCCAAAAAAGGGGCTAATGTTTACACATACAAAAAAAAATGAAAGATTACTGTGCCAAGCTTATGCTACCATGTTAAAAAGTGTGCTCTAAATTCGCTAAATTATTTTTGCTACTTATTTCTGTGAACCAGTCACATTAATCCGTAAGCGTATGTTAAAAAACGAAGCCTCACCACCACGTTTTCTTTAATAGCTGTTACGCTGCCCAATAGTAAGCCATTAAAAGAACGTAAAGTCTTCTTGGTATTTATTTAATTTTTGTACGTAATATTACGCAAGTAGAAAAACAAAACATTTTATGTTAAGATATTTTTTTTGCAAGTAGTTCTCTGAATCTCTGTAGATACTTGTATTCTTGTTCTTCTTGATGCTGTTTGGATTCTTATGAAGATGCTTTCGCATAAACCCATTGCTGGAATCAAATTCCAGGCCCTGAAATGGGTTGCTGCATAATATTTAATGACGAAACTGCAAAAGCTGTATGAACAGTAAAGCTTTTCAGCTAGATCTTACACCAGAAGCAAGTCTTGAAAGAGGTTACTTACTTTCTTTTTTTTTGTTGATATTAACTTAAGATACTGTTTTGTTATTCCTCAGACACTTTCCCTGTTTAAGCTCTATTTCAACTGAGTTTCAAAATGACACTGGGAAATGATTCCTAGTTCTTGCGCGAAAGCAGAATAGAGTTCTGCGGAATTATCACCATGGATACTAACTTTCTATCGATTAAAGAAAGAGAATATTTGGAAAAGGCTTTTTCTATCGTTTCCAATTTTATTGGTTTTCAATTACTCCATTAGCCCTTGAAGTGTCCCCTTCTTTGGCCTATATACTTTGTCCGAGTAAAAGGTGAATAACAACAATTTGCCAAGGTGATAAACGGAGTCTGCTTTAGTGATGAACGTAGATAGTTTCATAAAGAAATAAAACGACACATGATCCTTGTTCAAATTAAATAAAAAAAACAAGTTTTTTAAACTGAAAGTAAGGAGCGACATTAAAACTTAAAACGAACAGAAATTATTCCGTATATGAAAGGGGCTGTCCCCTCCTCAACGCTTCGCTCTTTACGCTAAAGTTTTTTATTGATTTAAAAAATAAAGTTGTGAGACAGAGTCAAACTTTAGCGTAAAGAGCGAGGCGTTGAGGAGGGGACAGCCCTTTTCATATAAGGAATAATTTCTGTTCGTTTTAAGTTTTAATGTCGCTCCTTACTTTCAGTTTAAAAAACTTGTTTTTTTATTTCATTTCTGATCGTTTTTTAGTTAATGCAGCTTTTGTTTTGGCTCGCCGTCATTGAATAAGTAAACAAAATTTGCATAAAAATTTTACTTTTCTTTTGCAAAATGGCTGTCTCTAAATTTGGTTCTGACGTAATTTACAAATTAACTTACGTAACGAACTTCTATATTCGTATATTTTTCGTCTGGCAAAAAATACAAAGTTGCAGATTTTTGCAGATATGAGCTTGAAACCTATGTTGTAGGGTTTTCTGATACGCTGAATCTGACGGTGTGATTTTTATTAAAATTCTTTCACTTTTAGGGGATGTTTCCCCCCTCTTTAGAAAATCAGGTAAATTTTCTCAGGCTTGTAGCCTTTGATGAGTAATACTAAACTTAATAAAATTCATATATTTAGAATCAGCATTATAAGCCCATTCTTTTGATACATTTATTGACATCAAAGTTCCGTTTTTAAAAGTTTCGATTACTATTGAGCCGCATCGCTTGTTTTTTTTTATTGTTTTTTTATTACGTATATGTTATTAAGTATATGATGGGGTTCTCCCCTTATTCAATACCACGCTCTTTACGTTAAAAGTTAAAAAAAATTTTAATTCACAAACCCCTGAATCACAAAGGCCGTTTAATTAGAATAGATAGCTCTTTTGAAAGCACTAAAAAAAACCGTAGCGTAAAGAGCGAGGTATTGACTTGGGGGGAACCCCCTCATATACGTAATAATTTCTGTTCATTTGAAGTTCTAATGTTGCTTCTTACTTTCAGTTGAAAAAACTTGTTTTTTTTAATTTAATTTCTGATCGTTTTTTAAATAATGCTTGGAAATATGGCGCCCCCTTCATAGAAATGTCCCTTACCCCAAAGAAACATCCTCCACGGAAAGATTCTCCCGAGTAAACCCCTCCTCCAGCCCCCCCCCCCCCCACCAGATAAAAATTCTTCCTGAAAATGTCTGTATGCTTCCCAATAACCAATACAATATGTAAGCAATGCGCAAAGTTCATAACTTGCAGCCCTTCCCCTGGGAACTGTGGGGGATTAAGTCATCGTAAAAGACATATTTATTAGATTTTCGACTATGCTGAACAAAATGGCTATCTCAAAATTTTAATTGGGTGACTTTGAGAAAAAAATGAGCGTGGGAGGGGGCCTAGTTGCCCTCCATTTTTTTTGGTCACTTAAAAAGGACACTAGAACTTTTAATTTCCGTTCCAATGAGCCCTCTTACGATATCCTAGGACCACTGGGTCAATACGATTACCCCTGGGAAAAAAAAACAACAAACAAACAAACAAATAAACACGCACCCGTGATCTTTCTTCTGGCAAAAAATGCAAAATTCCACATTTTTGTAGATAGGAGCTTGAAACATCTACAGTAGGGTTCTCTGATACGATGAATATAATGGTGTAAATTTCATTAAGGTTCTATAACTTTTAGGGGGTCTTTCCCCCTTTTTTCGAAAATCAGCCAAATTTTCTCAGGCGCGTAACTTTTGATGGGTAAGATTAAACTTGATGAAACTTATATATTTGAAATCAAAATTAAAATCTGATTCTTTTGATGTATCTATTGGTATCAAAATTCCGTTTTTTAGAGTTTCGGTTACCATTGAGCCGGGTCGCTCCTTACTTACAGTTCGTTACCACGAACTGTTTGATAAAAAATGATCGGGGGCATTTAGTTCCTTATGCCTTCTTTTCGCCAAATACATCTGATCAAAATTTCGAGATAGCTATATTGTTGAAGATAGTCCAAAGGTCAAATAACTATGCGTCTGGGGTCGACACACGTATCCCCCAGTCCCTGGGGCAAGGGTTATACGTTTTTTACCCATTCTTAACATATAAGGATTTTTTATTGGAAAAGAGGGCACGTTTGATCCTGGGTATCCAAAAAGGCTTAGGGTATTGAGATGAAACCTAAATCAAATTTTGAGAGGGATGCTGAGCACAATCAAAAGACACTATATGCTAGCTGATTGTGAAAAGGGAATATCAGCAATTTTTAAAAACCGACTGAGGATATTAAGTTGAGAACTTCAAGGAATGTTGAAAAAATGTTAAAGAAATATTGGAGGGCCACGAGCCCCCTTCTTTATAGCCCTTTTTAGGTACCCCTTTTGCTAAATATTGATCAAGTTTTAGAATTGTCATTTTGTTCAAACTAGTCAAAAAACCTAATAGCTATACTTCCAGTGATGTCATGCCCCATAGCCCTGAGGCGTGGATTGTATAAAATGTAATTTGTTCATTGTTTACATGCAGGATTTATGATTAGAAAAAGGGGAAATATTTGATTTTGGTTGTATCCGAAAAGGTTAAGGGCATTGAGGTGAGACTTTGGAGAATGTTGAAGGGTATTTTATAGTAAACAAAATGCACTATTTGCATCCAGTTTATCAAAAAAGAGGGTCCAATATAATTTCAGAATGGGTGACGGTATTGAGTTGAAATTTTGACGAAATGGCGAGGAGGACGTTTAAAGGTAATTGGAACACCATCAGCCCCTTCCCATGTTCTTTTTAGTTGTCCTACCTCCAAAAATATTCGATCAAAACTTTTACACAGAAAACTTGTTCAAAAGAGTCAAAAGCTCAAATAAATTGGCCCATTGAGAGGACATAGCCCGCCACAGCTATGGAGAGGAATGCCAAACACAATAAAACACACTTTGTGGGTGCTGATTGTCAGAAGAACGTATCATCAATATCTAAGGAACGGTTGAGGGTATTAAGTCGAAAATTTCAGGGTATGTTGAGGGGAATGTTGAACAGCCATCGGGTTGGAACCTGTCCCCTTGCCGTTTTTAGATGCTGTCTTCCCTCATCACTGATGAAAATTTTAAAGAAGCGATTTTGTTCAAAACAGCTAAATGGTCTAGTAACTTAGCCTCCGGAGATTCAATCCCACACAGCTCCAAGGGTAAGTATTGTAAATTGAGGAATTTTCCCCTTTTTTACATGCAGGATTGATCATTAGGAAAATAGGTATGTTTGATTTTAGGTGTGTTCGAAAAGGATAAGGGTATAAAGATGAAACTTTGGGGAATGTTAAACTAAATCTAAGGATACAATGTGAATCCATCCAATGTACAATGGGTTATAAAAAAGTTGTATCTGCAATATCACAAGAACAGCTGTGAGTACTGAGTTTCAACTTACAATGCATGCTTAGGATGATGCTAAAAAAAATAGTCGGAGGGTAACTAGTCCCCCGCCCAATTCCTTTTTAACTGCCCTCCCTCCAAAGATATCTGGTAAAAATTTTGGAATAGCCATCTTTTTCAAGTTAGTCGAAAAGTCAAATAACTATATCTCCGGGGATGACCTATCCCCCACAGCTCCTGGGGCAAATGTTATAAGTTATAGAAGTCTCCCATTGTTTATATACAAGTTTGGAAATTGGAGAAAAAGGGTATTTTTGGTCCCGAGTCTCCAAAAATGCTAAGAATTCGTTAATATTTTTAAGACACAAATGAGTAAAGAATGAGAACTCTTAAGAGTAAAATAATGAGTTTTTATAGACGACTCTTAAGGACAATAGGAAGATATATTAGTTTTTTCTTTAAGACACTAATGTATTCACAATATAGGAAATCAATCACTGAAATAAAGTACTCATAATGGACAAGGCGCTCTATAAGCTGTGTACACACTTTATGTCCATCGTAAATTCATGGATGTGCTTAATTTGACTATTCAAGGATCAGAGGCAACGCTATAGCTTTGCTTATAATAAGAGCCATAAGGCTTCAATGTTTAATTTTTTCCCCAGAGGCATTTCATACGTAAAGTGCGGTCGTATAAACTTTGGAGGGGGCTCATTCGATTGGAAATCGAAAGTTGTAGTGCCCTTTTTAAGAGTCAAACGTGATCTTAGGGCAACAAGCCCCCACGCTTTCTTTTCCCAAATACATCTGATAAAAATTTTGAAATAGCCATTTTGTTTAAAATAGTCCAAAGGTCAAATAACTGTGCCTCCGGGCTTGACACGTGTATCCCCCAGTCTCCGGGGCAAGGGATATGGCTAAGGGGCAAGGACTTTGGATGTTAAGGTGAAACTAAAAAGGAAAGTTGAGAGGATGTCCAACAGATTATTTGCTACCTAGTTGTGAAAAGAGAATATCAGTAATATCTAAAAACGACCGAGGGTATTAAGTTAAGAATTTTAAGGTATGTTGAAAAGATGCTGAAGAGATAATGGAGGGCCACCAGCCCCCCTACTACTTGCACTTTTTAGATACCCCTCTGATCAAAGCTGACCAAATTTTGGAATTGCATTTTTGTTTAAACTAGTCAAAACATCTAATAGCTATACTTCCAGTAAAGGCTTGCCCCATAGCCCAGGAGAATGGATTTTAAAATCTATAATTTGTTCAATTTTTACATGCATTGTTTATCATAGGCAGTAAATAGCGCTACCTAAGTAAAGAACGATGTTGGCACAATTTATTTTTTTATTTATTTTTTTTGTTGATTTTTGGCCAGGGCACTTTGTATCGAAGGAGTTGTCCTAGAAACTTGGAAAAGGGCTCATTCGATTGGAAATTGGAAAGGCTTGTGCCCTTTTTAATAGTCAAAAGTGATTGGAAGGCAACTAACACCCGTTCCACACCCACTATTTCACCAAACACATCCGATCAGAATTTTGAGATAGCCGTATTGTTCAACTTAGTTGAAAGTTCTGGAAATTAGGTCATTGAGGATGACAAATCCCCCACAGCCCTCAGAGCGAAGGTTGTAAGTTATTCCCTGGGGGAATATAACGTTTTTATAGCATGTGTTGTCGTAAAAACTTCAAAAAGGGCTCATTCAATTGGAAGTTAAAATGGCCAGTGCCCTTTTTAATAGTTGAAAGTGATTGGAGGGCAACTAACCCCCCTCTCACCAGGCAACTAACCCATCATTTACCCAAACACATTCAATAACATTTTTGAGATATCCATTTTGCTCAACGCAGTTGAAAGTTTTTGAAAGTAGGTCTTTGAGGATAATAACCCCCTCAGAGCTCCCAGGAAAAGGGTCGTAAGCTATGCCCAAGGGGCATATACGGTTTCTATAGAAAACGTTGTCGTAGAAACTTCAAAAAGGACTCGTTTGATTGGAAATTGAAAGGAGTAGTGCCCTTTTTAATAGTCGAAAGTGATTGGGGGGCAACTAGCCCCCCTCTCACCATTTTACCAAACACATCCAATCATAATTTTGAGATAGCCATTTTGTTCAACGTAGTTGAAAGTTCTGGAAATTATGTCTTTGAGGATGGCCAACCCCCCACACCCCTCAGGGCAAGGGTTGTAAGTTATGCCCTTGGGGCATATAAGGTTTTTATAGAAAGCGTTGCCGTAGAAACTTCAAAAAGGGCTCATTCGATTGCAAATTGAAAGAGCTAGTGCCCTTTTTAATAGTCGAAAGTGATTGGAAAGCAACTAGCCCCCCTCTCGCGCCAAAATTTTCCCCTAACACAAATAATCAATATTTTGATATATCCATTTTGTTCAACGCAGTTGAAAGTTGTGGAAATTAGGTCTTTGAGGATGATAACTCCCCACACCCCTAAGGGCTACGTTATGCCTTTGGGGCATATAAGGTTCTCATAGAAAGCGTTGTCCTAGAAAACTTCAAGAAGGGCTCATTCGATTGGAAATTGAAAGTTTTATTGCAGTTTTTAATAGTAGAAAGTGATTGGAGAGCAACTAACCCCCCTCTCACGCCCACAATTTCCCCAAACAAATCCAAACAAGATTTTGAGATAGCCGTTTTTTCAACGTAGTTGAGAGTTAAAGAAATTAGGTCTTTAGGGATGACAACCCCCACAGCCCTCTCGGTAAGGGTTGTAAATTACGCCCTGGGGGCATATAAGGTTCTTGCAGAAAGTGGTTTTGTAGAAACTTAAAAAAGGCCTCATTCGATTGGAATTTGAGAGAGCTAGTGCTCTTTTTAACAGTCGAAAGTGATTGGAGGGCAACAAACCCCCCAATCACGCCCACCATTTTCCCAAGCACATCCAATCAAAATTTTGAGATAACCCTTTTGTTCGACGTAGTTTAAAGTTCTGGAAATTAAGTCTTTGAGGATGAAACCTCTCCCCCAAACCCTCAGGGCAAGGTTGGTAAGTTATACCCTGGGGGTATATAAGGTTTTTATAGAAAACGTTGTCGTAGAAACTTCAAGAAGGGCTCATTCGATTGGACATCACTGTTCGACGTAGTTCAAAGGTCCAGAAATTATGTTGGGGATGACAAACCCCCCACAGCCACCAGGGCAAAGGTTGTAAGTTATGCCCTGGGATCATCTAAGTTTTTTATACAAAGCATGGTCGTAGAAACTTCGAAAAAGGCTGATTCATTTGGGAATTGAGAGGGTTAGTGCCCTTATTAATAGTCAAAAGCGTTTGGAGGGCGAATGCCCCCCCCCCTACGCCCATCATTTCCCCAAACATTTCCAATCAAAATTTCGACATTACCATTTTGTTCAACGTAGTTTAAAGTTCTGGAAATTAGGTCTTTGAGGATGAACCCCCCCCCCCCCAAAAAAAAAAAACTCAGGGCAAGGGTGGTAAGTTACGCCCTGGGGGTATATATGGTTTTTACAGAAAGTGTTGTCATAGAAACTTCAAAAAGGGCTCATTCGATTGGAAATTACTGTTCGACGTAGTTAAAAGACCCAGAAATTATGTCTTTGAGGATGAAAAACCCCTACAACCACCAGGGCAAAGGCTGTAAGTTATGCCCTGGGGGCATATAACTTTTTTTTTATAGAAAGCATTGTTTTAGAAACTTTAAAAAGAGCTGATTCATTTGGGAAGTGAGAGGGCTAGTGCCCTTATTAATAGAAGCGATTAGAGGGCGAATGCTCTCCCCCCCCCCCTCCACGCCCATCTTTTCCCCAAACAATTCGATGAACATTTTGATACAGCCATTTTGTTGAACGTAGTTGAAGGGTCCAGAAATTATGTTTCTGAGTATGACACCCCCCCCCCTCCCACAGCCCTCATTGCTAAGGTTGTAAGTTATGCCCTGGAAGCATATAAGGTTTTTATAGAATGCGTTGTTGTAGAAACTTCAAAAGGGGCTCATTTAATTGGGAATTGAGATGGCTAGTGCCCTTATTAAAAGTCAAAAGTGATCGAAGGGCGAATCCCCCCCCCCCCCACGCCCATCATTTCCCCAAACACTTTCGATCAACATTTTGATACAGCCATTTAGTTGAACGCAGTTGAAGGGTCCGGAAATTATGTTTTTGAGTATGACACCCCCCCCCCCCCCCCTAAAGCTATCAGGGCTAAGGTTGTAAGTTATGCCCTTGGGGTACATATGGTTTTTATAGAAAGTTTTGCCGTAGAAGCTTCAAAAAGGGCTCAGTCGATTGGAAGTTGAGAGGAATAGTCCCTTTTTTATTAGTCAAAAGTGATCAGAGGGCAAATGCCCCCCGTGCCCATCATTTCCCCAAACACTTACAATCAAAATTTTGAGAAGGCCATTTTGTTCAGCGTATCAAAAAGGCCTGTAAATTATATTTTGAGGATAAAAAATCTTCCGAGCCCTCAGGGCAAGGGTTGTAAGTTATGCCCTGGGGACATATAAGTTTTTTTATAGAAAGCTTGGTCATATAAACTTCAGGGGGGGGGGGGGGCTCATTGGGTTGGTGATCAGACGCTCTAGAGCTCTTTTTAAAGCCAAAGTGATCAGAGGGCAGCTACCTCCCCCCTCCCACACACACACACACACACACACACACACACACACACGGCGTATTGTCCTGAAATGCATCTAATAGGAATTTTGAGATAAACATTCTATTCAAAATAGTCAAAGTATTATATAACAAAGCTTTTGGGGTTGAAACAAAACCCATAGAATAGGGGCAAGGGTTGTAAGTTATGCCCAAAGGGTATTTGAGTTTTTTGTGGAAGGGATGGCTGTTTAACTTTGGAAGAGGCTCAGTATTTCTCCCTGAAAATGACTATCAAACAGTTCGTGGTAACGAACTGTAAGTAAGGAGCGACCCGGCTCAATGGTAACCGAAACTCTAGAAAACGGGTTTTTGATACCAATAGATATATCAAAAGAATCAGATTTCAATGCTGATTTCAAATATATAACTTTCATCAAGTTTAGAGCTACCCATCAAAAGTTACGCGCCTGAGAAAATTTGGCTGATTTTCAAAAAAAGGGGGAAAGACCCCCTAAAAGTTATAGAACCTTAATGAAAATCACACCATCATATTCAGCGTATCAGAGAACCCTACTGTAGAGGTTTCAAGCTCCTATCTACAAAAATGTGGATTTTTGCATTTTTTGCCAGAAGAAAGATCACGGATGCGTGTTTATTTGTTTGTTTGTTTGTTTGTTGTTTTTTTTTTTTCCCAGGGGTGATCGTATTGACCCAGTGGTCCTAGAATATCGTGGGAGGGCTCATTGGAACGGAAATTAAAAGTTCTAGTGCCCTTTTTAAGTGACCAAAAAAAAAATGGAGGGCAACTAGGCCCCCTCCCACGCTCATTTTTTTCCCAAAGTCACCCGATCAAAATTTTGAGATAGCCATTTTGTTCAGCATGGTCGAAAATATGATAAAAATGTCTTTTAGGATGACTTGATCCCCCAAAGTCCCCAGGGAGAGGGCTGAAAGTTATGAACTTTACTCAATGTTAACATATAGTATTGGTTATTGGGAAGTATACAGACTTTTTCAGAGGAGATTTTTTCTGGTAGGTGGGGGAAGGAGAGGGTCGGGGGCTATATGGAAGGATCTTTCCATGAAGGAAGTTTTCATGGGGGAAGGGACATTGCTATGAAGGGGGCGCCGGATTTCCCAGCATTATTAAAGAAAAAGATCAGGAATTAAATAAAAAAAAAACAAGTTTTTCAACTGATCAACTGATTGTGATTAAGAGGCCATTTTTAAAGAACTGGAAAAAAAAATTGAACTATAGTTTAAAGAGCAGGGTATTGACTAGGGGGCGAGCCCCCTAATATACGTGTTAAAAATTTATGAATATAGAAGTTCGTTACGTAAGTTAATTCTAAGTTACGTATATTTATTACTAATAAAAACGTTCGTAAATAAAATTAAACAAGTTTCGAGAAAGCCATTTAACCAAATATAATATGCAAATTTTGTTTTAATTATTCATGTACGGTGAGCCAAAATCAAAACCTGCATTAATTCAAAAACGTTCAAAAATTAAATAAAAAAAACAAGTTTTTTTAACTGAAAGTAAGGAACGACGTTAAAACTTAAAACGAACAGAAATTATTCCGTATATGAAGGGGGCTGTCCCCTCCTCAACGCCTTGCTCTTTACGCTAAAGTTTGACTTTCTCACAACTCTATTTTTTTAAACAATAAAAAAACTTTAGCGTAAAGAGCGAGGCGTTGAGGAGGGGACAGCCCCCTTCATATACGGAATAATTTCTGTTCGTTTTAAGTTTTAACGTCGTTCCTTACTTTCAGTTAAAAAAACTTGTTTTTTTTTTATTTAATGTCAATATAAAACGAACAGAAATTAATTAAACAAAATTAAAATGAATTTACTGAAAAAATGTGCATTGTCAGTTTAATATACACATGCTCATATTTATTCCTTAAAATCTTAATTAATTTTTGATTTCTTAAAGTTATAAAAGTTAAAACATTAAAAAAAAAAATTTCAGTAAAGTACAAATTATATTCTGGCTTTTAGAAAGCATACTCATATTAATATCTGCTCGTTTTGGTGTTTGACTCTGTTATTTATTTTGATTGATGTTTGTTCTGGGTTTCATTTATTTATTGATACTGATTTGAGGTAGTTGTATGCTTGGTAGATTTTTTGATTCTATTTTTGTTCATTTTTGGTTTAATGGATTCTTTACTTTTTTTTTGAAAAACTTATTTTGTGGAAAAAGTTTTTTTTATTTAACCGTTAGGAAGAGGGAATCTTTGTTTCTGTGTGTATATGAAAAGGCTAAGGGCATTAAGGTGAAACTTTGGAAAATGTTTAGGGGTATATTGTGCTAAATCAAAAGGTACTATGTGCATCCAGTTTATCAAAAAGGAGGATCTGAAATATTTTAAGTAAGGCTGAGGATATTCAGTTGAAACTTTCATGACATGTTGATAATGATGTTGAAAAATAATTTGAAGGCCACCAGCCCCCTCCCTTGCCCAATCAAGTTGTCCCTCTTTCAAAAAATGATCAAATTTTATAAACAGACATATTTTCAAAATAATCAAAGCCTCAAATAAGTAGGAATACGGAGATGGTATGCCCCCGAGCTTTGGAGAGGGATACCAAACGCAATAAAATACACTGTGTGAGTGGTGATTGTCAGAAGGACGTATCATCAATATATAAGGAACGGCCTAGGGTATTAAGTTGAAAATTTAAAGTGATGTTGAAGGGAATATTGAACTGCTATTGGAGGGGAACCAGCCGCCTTGCCATTTTTTTTATTATTCCTTCCCTCATTTGTGATTAAAATTTTTTAAGATTGATTTTGTTCATAATAGTTAAGAGGTCTAGTAACTATGCTACAATCCCCCACAGCCCCAAGGGCAAGAATTGTAATTTGAGCAACTTGCCCCTTTTCACATACAGCATTTATCATTAGGAAAAGGGGGCCGTTTGATTCTAAGTGTGTTCGAAAAGGCCGAGATTATCATAGGCAGCGCAATAGCGTTGCCTAAGTAAAGAACGATGTTGGCACAATGTATTATTTATTTTTTGTTTTTTGTTTTCTTCCATACCCGGGCACTTCGTATCGAAGGAGTTGTCGTAGAAACTTGTAAAAGGGCTCATTCGATTGGAAATTGGAACGACTAGTGTCCTTTTTAATAGTCGAAAGTGATTGGAAGGCAACTAACACCCCTTCGATGCCCACCATTTCCCCAAACACATCCAATCAAAATCTGAGATAGCCATTTTGTTCAGCGTATTTGATTCCCAAATAGAAATTATGTTTTTGAGGAGGATATTTCCCCACAGCCTTAAGGGCAAGGGTTTCAAGTTGTGCCCTGGGGGCATAGAAGAGCGATGTTTGCACAATGTATTATTTATTTTTTTTTCCTTTGGACCAGGGCACTTTGTATCGAAGAAGTTGTCGTAGAAACTTCAGAAAGGGATCATTCAATTGGAAATTGGAATGACTTGTGCCCTTTTAAATAGTCGAAAGTGATCGGAAAGTTAATAACACCCCTTCCACGTCAACCATTTCCCAAAACACATCCAATCAAAATTTCAAGATAGCCCTTTTGTTCAGCGTAGTTGATTTCCAGATAAAAATTATGTTTTTGAGGAGGACACTCCCCCAGAGCCCTCAGGGCAAGGGTTGTAAGTTATGCCCTTACAAGGGGGCATATAAGTAGAAAGGCCTTATTGACTCCCACGAGAACATAATTTATGCATGTTTTTATGGTTTTTGTCAGTGAGAATGAAAAAACAGGATTTTTCTCACTTGAAAAAACAGGATTTTTCTCACTTTTATGGATGTTTCTTGGACGGTTATGAGTGTTAGTTAATTTATTTGTTGTTTTTCATGGGTTTCAACAGCAATTTATGTCTGGTTTTATGGTTTTTGTCAGTGAGAATGAAAAAACAGGATTTTTCTCACTTTGATGGATGTTTCATGGTTTCGATGAAATTGATTTGTTGTTGTTTGTCCAGGTGTAATGACACTGGGGGTGAAGTTTGCACATGCGCATTAACGGTGGGAAGAGATGTATTGATCTAGGACTTGAGGTGAAATGGATTTCCGAGAACTTGATTTACATAATCGAGGGGAATTATTGATTTACGAAAGGGGAATAAAGAAACAAATATGGCTTCTTTGATCTTAGGTCTGACGGATAAACGCTCTTTAGGTCAGAGAGAAAAATTAATATTCTATTTTTAAATAAGGCTTCGTTGATCTTTAGTGTCAGGAATTAGAAATGACATCACTTGTTATTTTGGAATTATGTGGGAGTCTAAAGAGATAGAAATTCTATTTTTAAATACGGCTTCACTGATTTATTTGTTGTTGTTGTTATGGCCAAGTGCACGTTCGGGGCGAATGTTAAGATCTTAGAGATGAAGAGATTAAAACGGGAAAGAGTTTCCTAGTAATTTCAAATGTGACAGCGCAAGGATGCCAAAAACAAAAGGAACACGCATAAATTACGTTTAGGGGTTATTTGGGCGAAACCGTTTTAGACATTTTAGGGAATTATTTGGGCGAAAAAGTTAGAGACATTTTAAAAGATGATATTAGAAGAGGATTTAGAAGAGGATTTGAGGGTGAAACTCTGTGGTCGGTATAATACACAAGTTGTATTTAAACAGTGTTGTGAGGTCCTCTACCCCAGCCCCCAAGGGCTATGATCCCCCTACCCCAACCCCAAAGGGTTCCGATCCCCCTACCCCAACCCCAAAGGAAGCCCTCGGTCCCCAAAGGTCCCCCGGGCTCCCAAAGGACCCCGGCGCCCCAAAGGCCCCTGAGCCCCCATTTTATAATACTTTTTTTATGGCTTTATTATATCTTTTCAGAACAAGTTATTTTCTTAATGTCCAACCTAAACCCATTTTACAAGTTGAAGTTCCCATCCTTTTCACCCACAACTTTACTTTACAGCTTTTTGAATGCCCAACACTAAGCAATACTTTTCAATGGGCATTTCAGAACAAGTTCTTTTCTTAATGTCCATCCTAAACCCATTTTACAAGTTGAAGTTCCCATCCTTTTCACCCACAACTTTACTTTACAGCTTTTTGAATGCCCAACACCAAGCAATACTTTTCAAAAGGCATTTCAGAACAAGTTCTTTTCTTAGTGACCGTCCTAAACCCATTTTACAAATTGAAGTACCCATCCTTTTCACCCACAACTTAGTTATAGGTAAGAGTTTGAAGTTTTACCTTAGAGACTTAGCTTAGAGTTTTAGTTTGGTTTAGTTTAGTTAAAAGTTTAGAGTTTTTTAGCTTAGAGTCTTAGCTTAGAGTTTTTGTTAGAGTTCTAGTTTAGTTTAGTTTTAGTTAAGAGTTTAGAGTTTTTAGCTTAGAGTCTTAGCTTAGAGTTTTATTCAGAGTTCTAGTTTAGTTAAATTTAGCTACAGTTCAGAATTTAGAGTTTTAGCTTAGAGTCATAGCTTAGAATTTTACTTAAAGTTGTAGTTTGGTTAAGTTTTAGTTAACAGTTTCGAGTTTTAGCTTAGAGTCTTAGCTTAGAGTTTTTGTTAGAGTTCTAGTTTAGTTTAGTTATAGTTAAGAGTTTAGAGTTTTACCTTAGAGTCTTAGCTTAGAGTTTTAGTTAGAGTTGAAGTTTAGTTTAGTTACAGTTAAGAATTTAGAGTTTTAGCTTAGAGTCATAGCTTAGAGTTTTACTTAAATTTTTAGTTTGGCTAATTTTTAGTTAAGAGTTTCGAGTTTTAGCTTAGAGTCTTAGCTCAGAGTTTTTTTGTTAGAGTTCTAGTTTAGTTTAATTCTAGTTAAGAGTTTGATGTTTTACCTTTGAGTTTCAGTTAGAGTTCTAGTTTAGTTTAGTTTTAGTTAAGAGTTTGGTGTTTTACCTTAGAGTCTTAGCTTAGAGTTTTAGTTAGAGTTCTAGTTTAGTTTAGTTTTAGTTAGGAGTTTAGAATTTTAGCTTAGAGTCTTAGCTTAGAGTTTTTGTTAGAGTTCTAGTTTATTTTAGTTTTAGTTAAGAGTTTAGAGTTTTTAGCTTAGAGTCTTAGCTTAGAGTTTATGTTGAAGTTCTAGTTTAGTTTAGTTTTAGTTAATAGTTTAGAGTTTTAGCTTAGAGTCTTAGCTTAGAGTTTTTGTTAGAGTTGAAGTTTAGTTTAGTAATAGTTAAGAGTTTAGAGTTTTAGCTTAGAGTCTTAGCATAGAGTTTTTTTGTTAGAGTTCTAGTTTAATTTAATTTTAGTTAAGAGTTTGTTTTTTACCTTTGAGTTTCAGTTAGAGTTCTAGTTTAGTTTAGTTTTAGTTAAGAGTCTGGTGTTTTACCTTAGAGTCTTAGCTTAGAGTTTTAGTTAGAGTTCTAGTTTAGTTTAGTTTTAGTTAAGAGTTTAGATTTTTAGCTTAGAGTCTTAGCTTAGAGTTTTTGTTAGAGTTCTAGTTTATTTTAGTTTTAGTTAAGAGTTTAGAGTTTTTAGCTTAGAGTATTAGCTTAGAGTGTTTGTTGAAGTTCTAGTTTAGTTTAGTTTTAGTTAATAGTTCAGAGTTTTAGCTTAGAGTCTTAGCTTAGAGTTTTTGTTAGAGTTGAAGTTTAGTTTAGTAATAGTTAAGAGTTTAGAGTTTTAGCTTAGAGTCTTAGCTTAGAGTTTTTGTTAGAGTTCTAGTTTAGTTTACATATAGTTAAGAGTTTGGAGTTTTACCTTCGAGACTTAGCTTAGAGTTTTAGTTTAGTTTAGTTTTAGTTAAGAGTTTAGAGTTTTTTAGCTTAGAGTCTTAGCTTAGAGTTTTTGTTAGAGTTCTAGTTTAGTTTTAGTTAAGAGTTTGATGTTTTACCTTAGAGTCTTAGCTTAGAGTTTTAGTAAGAGTTCTAGTTTAGTTTAGTTAAGAGTTAAGTGTTTTTAGCTTAGAGTCTTAGCTTAGAGTTTTTGTTGAAGTTCTAGTTTAGTTTTAGTTAAGAGTTTGGTGTTTTACCTTAGAGTCTTAGCTTAGAGTTTTAGTTAGAGTTCTAGTTTAGTTTAGTTTTAGTTAAGAGTTTAGAATTTTAGCTTAGATTCATAGCTTAGAGTTTTTGTTAGAGTTCTAGTTTATTTTAGTTTTAGTTAAGAGTTTAGAGTTTTTAGCTTAGAGTCTTAGCTTAGAGTTTTTGTTAGAGTTCTAGTTTAGTTTAGTTTTAGTTAAGAGTTTAGATTTTTAGCTTAGAGTCTTAGCTTAGAGTTTTTGTTAGAGTTCTAGTTTAGTTTAGTTTTAGTTAAGAGTTTAGATTTTTAGCTTAGAGTCTTAGCTTAGAGTTTTTGTTGAAGTTCTAGTTTAGTTTAGTTTTAGTTAATAGTTTAGAGTTTTAGCTTAGAGTCTTAGCTTAGAGTTTTTGTTAGAGTTGAAGTTTAGTTTAGTAATAGTTAAGAGTTTAGAGTTTTAGCTTAGAGTCATAGCTTAGAGTTTTACTTAAATTTTTAGTTTGGCTAAGTTTTAGTTAAGAGTTTCGAGTTTTAGCTTAGAGTCTTAGCTCAGAGTTTTTTTGTTAGAGTTCTAGTTTAGTTTAATTCTAGTTAAGAATTTGATGTTTTACCTTTGAGTTTCAGTTAGAGTTCTAGTTTAGTTTAGTTTTAGTTAAGAGATTGGTGTTTTACCTTAGAGTCTTAGCTTAGAGTTTTAGTTAGAGTTCTAGTTTAGTTTAGTTTTAGTTAAGAGTTTAGAATTTTAGCTTAGAGTCTTAGCTTAGAGTTTTTGTTAGAGTTGAAGTTTAGTTTAGTAATAGTTAAGAGTTTAGAGTTTTAGCTTAGAGTCTTAGCATAGAGTTTTTTTGTTAGAGTTCTAGTTTAGTTTAATTTTAGTTAAGAGTTTGTTTTTTACCTTTGAGTTTCAGTTAGAGTTCTAGTTTAGTTTAGTTTTAGTTAAGAGTCTGGTGTTTTACCTTAGAGTCTTAGCTTAGAGTTTTAGTTAGAGTTCTAGTTTAGTTTAGTTTTAGTTAAGAGTTTAGATTTTTAGCTTAGAGTCTTAGCTTAGAGTTTTTGTTAGAGTTCTAGTTTATTTTAGTTTTAGTTAAGAGTTTAGAGTTTTTAGCTTAGAGTCTTAGCTTAGAGTTTTTGTTGAAGTTCTAGTTTAGTTTAGTTTTAGTTAATAGTTTAGAGTTTTAGCTTAGAGTCTTAGCTTAGAGTTTTTGTTAGAGTTGAAGTTTAGTTTAGTAATAGTTAAGAGTTTAGAGTTTTAGCTTAGAGTCTTAGCTTAGAGTTTTTGTTAGAGTTCTAGTTTAGTTTAGTTTTAGTTAAGAGTTTAGAATTTTAGCTTAGAGTCTTAGCTTAGAGTTTTTGTTAGAGTTCTAGTTTATTTTAGTTTTAGTTAAGAGTTTAGAGTTTTTAGCTTAGAGTCTTAGCTTAGAGTTTTTGTTAGAGTTCTAGTTTAGTTTTAGTTAAGAGTTTGATGTTTTACCTTAGAGTCTTAGCTTAGAGTTTTAGTTAGAGTTCTAGTTTAGTTTAGTTTTAGTTAAGAGTTTAGATTTTTAGCTTAGAGTCTTAGCTTAGAGTTTTTGTTGAAGTTCTAGTTTAGTTTAGTTTTAGTTAATAGTTTAGAGTTTTAGCTTAGAGTCTTAGCTTAGAGTTTTTTGTTAGAGTTGAAGTTTAGTTTAGTAATAGTTAAGAGTTTAGAGTTTTAGCTTAGAGTCTTAGCTTAGAGTTTTTGTTAGAGTTCTAGTTTAGTTTAAATATAGTTAAGAGTTTGGAGTTTTACCTTAGAGACTTAGCTTAGAGTTTTAGTTTAGTTTAGTTTTAGTTAAGAGTTTAGAGTTTTTTAGCTTAGAGTCTTAGCTTAGAGTTTTTGTTAGAGTTCTAGTTTAGTTTTAGTTAAGAGTTTGATGTTTTACCTTAGAATCTTAGCTTAGAGTTTTAGTTAGAGTTCTAGTTTAGTTTAGTTTTAGTTAAAAGTTAAGAGTTTTTAGCTTAGAGTCTTAGCTTAGAGTTTTTGTTGAAGTTCTAGTTTAGTTTTAGTTAAGAGTTTGGTGTTTTACCTTAGAGTCTTAGCTTAGAGTTTTAGTTAGAGTTCTAGTTTAGTTTAGTTTAGTTAAGAGTTTAGAATTTTAGCTTAGAGTCTTAGCTTAGAGTTTTTGTTAGAGTTCTAGTTTATTTTAGTTTTAGTTAAGAGTTTAGAGTTTTTAGCTTAGAATCTTAGCTTAGAGTTTTTGTTAGAGTTCTAGTTTAGTTTAGTTTTAGTTAAGAGTTTAGATTTTTAGCTTAGAGTCTTAGCTTAGAGTTTTTGTTAGAGTTCTAGTTTAGTTTAGTTTTAGTTAAGAGTTTAGATTTTTAGCTTAGAGTCTTAGCTTAGAGTTTTTGTTGAAGTTCTTGTTTAGTTTAGTTTTAGTTAATAGTTAAGAGTTTTAGCTTAGAGTCTTAGCTTAGAGTTTTTGTTAGAGTTGAAGTTTAGTTTAGTAATAGTTAAGAGTTTAGAGTTTTAGCTTAGAGTCTTAGCTTAGAGTTTTTGTTAGAGTTCTAGTTTAGTTTAAATATAGTTAAGAGTTTGGAGTTTTACCTTAGAGACTTAGCTTAGAGTTTTAGTTTAGTTTAGTTTTAGTTAAGAGTTTAGAGTTTTTTAGCTTAGAGTCTTAGCTTAGAGTTTTTGTTAGAGTTCTAGTTTAGTTTAGTTTTAGTTAAGAGTTTAGAATTTTAGCTTAGAGTCTTAGCTTAGAGTTTTTGTTAGAGTTCTAGTTTATTTTAGTTTTAGTTAAGAGTTTAGAATTTTAGCTTAGAGTCTTAGCTTAGAGTTTTTGTTAGAGTTCTAGTTTAGTTTAGTTTTAGTTAAGAGTTTAGAATTTTAGCTTAGAGTCTTAGCTTAGAGTTTTTGTTAGAGTTCTAGTTTATTTTAGTTTTAGTTAAGAGTTTAGAGTTTTTAGCTTAGAGTCTTAGCTTAGAGTTTTTGTTGAAGTTCTAGTTTAGTTTTAGTTAAGAGTTTGGTGTTTTATCTTAGAGTCTTAGCTTAGAGTTTTAGTTAGAGTTCTAGTTTAGTTTAGTTTTAGTTAAGAATTTAGAATTTTAGCATAGAGTCTTAGCTTAGAGTTTTTGTTAGAGTTCTAGTTTATTTTAGTTTTAGTTAAGAGTTTAGAGTTTTTAGCTTAGAGTCTTAGCTTAGAGTTTTTTTTGAAGTTCTAGTTTAGTTTAGTTTTAGTTAATAGTTTAGAGTTTTAGCTTAGAGTCTTAGCTTAGAGTTTTGTTAGAGTTGAAGTTTAGTTTAGTAATAGTTAAGAGTTTAGAGTTTTAGCTTAGAGTCTTAGCTTAGAGTTTTTGTTAGAGTTCTAGTTTATTTTAGTTTTAGTTAAGAGTTTAGAGTTTTTAGCTTAGAGTCTTAGCTTAGAGTTTTTGTTGAAGTTCTAGTTTAGTTTAGTTTTAGTTAATAGTTTAGAGTTTTAGCTTAGAGTCTTAGCTTAGAGTTTTTGTTAGAGTTGAAGTTTAGTTTAGTAATAGTTAAGAGTTTAGAGTTTTAGCTTAGAGTCATAGCTTAGAGTTTTACTTAAATTTTTAGTTTGGCTAAGTTTTAGTTAAGAGTTTCGAGTTTTAGCTTAGAGTCTTAGCTTAGAGTTTTTTTGTTAGAGTTCTAGTTTAGTTTAATTTTAGTTAAGAGTTTGATGTTTTACCTTTGAGTTTCAGTTAGAGTTCTAGTTTAGTTTAGTTTTAGTTAAGAGTTTTGTGTTTTACCTTAGAGTCTTAGCTTAGAGTTTTAGTTAGAGTTCTAGTTTAGTTTAGTTTTAGTTAAGAGTTTAGAATTTTAGCTTAGAGTCTTAGCTTAGAGTTTTTGTTAGAGTTCTAGTTTATTTTAGTTTTAGTTAAGAGTTTAGAGTTTTTAGCTTAGAGTCTTAGCCTAGAGTTTATGTTGAAGTTCTAGTTTAGTTTAGTTTTAGTTAATAGTTTAGAGTTTCAGCTTAGAGTCTTAGCTTAGAGTTTTTGTTAGAGTTGAAGTTTAGTTTAGTAATAGTTAAGAGTTTAGAGTTTTAGCTTAGAGTCTTAGCATAGAGTTTTTTTGTTAGAGTTCTAGTTTAGTTTAATTTTAGTTAAGAGTTTGTTTTTTACCTTTGAGTTTCAGTTAGAGTTCTAGTTTAGTTTAGTTTTAGTTAAGAGTTTGGTGTTTTACCTTAGAGTCTTAGCTTAGAGTTTTAGTTAGAGTTCTAGTTTAGTTTAGTTTTAGTTAAGAGTTTAGATTTTCAGCTTAGAGTCTTAGCTTAGAGTTTTTGTTAGAGTTCTAGTTTATTTTAGTTTTAGTTAGGAGTTTAGAGTTTTTAGCTTAGAGTCTTAGCTTAGAGTTTTTGTTGAAGTTCTAGTTTAGTTTAGTTTTAGTTAATAGTTTAGAGTTTTAGCTTAGAGTCTTAGCTTAGAGTTTTTGTTAGAGTTGAAGTTTAGTTTAGTAATAGTTAAGAGTTTAGAGTTTTAGCTTAGAGTCTTAGCTTAAAGTTTTTGTTAGAGTTCTAGTTTAGTTTACATATAGTTAAGAGTTTGGAGTTTTACCTTAGAGACTTAGCTTAGAGTTTTAGTTTAGTTTAGTTTTAGTTAAGAGTTTAGAGTTTTTTTTAGCTTAGAGTCTTAGCTTAGAGTTTTTGTTAGAGTTCTAGTTTAGTTTTAGTTAAGAGTTTGATGTTTTACCTTAGAGTCTTAGCTTAGAGTTTTAGTTAGAGTTCTAGTTTAGTTTAGTTTTAGTTAAGAGTTTAGAGTTTTTAGCTTAGAGTCTTAGCTTAGAGTGTTTGTTGAAGTTCTAGTTTAGTTTTAGTTAAGAGTTTGGTGTTTTACCTTAGAGTCTTAGCTTGGAGTTTTAGTTAGAGTTCTAGTTTAGTTTAGTTTTAGTTAAGAGTTTAGATTTTTAGCTTAGAGTCTTAGCTTAGAGTTTTTGTTAGAGTTCTAGTTTAGTTTAGTTTTAGTTAAGAGTTTAGATTTTTAGCTTAGAGTCTTAGCTTAGAGTTTTTGTTGAAGTTCTAGTTTAGTTTAGTTTTAGTTAATAGTTTAGAGTTTTAGCTTAGAGTCTTAGCTTAGAGTTTTTGTTAGAGTTGAAGTTTAGTTTAGTAATAGTTAAGAGTTTAGAGTTTTAGCTTAGAGTCTTAGCTTAGAGTTTTTGTTAGAGTTCTAGTTTAGTTTAAATATAGTTAAGAGTTTGGAGTTTTACCTTAGAGACTTAGCTTAGAGTTTTAGTTTAGTTTAGTTTTAGTTAAGAGTTTAGAGTTTTTTAGCTTAGAGTCTTAGCTTAGAGTTTTTGTTAGAGTTCTAGTTTAGTTTTAGTTAAGAGTTTGATTTTTTACCTTAGAGTCTTAGCTTAGAGTTTTAGTTAGAGTTCTAGTTTAGTTTAGTTTTAGTTAAGAGTTTAGAATTTTAGCTTAGAGTCTTAGCTTAGAGTTTTTGTTAGAGTTCTAGTTTATTTTAGTTTTAGTTAAGAGTTTAGAGTTTTTAGCTTAGAGTCTTAGCTTAGAGTTTTTGTCGAGGTTCTAGTTTAGTTTTAGTTAAGAGTTTGGTGTTTTACCTTAGAGTCTTAGCTTAGAGTTTTAGTTAGAGTTCTAGTTTAGTTTAGTTTTAGTTAAGAATTTAGAATTTTAGCTTAGAGTCTTAGCTTAGAGTTTTTGTTGAAGTTCTAGTTTAGTTTAGTTTTAGTTAATAGTTTAGAGTTTTAGCTTAGAGTCTTAGCTTAGAGTTTTTGTTAGAGTTGAAGTTTAGTTTAGTAATAGTTAAGAGTTTAGAGTTTTAGCTTAGAGTCTTAGCTTAGAGTTTTTGTTAGAGTTCTAGTTTGGTTTAGATATAGTTAAGAGTTTGGAGTTTTACCTTAGAGACTTATTTTAGAGTTTTAGTTTAGTTTAGTTTTAGTTAAGAGTTTAGAGTTTTTTAGCTTAGAGTCTTAGCTTAGAGTTTTTGTTAGAGTTCTAGTTTAGTTTAGTTTTAGTTAAGAGTTTGGTATTTTACATTAGAGTCATAGCTTAGAGTTTTAGTTAGAGTTCTAGTTTAGTTTAGTTTTAGTTAAGAGTTTAGAATTTTAGCTTAGAGTCTTAGCTTAGAGTTTTTGTTAGAGTTCTAGTTTAGTTTAGTTCTAGTTAAGAGTTTAGAGTTTTTAGCTTAGAGTCTTAGCATAGAGTTTTTGTTGAAGTTCTAGTTTAGTGTAGTAATAGTTAAGAGTTTAGAGTTTTAGCTTAGAGTCTTTTCTTAGAGTTTTTGTTAAAGTTGAAGTTCGGTTTAGTAATAGTTAAGAGTTTAGAGTTTTAGCTTAGAGTCTTAGCTTAGAGTTTTAGTTTAGTTTAGTTTTAGTTAAGAGTTTAGAGTTTTTTAGCTTAGAGTCTTAGCTTAGAGTTTTTGTTAGAGTTCTAGTTTAGTTTAGTTTTAATTAAGAGTTTAGAGTTTTTAGCTTAGAGTCTTAGCTTAGAGTTTTAGTAAGAGTTCTAGTTTATTTTAGTTTTAGTTAAGAGTTTAGAGTTTTACCATAGAGTCTTAGCTTAGAGTTCTAGTTAGAGTTGAAGTTTAGTTTATTTACAGTTAAGAATTTAGAGTTTTAGCTTAGAGTCATAGCTTTGAGTTTTACTTAAAGTTGTAGTTTAGTTAAGTTTTAGTTAAGAATTTCGAGTTTTAGCTTAGAGTCTTACCTTAGAGTTTTTGTTAGAGTTCTAGTTTAGTTTAGTTTTAGTTAAGAGTTTAGAGTTTTACCTTAGAGTCTTAGCTTAGAGTTTTAGTTAGAGTTCTAGTTTAGTTTAGTTATAGTTAAGAATTTAGAGTTTTAGCTTAGAGTCATAGCTTAGAGTTTTAGTTAAAGTTATACTTTAGTAAAGTTATAGTTAAGAGTTTAGAGTTTACCTTAGAGTCATAGCTTAGAGTTTTAGTTAGAGTTCTAGTTCAGTTTAGTTTTAGTTAAGAGTTTACAGTTTTAGCTTAGAGTCTTAGCTTATAGTTTGTGTTAGAGTTCTAGTTTTGTTTAGTTTTAGTTAAGAGTTTAGATTTTTAGCTTAGAGTCTTAGCTTAGAGTTTTTGTTGAAGTTCTAGTTTAGTTTAGTTTTAGTTAATAGTTTAGAGTTTTAGCTTAGAGTCTTAGCTTAGAGTTTTTGTTAGAGTTGAAGTTTAGTTTAGTAATAGTTAAGAGTTTGGAGTTTTAGCTTAGAGTCTTAGCTTAGAGTTTTTGTTAGAGTTCTAGTTTAGTTTAAATATAGTTAAGAGTTTGGAGTTTTACCTTAGAGACTTAGCTTAGAGTTTTAGTTTAGTTTAGTTTTAGTTAAGAGTTTAGAGTTTTTTAGCTTAGAGTCTTAGCTTAGAGTTTTTGTTAGAGTTCTAGTTTAGTTTTAGTTAAGAGTTTGATTTTTACCTTAGAGTCTTAGCTTAGAGTTTTAGTTAGAGTTCTAGTTTAGTTTAGTTTTAGTTAAGAGTTTAGAATTTTAGCTTAGAGTCTTAGCTTAGAGTTTTTGTTAGAGTTCTAGTTTATTTTAGTTTTAGTTAAGAGTTTAGAGTTTTTAGCTTAGAGTCTTAGCTTAGAGTTTTTGTGGAAGTTCTAGTTTAGTTTTAGTTAAGAGTTTGGTGTTTTACCTTAGAGTCTTAGCTTAGAGTTTTAGTTAGAGTTCTAGTTTAGTTTAGTTTTAGTTAAGAATTTAGAATTTTAGCTTAGAGTCTTAGCTTAGAGTTTTTGTTGAAGTTCTAGTTTAGTTTAGTTTTAGTTAATAGTTTAGAGTTTTAGCTTAGAGTCTTAGCTTAGAGTTTTGTTAGAGTTGAAGTTTAGTTTAGTAATAGTTAAGAGTTTAGAGTTTTAGCTTAGAGTCTTAGCTTAGAGTTTTTGTTAGAGTTCTAGTTTGGTTTAGATATAGTTAAGAGTTTGGAGTTTTACCTTAGAGACTTAGCTTAGAGTTTTAGTTTAGATTAGTTTTAGCTAAGAGTTTAGAGTTTTTTAGCTTAGAGTCTTAGCTTAGAGTTTTTGTTAGAGTTCTAGTTTAGTTTAGTTTTAGTTAAGAGTTTGGTATTTTACATTAGAGTCATAGCTTAGAGTTTTAGTTAGAGTTCTAGTTTAGTTTAGTTTTAGTTAAGAGTTTAGAATTTTAGCTTAGAGTCTTAGCTTAGAGTTTTTGTTAGAGTTCTAGTTTAGTTTAGTTCTAGTTAAGAGTTTAGAGTTTTTAGCTTAGAGTCTTAGCATAGAGTTTTGTTGAAGTTCTAGTTTAGTGTAGTAATAGTTAAGAGTTTAGAGTTTTAGCTTAGAGTCTTTTCTTAGAGTTTTTGTTAAAGTTGAAGTTCGGTTTAGTAATAGTTAAGAGTTTAGAGTTTTAGCTTAGAGTCTTAGCTTAGAGTTTTAGTTTAGTTTAGTTTTAGTTAAGAGTTTAGAGTTTTTTAGCTTAGAGTCTTAGCTTAGAGTTTTTGTTAGAGTTCTAGTTTAGTTTAGTTTTAATTAAGAGTTTAGAGTTTTTAGCTTAGAGTCTTAGCTTAGAGTTTTAGTAAGAGTTCTAGTTTATTTTAGTTTTAGTTAAGAGTTTAGAGTTTTACCATAGAGTCTTAGCTTAGAGTTCTAGTTAGAGTTGAAGTTTAGTTTATTTACAGTTAAGAATTTAGAGTTTTAGCTTAGAGTCATAGCTTTGAGTTTTACTTAAAGTTGTAGTTTAGTTAAGTTTTAGTTAAGAATTTCGAGTTTTAGCTTAGAGTCTTACCTTAGAGTTTTTGTTAGAGTTCTAGTTTAGTTTAGTTTTAGTTAAGAGTTTAGAGTTTTACCTTAGAGTCTTAGCTTAGAGTTTTAGTTAGAGTTCTAGTTTAGTTTAGTTATAGTTAAGAATTTAGAGTTTTAGCTTAGAGTCATAGCTTAGAGTTTTAGTTAAAGTTATACTTTAGTAAAGTTATAGTTAAGAGTTTAGAGTTTTACCTTAGAGTCATAGCTTAGAGTTTTAGTTAGAGTTCTAGTTCAGTTTAGTTTTAGTTAAGAGTTTAGAGTTTTAGCTTAGAGTCTTAGCTTCTAGTTAAGAGTTTAGAGTTTTAGCTTAGAGTCTTAGCTTATAGTTTGTGTTAGAGTTCTAGTTTAGTAAAGTTATAGTTAAGAGTTTAGAGTTTTAGCTTAGAGTCTTAGCTTAGAGTTTTAGTTCGAGTTCTAGTTTAGTTTCGTTTTAGTTAAGAGTTTTGTGTTTTACCTTAGAGACTTAGCTTAGAGTTTTAGTTCAGTTTAGTTTTAGTTAAGAGTTTAGAGTTTTAGCTTAGAGTCTTATCTTAGAGTTTTTGTTAGAGTTCTAGTTTAGTTTAGTTTTAGTTAAGAGTTTAGAGTTTTAAGCTTAGAGTCTTAGTTTAGAGTTTTTTGTTGAAGTTCTAGTTTAGTTTAGAGTTTTAGCTTAGACTTAGAGTTTTAATTAGAGTTCTTGTTTAGTTTAGTTTTAGTTAAGAGTTTAGAGTTTTAGCTTAGAGTCTCAGCTTAGAGTTTTTGTTAGAGTTCTAGTTTAGTTTAGTTTTAGTTAAGAGTTTAGTGTTTTTAGCTTAGAGTCTTAGTTTAGAGTTTTTGTTGTAGTTCTAGTTTAGTTTAGTTTTAGTTTAGAGTTTTAGCTTAGACTTAGAGTTTTAATTAGAGTTCTAGTTTAGTTTAGTTTTAGTTAAGAGTTTAGAGTTTTAGCTTAGAGTCTTAGTTTAGTTCTAGTTTAGAGTTTTGCCATAGAGTCTTAGCTTAGAGTTTTAGTTAGAGTTAAAGTTTAGTTTAGTTACCGTTAAGAATTTAGATTTTTAGCTTAGATTCATAGCTTAGAGTTTTACTTAAAGTTATAGTTTGGTTAAGTTTTAGTTAAGAGTTTCGAGTTTTAGCTGATCCTTAGCTTAGAGTTTTTGTTAGAGTTCTAGTTTAGTTTAGTTTTAGTTAAGAGTTTAGAGTTTTACCTTAGAGTCTTAGCTTAGAGTTTTTGTTAGAGTTCTAGTTTAGTTTAATTTTAGTTAAGAATTTGATGTTTTACCTTTGAGTTTCAGTTAGAGTTCTAGTTTAGTGTACTTTTAGTTAAGAGTTTAGTGTTTTACCTTAGAGTCTTGGCTTAGAGTTTTAGTTAGAGTTCTAGTTTAGTTTAGTTTTAGTTAAGAGTTTAAAATTTTAGCTTAGAGTCTTAGCTTAGAGTTTTTGTTAGAGTTCTAGTTTATTTTAGTTTTAGTTAAGAGTTTAGAGTTTTTAGCTTAGAGTCTTAGCTTAGAGTTTTGTTGAAGTTTTAGTTTAGTTTAGTTTTAGTTAATAGTTTAGAGTTTTAGCTTAGAGTCTTAGCTTGGAGTTTTTGTTAGAGTTGAAGTTTAGTATAGTAATAGTTAAGAGTTTAGAGTTTTAGCTTAGAGTCTTAGCTTAGAGTTTTTGTTAGAGTTC
Organism: Artemia sinica; assembly: GCA_027921565.1. NCBI lineage: Eukaryota > Metazoa > Arthropoda > Branchiopoda > Anostraca > Artemiidae > Artemia > Artemia sinica. The sequence goes on along the minus strand of CM051265.1, from coordinate 3,660,479 downwards.
TAGTTTAGTTTAGATATAGTTAAGCGTTTGGAGTTTTACCTTCGAGTCTTAGCTTAGAGTTTTTTTTAGAGTTCTAGTTTAGATTAGTTTTAGTTAAGAGTTTGGTGTTTTACCTTAGAGTCATAGCTTAGAGTTTTAGTTAGAGTTCTAGTTTAGTTTAGTTTTAGTTAAGAGTTTAGAATTTTAGCTTAGAGTCTTAGCTTAGAGTTTTTGTTAGAGTTCTAGTTTAGTTTAGTTTTAGTTAAGAGTTTAGAGTTTTAGCTTAGAGTCTTAGCTTAGAGTTTTTGTTGAAGCTCTAGTTTAGTTTAGTTTTAGTTAAGAGTTTATAGTTTTAGCTTAGACTCTTAGCTTAGTGTTTTTGCTAGAGTTTTAGTTTAGTTTAGTTTTAGTTAAAAGTTTAGAGTTTTAGCTTAGAGTCTTAGCTTAGAGTTATAGTTAGAGTTGAAGTTTAGTTTAGTTATAGTTAAGAATTTATAGTTTTTAGCTTAGAGTCGTAGTTTAGAGTTTTTGTTAGAGTTCTAGTTTAGTTTAGTTAAGAGTTTAGAGTTTTATCATAGAGTCATAGCTTAGAGTTTTTGTTGAAGTTGAAGTTTAGTTTAGTCATAGTTAAGAATTTAGTTTTTAGCTTAGAGTCTTAGCTTAGAGTTTTACTTAGAGTTCTAGTTTAGTTTAGTTTTAGTTAAGAGTTTAGAGTTTTATCTTAGAGTCTTAGCTTAGAGTTTTTGTTGAAGTTCTAGTTTAGTTTAGTTAAGAGTTTAGAGTTCTACCTTAGAGTCTTAGCTTAGAGTTTTACTTAGAGTTGAAGTTTAGTTTAGTTATAGTTAAGGGTTTAGAGTTTTAGCTTGGAGTCTTAGCTTAGAGTTTTAGTTAGAGTTCTAGCTTAGTTTAGTTTTAGTTAATAGTTTAGAGTTTTACCTTAAAGTCTTAGCTTAGAGTTTTATTTAGAGTTCTAGTTTAGTTTAGTTTTAGTTAAGATTTTTGAGTTTTACCTTAAAGTCTTAGATTAGAGTTTTAGTTAGGGTTGAAGTTTCGTTTAGTTTAGTTATAGTTAAGAGTTATAGTTTAGAGTTCTACCTTAGAGTCTTAGCTTAGAGTTTTAATTATAGTTGAAGTTTAGTCTAAACTAGCATAACCACAAAATTACACAATATTGCATAGAAATACCAAAACCATAGGTTAGATTAGGTTAGGTTAGGTTAGAGGTTAGGTTTCTCCACGTTTAAGTTAAGTTAGATTAGGTTAGCTTATCATGAGCGCTCATGATAAGCTAACCTAATCTAACTGGTACAAAGTCGACATGGGGGGATTTTCCGGTGAGTATGGTTAGGTTAGGTTAGATCAAGTTGGGTTAGGTTAAATTAGGTTAGGTTAGGTTAGCCTACGTACGCGCGCGTACGTAGTCTAACCTAACTTAAACGTGGACCTAATCTAACCTAACTTAAACGTTGAGAAACCTAACCTCTAACCTAACCTAACCTAATCTAACCTATGGTTTTGGTATTTCTATGCAATATTGTGTAATTTTGTGGTTATGCTAGTTTAGACTAAACTTCAACTCTAAGTAAAACTCTAAGCTAAGACTCTAAGGTAGAACTCTAAACTATAACTCTTAACTATAGCTAAACAAAACGAAACTTCAACCCTAACTAAAACTCTAATCTAAGACTTTAAGGTAAAACTCAAAATCTTAACTAAAACTAAACTAAACTAGAACTCTAAATAAAACTCTAAGCTAAGACTTTAAGCTAAAACTCTAAACTCTTAACTATAACTAAACTAAACTTCAACTCTAAGTAAAACTCTAAGCTAAGACTCTAAGGTAGAACTCTAAACTCTTAACTAAACTAAACTAGAACTTCAAAAAAAACTCTAAGCTAAGACTCTAAGATAAAACTCTAAACTCTTAACTAAAACTAAACTAAACTAGAACTCTAAGTAAAACTCTAAGCTAAGACTCTAAGCTAAAACTCTAAATTCTTAACTATGACTAAACTAAACTTCAACTTCAACAAAAACTCTAAGCTATGACTCTATGATAAAACTCTAAACTCTTAACTAAACTAAACTAGAACTCTAACAAAAACTCTAAACTACGACTCTAGGCTAAAAACTCTAAATTCTTAACTATAACTAAACTAAACTTCAACCCTAACTATAACTCTAAGCTAACACTCTAAGCTAAAACTCTAAACTCTTAACTAAAACTAAACTAAACTAAAACTCTAACAAAAACTCTAAGCTAAGAGTCTAAGCTAAAACTATAAACTCTTAACTAAAACTAAACTAAACTAGAGCTTCAACAAAAACTCTATGACTCTATGATAAAACTCTAAACTCTCAACTAAACTAAACTAGAACTCTAACAAAAACTCTAAACTACGACTCTAAGCTAAAACTCTAAATTCTTAACTATAACTAAACTAAACTTCAACTCTAACTATAACTCTAAGCTAAGACTCTAAGCTAAAATTATAAACTCTTAACTAAAACTAAACTAAACTAGAACTCTAACTAAAACTCTAAGCTATGACTCTAAGGTAAAACACCAAACTCTTAACTAAAACTAAACTAAACTAGAACTCTAACAAAAACTCTAAGCTAAGACTCTAAGCTAAAAACTCTAAACTCTTAACTAAAACTAAACTAAACTAAACTAAAACTCTAAGCTAAGTCTCGAAGGTAAAACTCCAAACGCTTAACTATATCTAAACTAAACTAGAACTCTAACAAAAACTCTAAGCTAAGACTCTAAGCTAAAACTCTAAACTCTTAACTATTACTAAACTAAACTTCAACTCTAACAACAACTCTAAGTTAAGACTCTAAGCTAAAACTCTAAGCTATTAACTAAAACTAAACTAAACTAGAACTTCAACAAAAACTCTAAGCTAAGACTCTAGGCTAAAAACTCTAAACTCTTAACTAAAACTAAAATAAACTAGAACTCTAACAAAAACTCTAAGCTAAGACTCTAAGCTAAAATTCTAAACTCTTAACTAAAACTAAATTAAACTAGAACTCTAACTAAAACTCTAAGCTAAGACTCTAAGGTAAAACACTAAACTCTTAACTAAAAGTAAACTAAACTAGAACTCTAACTGAAACTCAAAGGTAAAACATCAAATTCTTAACTAAAACGAAACTAAACTAGAACTCTAACAAAAACTCTAAGCTAAGACTCTAAGGTAAAACTCTAAACTCTTAACTAAAACTAAAATAAACTAGAACTCTAACAAAAACTCTAAGCTAAGACTCTAAGCTAAAATTCTAAACTCTTAACTAAAACTTAACCAAACTATAACTTTAAGTAAAACTCTAAGCTATGACTCTAAGCTAAAACTCTAAATTCTTAACGGTAACTAAACTAAACTTTAACTCTAACTAAAACTCTAAGCTAAGACTCTATGGCAAAACTCTAAACTCTTAACTAAAACTAAATTAAACTAGAACTCTAAATAAAACTAAGCTAAGACTCTAAGCTAAAAACTCTAAACTCTTAACTAAAACTAAACTAAACTAGAACTCTAATTAAAAATCTAAGTCTAAGCTAAAACTCTAAACTAAAACTAAACTAAACTAGAACTTCAACAAAAACTCTAAACTAAGACTCTAAGCTAAAAACACTAAACTCTTAACTAAAACTAAACTAAACTAGAACTCTAACAAAAACTCTAAGCTGAGACTCTAAGCTAAAACTCTAAACTCTTAACTAAAACTAAACTAAACAAGAACTCTAATTAAAACTCTAAGTCTAAGCTAAAAGTCTAAACTAAACTAGAACTTCAACAAAAAACTCTAAACTAAGACTCTAAGCTAAAAACTCTAAACTCTTAACTAAAACTAAACTAAACTAGAACTCTAACAAAAACTCTAAGATAAGACTCTAAGCTAAAACTCTAAACTCTTAACTAAAACTAAACTAAACTAAAACTCTAAGCTAAGTCTCTAAGGTAAAACACCAAACTCTTAACTATAACTAAACTAAACTAAAACTCTAACAAAAACTCTAAGCTAAGACTCAGCTAAAACTCTAAACTCTTAACTAGAAGTAAACTAAAGTAAAACTCTAACAGAAACTCTAAGCTAAGACTCTAAGCTAAAAACTCGAGACTCTTAACTATAACTAAACTAAACTAGAACTCTAACACAAACTATAAGCTAAGACTCTAAGCTAAAACTCTAAACTCTTAACTAAAACTAAACTGAACTAGAACTCTAACTAAAACTCTAAGCTATGACTCTAAGGTAAAACTCTAAACTCTTAACTATAACTTTACTAAAGTATAACTTTAACTAAAACTCTAAGCTATGACTCTAAGCTAAAACTCTAAATTCTTTACTATAACTAAACTAAACTAGAACTCTAACTAAAAATCTAAGCTAAGACTCTAAGGTAAAACTCTAAACTCTTAACTAAAACTAAACTAAACTAGAACTCTAACAAAAACTCTAAGGTAAGACTCTAAGCTAAAACTCGAAACTCTTAACTAAAACTTAACTAAACTACAACTTTAAGTAAAACTCTAAGCTATGACTCTAAGCTAAAACTCTAAATTCTTAACTGTAACTAAGCTAAACTTCAACTCTAACTAGAACTCTAAGCTAAGACTCTATGGTAAAACTCTAAACTCTTAACTAAAACTAAACTAAACTAGAACTCTAACTAAAACTCTAAGCTAAGACTCTAAGCTAAAAACTCTAAACTCTTAATTAAAACTAAACTAAACTAGAACTCTAACAAAAACTCTAAGCTAAGACTCTAAGCTAAAAACTCTAAACTCTTAACTAAAACTAAACTAAACTAAAACTCTAAGCTAAGACTCTAAGCTAAAACTTTAAACTCTTAACTATTACTAAACTAAACTTCAACTTTAACAAGAACTCTAATTTAAGACTCTAAGCTAAAACTCTAAACTCTTAACTATTACTAAACTAAACTAGAACTTCAACAAAAACTCTATGCTAAGACTCTAAGCTAAAAACTCTAAACTCTTAACTAAAACTAAACTAAACTAGAACTCTAACAAAAACTCTAAGCTAAGACTCTAAGCTAAAATTCTAAACTCTTAACTAAAACTAAACTAAACTAGAACTCTAACTAAAATTCTAAGCTATGACTCTAAGGTAAAACACCAAATTCTTAACTAAAACTAAACTAAACTAGAACTCTAACAAAAACTCTAAGCTAAGACTTTAAGCTAAAAAACTCTAAACTCTTAACTAAAACTAAACTAAACTAAAACTCTAAGCTAAGTCTCTAAGGTAAAACTCCAAACTCTTAACTATATCTAAACTAAACTTCAACTCTAACAAAAACTCTAAGCTAAGAATCTAAGCTAAAACTCAAAACTATTAACTAAAACTAAACTAAACTAGAACTTCAACAAAAACTCTAAGCTAAGACTCTAAGCTAAAAACTCTAAACTCTTAACTAAAACTAAAATAAACTAGAACTCTAACAAAAACTCTAAGCTAAGACTCTAAGCTAAAATTCTAAACTCTTAACTAAAACTAAACTAAACTAGAACTCTAACTAAAACTCTAAGCTGACTCTAAGGTAAAACACCAAACTCTTAACTAAAACTAAACTAGAACTTCAACAAAAACTCTAAGCTAAGACTCTAAGCTAAAAACTCTAAACTCTTAACTAAAACTAAAATAAACTAGAACTCTAACAAAAACTCTAAGCTAAGACTCTGAGCTAAAATTCTAAACTCTTAACTATTACTAAACTAAACTTCAACTCTAACAAAAACTCGAAGCTTAGACTCTAAGCTAAAACTCTAAACTGTTAACTAAAACTAAACTAAACTAGAACTTCAACAAAAACTCTAAGCTAAGACTCTAAGCTAAAAACTCTAAACTCTTAACTAAAACTAAAATAAACTAGAACTCTAACAAAAACTTTAAGCTAAGACTCTAAGCTAAAATTCTAAACTCTTAACTAAAACTAAACTAAACTAGAACTCTAACTAAAACTCTAAGCTGACTCTAAGGTAAAACCCCAAACTCTTAACTAAAACTAAACTAGAACTTCAACAAAAACTCTAAGCTAAGACTCTAAGCTAAAAACTCTAAACTCTTAACTAAAACTAAACTAAACTAGAACTCTAACTAAAACTCTAAGCTAAGACTCTAAGGTAAAACATCAAACTCTTAACTAAAACTAAACTAGAACTCTAACAAAAACTCTAAGCTAAGACTATAAGCTAAAAAACTCTAAACTCTTAACTAAAACTAAACTAAACTAAAACTCTAAGCTAAGTCTCTAAGGTAAAACTCCAAACTCTTAACTATATGTAAACTAAACTAGAACTCTAACAAAAAATCTAAGCTAAGATTCTAAGCTAAAACTCTAAACTCTTAACTATTACTAAACTAAACTTCAACTCTAACAAAAACTCTAAGCTAAGACTCTAAGCTAAAACTCTAAACTATTAACTAAAACTAAACTAAACTAGAACTTCAACAAAAACTCCAAGCTAAGACTCTACGCTAAAAACTCTAAACTCTTAACTAAAACTAAAATAAACTAGAACTCTAACAAAAACTCTAAGCTAAGACTCTAAGCTAAAAATCTAAACTCTTAACTAAAACTAAACTAAACTAGAACTCTAACTAAAACTCTAAGCTAAGACTCTAAGGTAAAACACCAAACTCTTAACTAAAACTAAACTAAACTAGAACTCTAACTGAAACTCAAAGGTAAAAAATCAAACTCTTAACTAAAATTAAACTAACTCTAACAAAAAAACTCTATGCTAAGACTCTAAGCTAAAACTCTAAACTCTTAACTATTACTAAACTAAACTTCAACTCTAACAAAAACTCTAAGCTAAGACTCTAAGCTAAAACTCTAAACTATTAACTGAAACTAAACTAAACTAGAACTTCAACATAAACTCTAAGCTAAGACTCTAAGCTAAAAACTCTAAACTCTTAACTAAAACTAAAATAAACTAGAACTCTAACAAAAACTCTAAGCTAAGACTCTAAGCTAAAATTCTAAACTCTTAACTAAAACTAAACTAAACTAGAAATCTAACTAAAACTCTAAGCTAAGACTCTAAGGTGAAACACCCAACTCTTAACTAAAACTAAACTAAACTAGAACTCTAACTGAAACTCAAAGGTAAAACATCATACTCTTAACTAAAATTAAACTAAACTAGAACTCTAACAAAAAACTCTAAGCTAAGACTCTAAGCTAAAACTCGAAACTCTTAACTAAAACTTAGCCAAACTAAAACTTTAAGTAAAACTCTAAGCTATGACTCTAAGCTAAAACTCTAAATTCTTAACTGTAACTAAACTAAACTTCAACTCTAACTAAAACTCTAAGCTAAGACTCTAAGGTAAAACTCTAAACTCTTAACTAAAACTAAACTAAACTAGAACTCTAACAAAAACTCTAAGCTAAGACTCTAAGCTAAAACTCGAAACTCTTAACTAAAACTTAACCAAACTACAACTTTAAGTAAAATTCTAAGCTATGACTCTAAGCTAAAACTCTAAATTCTGAACTGTAACTAAACTTAACTAAACTAGAACTCTGAATAAAACTCTAAGCTAAGACTCTAAGCTAAAAACTCTAAACTCTTAACTAAAACTAAACTAAACTAGAACTCTAACAAAAACTCTAAGCTAAGACTCTAAGCTAAAAAACTCTAAACTTTTAACTAAACTAAACCAAACTAAAACTCTAAGCTAAGTCTCTAAGGTAAAACTTCAAACTCTTACCTATAACTAAGTTGTGGGTGAAAAGGATGGGTACTTCAATTTGTAAAATGGGTTTAGGACGGTCACTAAGAAAAGAACTTGTTCTGAAATGCCTTTTGAAAAGTATTGCTTGGTGTTGGGCATTCAAAAAGCTGTAAAGTAAAGTTGTGGGTGAAAAGGATGGGAACTTCAACTTGTAAAATGGGTTTAGGATGGACATTATGAAAAGAACTTGTTCTGAAATACCCTTTGAAAAGTATTGCTTGGTGTTGGGCATTCAAAAAGCTGTAAAGTAAAGTTGTGGGTGAAAAGGATGGGAACTTCAACTTGTAAAATGGGTTTAGGATGGACATTATGAAAAGAACTTGTTCTGAAATGCCCTTTGAAAAGTATTGCTTGGTGTCGGGCATTCAAAAAGCTGTAAAGTAAAGTTGTGGGTGAAAAGGATGGGAGCTTCAATTTGTAAAATGGGTTTAGGAGGGACATTATGAAAAGAACTTGTTCTGAAATGCCCTTTGAAAAGTATTGCTTGGTGTTGGAGCATTCAAAAAGCTGTAAAGTAAAGTTGTGGGTGAAAAGGATGTGTACTTCAACTTGTAAAATGGGTTTAGGATGGACATTAAGAAAATAACTTGTTCTGAAAAGATATAATAAAGCCATAAAAAAAGTATTAAAAAATGAGGGCTCAGGGGCCTTTGGGGCGCCGGGGGTCCTTTGGGAGCCCGGGGGACCTTTGGGGACCAGGGGCTTCCTTTGGGGTTGGGGTAGGGGATCGGAACCCTTTGGGGTTGGGGTAGGGGGATCATAGCCCTTGGGGGCTGGGGTAGAGGACCTCACAACACTGTTTAAATACAACTTGTGTATTATACCGACCACAGAGTTTCACCCTCAAATCCTCTTCTAAATCCTCTTCTAAAATCATCTTTTAAAATGTCTCTAACTGTTTCGCCCAAATAATTCCCTAAAATGTCTAAAACAGTTTCGCCCAAATAACCCCTAAACGTAATTTATGCGTGTTCCTTTTGTTTTTGGCATCCCTGCTCTGTCATATTTGAATTTACTAGGAAACTCTTTCCCGCGTTAATCTCTTCATCTCTAAGATCTTAACATTCGCCCCGAGCGTGCACTTGGCCAAAACAACAACAACAAATAAATCAGTGAAGCCGTATTTAAAAATAGAATTTCTATCTCTTTAGACTCCCACATAATTCCAAAATAACAAGTGATGTCATTTCTAATCCCTGACACTAAAGATCAACGAAGCCTTATTTAAAAATAGAATATTAATTTTTCTCTCTGACCTAAAGAGCGTTTATCCGTCAGACCTAAGATCAAAGAAGCCATATTTGTTTCTTTATTCCCCTTTCGTAAATCAATAATTCCCGTCGATTACGTAAATCAAGTTCTCGGAAATCCATTTCACCTCAAGTCCTAGATCAATACATCTTTTCCCACCGTTAATGCGCATGTGCAAACTTCACCCCCAGTGTCATTACACCTGGACAAACAACAACAAATCAATTTCGTCGAAACCATGAAACATCCATCAAAGTGAGAAAAATCCTGTTTTTTCACTCTCACTGACAAAAACCATAAAAACAGACATAAATTGCTGTTGAAACCCATGAAAAAAAAACAAATAAATTAACTAACACTCATAACCGTCCAAGAAACATCCCTAAAAGTGAGAAAAATCCTGTTTTTTCAAGTGAGAAAAATCCTGTTTTTTCATTCTCACTGACAAAAACCATAAAAACATGCATAAATTATGTTCTCGTGGGAGTCAATAAGGCCTTTCTACTCATATAAGGTCCTTATAGAAAGCGTTGTCGTAGAAAACTTCAAAAAAGGCTCATTCGATTGGAAATTCAAAGGGCTAGCGGCCTTTTTAATAGTCGAAAGGGATTGGAGGGCAACTAACCCCCCTCTAACGCCCACCTTTTCCCCAATGACATCCAATCAAAATTTTGAGACAGCCATTTTGTTCAATGTTGTTGAAAGTTCTGGAAATTAGGTCTTTGAGGATGACAACCCCCACAGGCCTCAGGGCAAGGGTTGTAAGTTATGCCCTGGGGGCATATAAGGTTTTTTTTTTATAGAAAGAGTTGTCGTGAAAACATCAAAAAGGGCTCATTCAGTTGAAAATTGAAATGTCTAGTGCCCTTTTTAATAGTCGAAAGTGATTGGAAGGCAACTAACACCCCTTCCATGCCCACCATTTCCCCAAACACATCCAATCAAAATTTTGAGACATAAATTATATATATATGCCTGGGGGCATATAAGGTTTTTATTAAAATCTTTGTCTTAGAAACTTGAAAAGGGGCTCATTCGAATGGAAATTCAAAGGGCTAGTGCTCTTTTTAATAGTCGAAAGTGATTTGAGGGCAACTAACCCCCCTCGTACGCCCACCTTTTCCCCAAACACATCCGATCAAAATTTTGAGATAGCCCTTTTATTCAACGTAGTTGAAAGTTTTGGAAATTAGGTCTTTAAGGATGACAACCCCTCCCCCTCACAGCCCTCAGGGCAAGGGTTTTAAGCTATGCCCTGGGGGCATATATGGTTGTTATAGAAAACGATGTTGTAGAAACTTCAAAAAGGGCTCATTCAATTGGAAATTGTAAGGGCTAGTACCCTTTTTAATAGTTGAAAGTGATTGAAGAGCAACTAACTGCCCTCTCACGCCCACCATTTCTTCAAACTCATCCAATCAAAATTTTGAGATATACATTTTGTTCAACGTAGTTAGAAGTTTTGGAAATTAGGTCCTTTAGGAATGATAACCCCTTCAGAGCCCACAATGCAATGGTTGTAAGTTATGCCCTGGGGGCATATAAGGTTTGTATAGAAAGTTGTAGTAGAAATTTAAAAAAGAGCCTATTTGATTGGAAATTGAAAGGGCTAGTGCCCTTTTGAATAATCGAAAGTAAATGGAGAGTAATTAACCCTCCTCTCACGCCCACCATTTCCCCAAACACGTTCAATCAAAGTTTAGAGATATCCATTTTGTTCAAAGTAGTTGAAATTTCTGGAAATTATGTATTTGAGGATGACAAACTCCCCAGAGCCCACAGGGCAAAGGTTGTAAGTTATGCCATGGGGACTTACAAGCTTTTTATAAAATAGTGTTGTCGTAAAAACTTCAAAAGGGGCTCATCCAATGGGAAATTGAGAGGGCTAGTGCCCTTTATAATAGTCGAAAGTGATTGGAGGGTACCTAACCCCCCTCACACGCCCAGATTTTTTTGCGAATGGTATCAAGTTTTCCATTCCAGGTCAACTAGAGGAGGTATAAAACTAAATTAAACACTTCTATTTGTTTCCAGATTTTTAAAAGGGTGTATGTTGTTAAAAATTGGTTAAAATTTTTCTCCAGCGTACAAATAGCAGGCCAAACTATAAAGTCTTAAAAAAAACGAAAATATGTAAAGTATTATTTTCTTTTTCCCTGAAAAGACTATGTCAATATAAAACGAAAAGAAATTAATTAAAAAAACTTTTTCCACAAAACAATTTTTTCAAAGAAAAATAAAGAACTCCATTAAACCAAAAATGAGCAAAAATAAAATCAAATAATCTACCAAGCGTGAAACTACCACAAATCAGCATCGATAAATAAATGAAACCCAAAACGAACAGAAATCACAATAAATAACCGAGTCAAACTCAAAACGAGCAGAAATTAACATGATTTGGGCTCAAAACCCCTATTTCTTCCCAAGGCCAGAACATAATTTGCACATTACTGAAAAAAATACAATGAATATGCGTTGTCAGTTTAATATACATATATTGATATTTAGTAATCAAAATGTTAATATTATTTGATTTATTAAAGTTATAAAAATAAAAACATTTCTATTTTTTCAATAAAATGCAAATTATGTTCTGGGCTTGGGAAGGCATAGGGGTTTTGAGCCCAACTCATGTTAATTTCTGCTCGTTTTGAGTTTGACTCGGTTATTTATTGTCATTTCTGTTTGTTTTGGGTTTCATTCATTTATCGATGCTGATTTGTGGTAGTTTCACGCTTGGTAGATTATTTTATTTTATTTTTGCTCATTTTTGGTTTAATGGTCTTTACTTTTCTTTGAAAAACTTATTTTGTGGAAACATGTTTTTTAATCAATTAACATGAAATATTGGGGAATGTTAAGGAGAATTTTAAACTAAATTTAAGATTCTATATGTATCATGTTTATCAAAAAGATGTATCTCCAATATCACAATAACAGCTGAAGGCACTAAGTTCAATTTTCAATGCATGCTGAGGAGGATGTTATAAAATAGTCGTAGGGCAACCAGTCACCCTCCTACTAATTTTTTAACGGCCTTCCCCCTAGATATATCTGGCCAATCTTTCGGAATAACCATATTGTTCAAAATAATCGAGAAGTCAGTTTCCCATTTTTTATTCCAATGTTGGATCATGGAACAAAGATAGTGAATCAAACACGCGTTTCCGAATATACGAGTTAATTTAGCCTATATAGTAGCCAATAAAAATTGTGTGAAGGAATATAGAATTAAATACCCAATTGTTAATTTTTTTTTTTTGACAAGCTTGGCTTTACATAGAAAGAACGGGTTGTATAAGCGAGGGTACTTTTGATGAAAGGAGGTGTAGACATAGCCTAATGAAATAGCTTAAATGTAGAGAAAACTCGTCAATCGATTGTATTTACCAGAATAGTGAGACACTTGTGAGGTATGGAGAATAAATTGTTTTAAGTTGTTTTAAGTTGTTTTAACCTTTGAAAACTCGGTGGTACTCAAATCTATGAAGAATCTAGCGTAAAGCTGCGCGTAGTCTAGAATGTGTGAGTTAATCCTCCCTTTTACCCCCAATCGAATTTCAGCCAAACTGGCTTCCAAATATACATTTTTAACAAGGACGTATCATCATTTAACTGCGTAGTTACCGCCTAGCTATTTTATCTGACTTCAAGAAAGAACGAAAAACCACAATTATTATTATAAAAGAGAAAACCAAGGATTACGAAGTAAAAGCAAAGGGGATAAGGTGTCACAGGGAATAATTTAAATTGACTAAAGAAGCAAAGAAAAAAGGACATTTATCTGATAAAAAGGGGCCAAAGGTCGCAATACTAAAGTAATAAAGTATAAAACCTATATTTCTTGGCCAGTTGGAACTGTAGGAAATTAGTTTCATGTAACCACGTTTGGTGATATCGGCTATGATTCATAGTTTATTATAACAAAAAGCTAAAAAACCGTAGTTGGTCGTTTGTAAGGCTCTAGTCTTTTTGTCTATTGCAGAAAAAATGTAGTTTTCTAAGCACAAATTTAAATTCAATATGGAATTTAAATTAATTTCTGTTCGTTTTTATTCACTTAGTGTTTTTCATGGAAAAAATAATATTTTATATATTTTCGTTTTTTTTCTCTATAAGAATGCATAGTTTGGCTTGCTATCTGAGTGTTGGAGAACCTTTTTCAACAATTTTTAATCCTGACACAAATAATATTGTTTAATTTAAGTTTATACCTCCTCAATTTGATTAAAAAATTAAACTTAATATCATTCCCGAGAAGTTCTATCTATGCTCTTTATCAACCTGGATACACTTACACTTTTTTGTTTATTTAAATTGTAGGAGCAGAATTAGTAATAGTAGTAGACCCAAAGGTTTTGGGTCTTCTTTGAGGTTTTTTGTTCTCGATATTGGCAACCATAAACACAGTGTATTTTGATTTAGTTTTAAAGCAATATTTAGTTTTAAAGAAAAATTTACAAATTGCATAATTGAGGGAGGTAGACATACCCAATATCCCTAGGGATATTGGCTGTTCTACATTGCTGAGCAAAATAGCTGTCCAAAAAATCCGTGGTCACTTATAAACTGTCAGATCAGAGGCAACGCTATAGCGTTGCCAATAGTAAAAGCCATACGGCTCAATGTTTTATTATTATTATTATTTATTTATTTTTTTCCCCAGAGGCACTTCATATGGAATGGGTCGTCGTAGAAACTTCAAAGGGGGCTCATTCGAATGGAAATTGAGAGTTCTAGTGCCCTTTTTAGAGTAAAAGTAATTGGAGGGCAACTAGCCCCCCCCCCAGCCCATCATTCCCCCAAACACATCCAAACAAAATTTTGAGATAGCTATTTCGTTCAGCGTAGTTGATTTCCAGACAAAAAAAAATATTTTTTAGGAGGATATTCCCCCACAACCCTCAGGGCAAGGGTTTTAAGTTATGCCCTGGGGCTATATAAGGTTTTTATGGAAGGCTTTGTCGTAGAAACTTCAGCGATTGAAGCGATTGAAGGGCAAACTAGCCACTCACCCACGCCCATCATTTCCCCAAACGCATCCAATCAAAATTTTGAGACAGCCATTTTGTTCAGCGTGGTTGATTACCAGATAGAAAATATATTTTTGATGAGGATATTCCCCCACAATCCTCAGGGCAAGGGTTTTAAGTTATGCCCTGGGGGCATATAAGGTTTTAATAGAAAACGTTGTCAAAGAAACTTCAGAACAGGCTAATTCGATTGGAAATTCAAAGGCTAATGCCCTTTTAATAGTCGAAAGTGATTGGAGGGCAACTAGCCCCCCCACGCCCATCATTTCCCCAAGCACATCCAATCAAAATTTTGAGATAACCATTTTGTTCAGTGTAGTTGATTTCCAGATAGAAAATATGTTTTTGAGGAGGACACTCCCCCACAACCCTCAGGGCAAGGGTTTCAAGTTATGCCCTGGGGGTATATAAGGTTTCTATCGAAGGTGTTTTCGTAAAAATTTCAAAAAAGGCTCATTTGATTGAAAATTCAAAGGGCTAGTGCCTTTTTGAGAGTCGAAAGTGATTGGAGGGCAACTAGCTCCCCCCCCCGCCTATCATTCCCCCAAACACATCCAATCAAAATTTTGAGGTAGCCATTTTGTTCAGTGTAGTTGATTTCCGGATAGAAAATATGCTTTTGAGGAGGACACTCCCCCACAACCCTCAGGGCAAGGGTTTTAATTTATGCCCTGGGGGCATATAAGGTTTTTATAGAAGTCGTTGTCGTAGAAACTTCAAAAAAGGCTCATTCGATTGGAAATTCAAAGGGCTAGTGCCCTTTTTAATAGCCGAAAGTGATTGGAGGGAAACTAGACCCCCCCCCCACGCCCATCATTCCCCCGAACACATCAATCAAAATTTTGAAATAGCAATTTTGTTCAGCGTAGTGGATTTCCAGATAGAAAACGTATTTTTGAGGAGGAAACTCCCCCACAACCCTCAAGGCAAGGATTTTAAGTTATACCCTGGGGGCATATAAGGTTTTTATAGAAGGCGTTGCCGTAAAACTTCAAAAAAGACTCATTCGAATGGAAATCGAGAGTCCTAGTGCCGTTTTTAAGGGTCAAAAGTTATTGGAGGGCAACTAGCCCCCCCCCCTCCCACGCCCATCATTCCTCCAAACACATCTAATCAAAATTTTGAGACAGCTATTTTGTTCAGAGTAGTTGATTTCCAGATAGAAAATATGTTTTCGAGGAGGACACTCCCCCATAGCACTCAGGGCAAGGGTTGTAATTTATGCCCTGGGGCATATAAGGTTTTTATAGAAAGCTTTGTCGTACAAACTTCAAAAAGGACTAATTCGATTGGAAATTCAAAAGGCTAGTGCCCTTTTTAATAGTTGAAAGTGATTGGAGGGCAACTAACCCCCCTCTCACGCTCTCACGCCCACGTTTTCCCCAAACGCATCCAATCAAAATTTTAGATAGTCATTTTGTTAACGTAGTTGAAAGTTCTGGATATTATACGTTTGAGCAGGACACTCCCCCCACAGTCTTGAGGGCAAGGGTTATAAATTATGTCCTGGGGGCATATATGGTTCTTATAGAAGGAATGCTCGTATAAACTTCAGAGAGGGCGCATTTGATTGGAAATTGAAAGTTCTAGTTCACTTTTTAAGCGTCAAAAGATATCGGAGGGTAGCCAGCTCCCCACAAACCCTTTATTCCCAGATGCATCCGATAAAAATTTTGAGATAGCCATTTTGTTAAAAATAGTTCAAATTAGACCCCGGCGCTCCGCCGATGAGGGAAGACTGGCGGCGACGGGGCAAAAAACAGCGCGCCGCGCCGCGCCGCCGGTAAGATGCCGGCGGCGCACCGCCGGTAAGATGTCGGCGGCGCGCCGCCGGCGCGATCAATGTTGACCGCAAACATTAATGTTTTCATCAGTCTTTCTTAAATCACAGCTTCAATTTACAACAGATTCGAGCCTATTCATGAGTTCAAAAATTCACAAGTCGCTGGTTGGAAACTGGTCTTCTTCGTTATTCATCAAGAGAAGTAGGAATCTGGTAGAAACGAAATGGCTGTGGCGTTTCAGAACCCTTGCATAATACGAGTAGTTGAAGTATCTATTAGCTATGTATTCTTAACATAAATAATTATCAAAATTAGTAGTTTTTTTCATAGAGCATTACTGCATATAAAACTTCAAATACCGTAGGGTAAAAACTTTGAATATAACTTTGAACTTAGAAGCTTAATTTTTTCATAATGCCCTTTGCCTATATCTGTTTTGTCACATTTAAAACAGTTGAAATGGGCGACTTTGATATTGATTGTTTTTTTTTTTTGCTCTTTTGGATTCCTAAGAAGCCTTCTTGTATTAAAAACTGGTTTTTAATTACAATTTAAAAAAAATGCATTTTAAAGTTTTTTTTGGCTTCTTTATAGAATATATGTCATGTAGGCTAAGGCTGAACTGCTGCTTTTTTATCGCTTTTGGCTGCTCTTTTGGATATTATTCATTTTTTCTTTTGGGGATTCATTCCAAATTATAAACTGATAAATACCTAATATCAGTCAAATTATAAACTGTATCTAAAAGGAGTAAATTTATCAAATTGAAAAATACATGATGAACACTTCACATGAGAACACTTCAATTACAATGACACAAAAAACACTTAATAGTTTATTGGCTATGAAGAAAAATGAAGTGCCAGCTATTTTCTTAGGTAAAAAATGAAAAGCTCATCCGTTTTAAGTGTAATTAAATGAAATAATATGCAGACTGAAGTAGCTCCAGGAACATGTTGAAATGTTCATCCTAGTTCGTCACTTTTAATCCAAGCAAAATGTTAGGACACTTAGTATCAGTTATTGAGTTTAAGCTTTGATTTCCAAATGCTCACAAGAATTACCAAATTTAAGAAAGTCGCAACAATAAGTCACCTGTGGTCAAAATACTTAGACTCCTCTTTGATCCCCACCCAGGCTCAAAGCTTCTGCTATGGTCATTTCCATGGAAATCTCCAAAGAGTTTCTTTTTAAAATAGTTTTCAAGCGTAGTTAGGGATATTTAGCCTTTTTTGCTTTTCTTCAAAGCTTTGAAAAAAGTGTTAAAATATTCCAAATGCTACATTTGCTATATTTGTGCATATTTTTGGTAATCATTTGTGGGGTGATCGAATTTTCTAAACCACTGTAGATACATAAGAACGTTGCAACATCTAGTACCCTGAGGTCATAAGACTGTCAAAGACTCCTCCTTGAACCTCCCAAATTGAAAGCTTTTATTATGACCTGGCCTTTTAATGTAACTTGGGCACTGGACCAAGGGCGCCATTGTTACTCGAGCGCAACATTAGGTGGGGATGTCGATATCGCTTTCGTCACACCAATTCGTTTTAGTGTGAATCTGCCTGGTACATATGAATGAATGTTTTCAAAGTAAACCTGTTTCATCAATAGGAAAAAAACCGGATTGGACGCATATGTCCCTTTCCCTTTGGACGATAAAACCATGCAAGTGCTGTATCGAAGTATAACTCACGAAAATCTTGTTAATTTTGTCAACTTTTCAACTTTTTGGCATCCCTGCTTTCAATAAAAAAAAAAATCAAGGTACTATCACTTAAATATAATAACTCAATATGCCCCCCTTCTGGATACCATCTTGATAGGATACCGTCTCTGCTTTAAATAAAAAAAAAAATAATTAACTTATTGGTACCCCTGCTTTAAAAAAAATCGAGGTATTATCATTTAAATATGATAGCTCAATACCCCCCCCCCCTATGGATACCACCTTGATAGGATGCCGTCTCTGCTTTAAATTAAAAAAATGAACTTTTTGGGATCCCTGCTTTCAATAAATAAAATTTCGAGCTATTATCATTTAAATATAATACCTCCCTACCCCCCCCTCTGGATACCACCTTGATAGGGTACCGTCTCAGCTTTCATTAGAAAAATAATTTACTGAATAGTTAACAAGGTCACTATATGGTTCAAACAAGCACGAAAAAAAAACGTTAAACAGCTTAGTGTTCCTTGAAAAAAAAATTGAGGGAATGAGTGAAGGGGTACAAAGACAACAACAAAAATGTCGAAATTATTAAGATATACCTCAAATTATTGGAAAACTGAGTGTTAGATTCGCCATGGCATTCCATAAGATCCAAAGAATCGAATTAAAAGGGAGCACACACAAAAGCCAAATAAGGCCAGTAGCCTATGAGAAATCGCAAAATACCCAAGACAATGAACAAGTCCTAATGGGGGGCCCTGGGTCTATCAAAATATTTCAATGGTTTCCCAGGGAATTTGATATCATTTTCTTCTGTCCCCACTTTAAATGAAAAAAATAATTATCTTTTTGGCATCCCTGCTTTCAATAGAAAAAATGAGGTATTATCATTTAAAATTTGATAGCCCCCTATCCCCCTCCCCTATAGGCAATAATTTACAATTTATTTATGAATCATATTTTTGGGGTAACTTCCGGTTCAATCTTTAATTCCCCAACCTTGTACATAGCTTTGTCTATAGCTAAATTTTGTCTCAACCGAAGGCTGTTTTTTTTTTTTTTTTTTTTGGGGGGGGGGGGGTAAAAATGTTCCAGAAAGAAGATTGTATTTTCTATCAGGTGTTCAATAATTGAGTATTAAACATTAAGAAAATCTTACCTAAAAACAGCAAAAAAAAAAAATCTGCAAACTTACAATTCAGCTGTAGAAACAATAAACAAAAGAGACGAAAATTAATGAACAAGAGAGCAGTGAAGAATTATGGTATACAAAGTAATATTTGGCAGGGAAAGTCACTGGTGATAAATCACTAGGGGTGGCACCGTGATTGCGTGATTTTCGGGGATTCGGGGAACCAATTTTTTTTCGGGGTGACGCATAGATTTTCGGGGAAATACCCGAAAATTCGGGGATAGTGCAAGCTCTGCTTGATTTCTAATCAGGAAAATCGAAATACTAAACTACACGAGAAGGAAAAGCTCCGACTTTGCGGTTGACGCAATAAAGAATTGCCGTAAAAATAATTTAAAGTCGACCGAACGCCGCCGCCTCTGCCGGCGGCAGCGTGCCTGCAGCGCGCCGGCGGCGTTACGACACTTCGGCGGCGTTCGACCGGTCCTCTCGCCGGCGGCGTTCGGTCGATCCGCCGGCGCGATGCCGGGGTCTAGTTCAAATATCATATAACGAAAATTCCGGTGTAGACACGACCCCAAGGGTCCGCGGGCAGGCGTTGTAAGTTATGCCCTAGCGGTATATATGGGTCTTATAGAAGGGTTACTCGTATTAACTTCAAAGAGGGCTAATTTGATTGAAAATTGAAATTTCTAGTTCAATTTTTAAGAATTAAAATAGATTAGAGGGCACCTAGCCCCCCCCCGCTTCCACGCCTTTTTTCCTCAAACCCATCCGATAAGAACTTTGAGATAGCCTTTTTTGAAAAATAGTTCAAAGACCGTATAACGAAAACTCCAGGGTCGATACAGCCCCCAAGGGCCCGAGGGCAGGCGTTGTAAGTTATACCCTGGGGGAATATATGGTTCTTATTGAAAAGATACTCGTAAAAACTTCAGAGAGGTCTCATTTGATTGGAAATTGAAAGTTCCAGTTCAGTTTTTTAGAGTCAAAAGAGATTGGAGGGCAAATAGCCCCCCCCCCCCCCCTCCACACCCCCTTTTCCCCAAAAGCATCAAATAAAATTTGAGATAGCCATTAAGTTAAAAATGCTCAAAAGTCAGATAACAAAAACTCAGGTGTCGTCACAACACCCAGGGACCAGGGGCTGGCGTTGTAAGCTATGCCCTGGGGTATATATGGTTCTTATGATAGGGATGCTTGTATAAGTTTCAGAGAGAGCTCTTTTGATTGGAAATTAAAAGTTCGAGCTCACTTTTAATAGTCAAAAGAGATCCGAGAGCAGCTAGCCCCCCCTTCTTTTCCAAACCCATGTGATGACAATTTTGAGGTAGACATTTTGTTAGAAATAGTTCAAAGGTCAGATAAGAAAAACTCCGGTGTCAATACAACCCCTCAGGGCCCAGGGGAAGTTGTTCTAAGTTATTCCCTAAGGGCCTGCATGGTTCTTACGAAAGGGATGCTCGTATAAACTTCATAGAGGGCTCATTTGATTGGAAATTGAAAGTTCTAGTTCACTTTTTAATAGTCAAGATAGTTAATAGCAACTAGCCCCCTCACCTTTTTTCCCCAAACCCATTCGCTACAAATTTTGAGATAGCCAGTTTTCTGGAAATTGTTCAAAAACTAGATAACAAAAACTTCCCCCAGGGCCCGGGAAATAGGCATTGTAAGTGTTGTCCTGGGAGCGTATATGGTTCTTATGAAAAGGATGCTTGTAGAAACTTCAGAGAGGGCTCATTTGATTGGAAATTGAAAGTTCTAGTTCAATTTTTAAGAGTCAAAAGATATCCGAGGGCAACTAGCCCCTCCCCCCACACATCCTTTTTTCCCCAAGCCCATCCGATAAAATTTTTATAATAGTTATTTCATTAAAAATAGTTCAAAGTTCAGATAACAAAAAACTCCGGTATCGACACAGGGCCCAGGGGTAGACGTTGTAAGTTATGCCCTGGGGGCATATAAACAATCCAACACTCATTAAATGAACAATCAATGCAAACAAACATACAATACATATTAGTATAAATTAATCAATAAATTTAGTTTTTAAATTAATTTTCTTATGTTACTAAATTTTAGACAATAGAAAACTAAAGATCATAAAGGCAGTAAGGTTTCGATGGTTTATTGGTTTTAGTTGTGCACTAAGATTAGTGAAAACAGGGCCACCAACGGAAGGTTGTGCACAGCCAGCCCCGTATGCTCACCCTTTAGCATTAAACCTGATCCCCTAATATTCTCCCATTTGTAGCGCAAATGGCAGGATTAGCTCTGTATACAGTTCTCATACAGCATCCGCCAGTGAAGGTCACATATATCAAACAGTTTCGTGTAACGAACTGTAAGTAAGGAGGCGACCCCGCTCAATGGTACCGAAACTCTAGAAAACGGTTTTTTGATACCAATAGATACATCAAAAGAATCAGATTTCAATGCTGATTTCAAATATATAACTTTTATCAAGTTTAGTGATACCCATCAAAAGTTACGCGCCTGAGAAAATTTGGCTGATTTTCAAAAAAAGGGGAAAGACCCCTAAAAGTTATAGAACCTTAATTAAAATCACACCATCATATTCAGCGTATCAGAGAAACCCTACTGTAGAGGTTTCAAGCTCCTATCTACAAAAATGTGGAATTTTGCATTTTTTGCCAGAAGAAAGATCACGGATGCGTGTTTATTTGTTTTTTTGTTTTTTTTTGTTTGTTTTTTTTTCCCCAGGGGTGATCGTATCGACCCAGTGGTCCTAGAATATCGTAAACGGCTCATTGGAACGAAATTAAAAGTTCTAGTGCCCTTTTTAAGTGACCAAAAAAATGGAGGGCAACTAGGCCCCTCCCACGCTTTTTTTTCCCAAAGTCACCCGATCAAAATTTGAGATAGCCATTTTTGTTCAGCATGGTCGAAAATATGATAAATATGTCTTTTAGGATGACTTAATCTCCCCGAAGTTTCCAGGGGAGGGCTAAAAGTTATGAACTTTACCCAGTGTTACATATAGTATTGGTTATTGGGAAGTATACAGAAGTTTTCAGGAGGGTTTTTTTCTGGTAGTGGGAGGGAAAGGTGGGTCGGGGTTATGTTGGAGGATCTGTCCATGAAGGAAGTTTTGATGGGGGAAGGGAAATTGCCATGAAGGGGGCGCCAGACTTGCCAGCATTATTTATTGGTTTATTGGGAAGTATACAGACATTTTCAGATTTTAGGGAAGGATTTTTTTCTGGAGGGGGGGGGGGCTAGAGGAGGGGTTACTCTGGAGAATCTTTCCGTGGAGGATGTTTTATTGGGGTAAAGGACATTTCTATGAAGGGGGCGCTGGATTTCAAGCATTATTTAAAAAACAATCAGAAATTAAATAAAAAAAACAAGTTTTTTTCAACTGAAAGTAAGAAGCAACATTTAGAACTTAAAACGAACAGAAATTATAACGTATGTGAGGGGGTTTTCTCCCCCAAGTCAATACCTCGCTCTTTACGCTACAGTTTTTTTTGTGATTTCAAAAGAGCTATCTATTCTAATTAAACGGCCTTTGTGATTCAGGGGTTTGTGAATCAAATTTTTTTTTAACTTTTAACGTAAAGAGCGTGGTATTGACTAAGGGGAGAACCCCCTCATATACGTAATAACATATACGTACTAAAAAAAAACAATAAAAAAACAAGCGATACGGCTCAATAGTAATCGAAACTTTTAAAAGCTTTTAAAAATTTTGATGTCAATAAATGTATCAAAAGAATGTGTTTATAATGCTGATTCTAAATATATAAATTTTATTAAGTTTAGTATTACTCATCAAAGGCTACGAGCCTGAGAAAATTTACCCGATTTTTTAAAGAAGGGGGAAACATCCCCTACAAGTGAAAGAATTTTAATGAAAATCACACCGTCAGATTCAGCAAATCAGAAAACCCTATTACATAGGTTTAAAGCTCATATCTGCAAAAATCTGCAACTTTGTATTTTTTGCCAGAAGAAAAATTAGTTATGTAAGTTAATTTGTAAAGACATCCATTTAGCAAAAAGAAAGTAAAATTTTTATGCCAATTTTGTTTACTTATTCAATGACGGTTAGCCAAAATAAAAGCTGCATTAACTAAAAAACGATCAGAAATTAATAAAAAAAAACAAGTTTTTTTAACTCAAAGTAAGGAGCGACATTAAACTTAAAACGAACAGAAATTATTCCGTATATGAAAGGGGCTGTCCCTCCTCAACGCCTCGCTCTTTACGCTAAAGTTTGACTCTGTCTCACAACTTTATTTTTTAACACATAAAAACTTTAGGCGTAAAGAGCGAGGCGTTGAGGAGGGGACAGCCCCTTTCATATACGGAATAATTTCTGTTCGTTTTTAAGTTTTAGTGTGTTCCTTATTTTCAGTTTAGAAAACTTGTTTTTTTTTTATTTAATTTTGTAAAGGATTAAATCTTACGCAATTACCTGAAGGCATTCAAATATCGGAGATTGGATTTTTTGACTGGATTGCATTTGGCATTTGAAGAAAGATTTTGAACACTTGCACTGTTGGAAACCGGGGGGCCGTACTTGTTTACGAAATAGCCCCCCTTGCGAGTAAGTTTTCGTTTTACGTCTTTTGATAGTTATGATGGGAGATCAGGACATTGCCCAGACTTTAGGGGAAATAAAAAAAGCAGTTTCAAATATTCCACATCTGACGAAAAGCATTCAAAATGCACAATCAATTTTGGCAGGGATAGAATCTAAGTTGCAGGACTTTGCCATAAATCAAGTAAAGACATCCCAAGAAATCGCAGAAATTAAGAGTGAATTAAAGGAGTCACGTAAGAGAAATTTTAGATTGGAAAAGGAACTAAAACAAACCAATCTTATGTTCTATGGGATGCCGCATCCAAATAATCCGAACTCTAAACTAAGTGAGGACATTATAGTATGTATTAACAATTCTGTGCCCAACCTTTCACTATCAAAAAATGAAATACGAGATGCTCTTCGACTGAGAGGACCCTCGAACCCCCGCCCTATCCTTGTTAAATTCACGACCAAAATGACTCGTGATGCTGTCCTACGTAATGCTAAACTGTTTAAAAGAAATGGGATTTCAGTCACCCCAGACTATACACCAGAGGAACGGGAGGCCCGAAAAGCATTAAGACCCCTGATAACCCAAGCTATAAGTGAAAACAGAGCATTGAAATTGCGTGGTACAAAAATTTACATAGACAACCAGATTTTTTCTTATGATTTTGACAAAAAAAAGGTCGTGGAGGCTGCAGAATCGGCAAATGGTCAGCAACCGACCGGAGTTGATAGTTCAAAAAGGGATTCTATTCCTCGTCGGGCCTACATACGATCCCCTTCAAGTGATAGAGACTCTTGTTCGGACATAGAAAGTAGTAACGCTAGCGATAGTGATGCAACTGTCTACGAAAGGCCAATGACTACTGCGGATCCTGCCACACCAGGCGGAAGCCGGCTAAACGAAGGGTCAGTAAAAGGGAAAAGAACTTTAGATTCTATTATAAGCCCCAATGATGACCACAAACAAGGGAAAAGAAGTGTAAGAACGAACAGTGGCTCAAAAATGGACAAAAAACCGAAAAACCGGTGGTCACAGATGCCTCACGAAAAGCCACCATTCGTGTTTACTGGATAGGATACAAGCCATATACAAAAACTGTCCTTAGTCACATGGAATATACAAGGTTTAAGAAACAAGAGAGAGTTGTGTTTAAATAATTCATTTTTGACAGCAATGGTGACGTGTTTTGTAGAGACATGGTTGTTGCCAGAGGAAGATGTTATAGTGCGTGGATACGAAGTTTTTCGAGTGGACAGGGCTACATCGCGAAACTATAGAAACTATGGAGGAATAGTTGTACTAGTAAAGAGTGACATGTTCAAAAATTTGCGTCGTCTGTCAAGTAAATCTGAAAACTTGATTTGGTTGCGCGGAAAATTTCTGGAAAAATGGTTTATTTTTGGATTTGTATATGTTTCCCCAGAAAATAGCTCATACTGTATTGAGGATACATGGTATATATTAGAGGAAGAGTTGAGTTCAGTGAAATCTCATTACCCAAGTGATTTAGTTTTTCTAGCAGGTGATTTTAACGCATATACTTCCGTACAACAAGAATTAAATGTAGATTTTGTTTCAGATGAAGATGACCCTTTATGTGAGATGATACCTTCACTTTACCTTATCCCACGAAGTAGCCAGGATCGACAAAGAAGAATTAATTCATGGGGGAGGAAGCTGCTTGCATTGTGCGGAGGTCATGGGCTAGCGATTGGGAATGGTAGATTTGGAGAAGATGGTGATTTGGGTGAGTACACTTGCGTTTCTGGACCTTGTTTTAGTTTAATTGATTATGTATTGGTGGACACGGGACTTGAGGCTGAATCTCTTAATGTAAAAGTAATCCATCAGTCTGGATCTGATCATTTCCCACTTAAATTAGAATATGAGATGAAAGAATATGGACGTAGAAGGTCAACAATGAATCAAAATAGGATACTGGCTAAAGATAAAGGTGAAAGAAAAAACAAGCCGAAAATTCCGCCCCGGATTTATTGCGAATGGTCGAAAGAACAATGGCTATCTGTACAAGAGGCTTTTCTTAGTGAACCAGTACAAGAGGAAATGAGCCAGTTAAGGTCTGATATGGAATTACCGAAATCAGAATCAGATGAAGTAGTTGAAAGGCTTATGGGAATTGTAAGTAATGTGCTAACACCTATGAAATCAAGAAAACAGAAACAGAAAGATTTTTATGACCAAGAGTGTAAAGAAAGTAGTTCAAACCTGAATATTCTACTGCTTACAGTAAAAAGATTCTTGGAGAGGAAGAGAAAAAAAATATTGCGCTAACAGAATATAGGCAAGCAAGAAAAAAGCATAAAAAACTAATTAAAAAGAAAAAGAAAGAATACAGATTTCACCAACAGGCAGCTTTATGTAAGAGTTTTAAAGAAAGCAACAGCCAAGAGTTCTGGAATAAGTTAAAAAATATGTCATCCAATAAACAAAGAAACGATTCCCTGAAAATTCCACCACCGGAAACATGGCCATCTTATTTTCAATCACAACAGAAAGATGCAGAAAAAACGAACAACACACTAGAGGAAAGGATAAAGCAAGCAGATTGCAAACAAGGACCTTTCCCTCTTAGAGAAACAGATTACGCCCTCTTTGAACCCATTACCCTAGAAGAAATCAATGATTCACTGCAAAAAATGAGAGGGGGCTCAGCACCTGGGCCAGACGGAATCCCAGTTAAGATATTTAAATCGATAAGGAATATCATCATCCCCGTGTTAACATCATTGTTTAACCTAGTAATATCTACGACACATTGGCCACTAGCTTGGAAGACTTCACTCGTATTTCCCCTATTTAAAAAAGGTAGCCCCGCCGTTCATGAAAACTATAGACCTATAAGTCTTTTAAACAGTGGGGGAAAAATTTTGGAAAATTTGGACAAACGGCTTGGTAAATGGATGGAGGCGAATAGTATTCTAAATGAAGAACAAGGTGGATTCAGACCGGGATATTCGACAGTGGATCGAGTATTCATTTTAAATGCAATGATACAAAAATATTCTAAAGGAAATAGTAAATTATACGCTGCGCTTATAGACCTACAGAAAGCGTTTGATAACGTAGATAGAATTTTGTTGTTTGAAGCTTTGAGTGAAATTGGATTACCACATCAGTTTATGAATATAATAGCTTCGATGTATTCATGGACTAAAAGTTTTGTGAAAATTCCGCAACAGGGTGTCTCTTCCTCTTTTCCTGTAAGTAAGGGAGTTTTACAGGGAAGTACTTTATCTCC
Organism: Artemia sinica; assembly: GCA_027921565.1. Taxonomy (NCBI): domain Eukaryota; kingdom Metazoa; phylum Arthropoda; class Branchiopoda; order Anostraca; family Artemiidae; genus Artemia; species Artemia sinica. The sequence goes on along the minus strand of CM051265.1, from coordinate 3,634,019 downwards.
AAAATTATTTTGTATATTTATTAATGATATAGTGCAATTTTTCCAACGCCAATGGGCACCAACACTTCGTCTTGGAAATTTGAATCTTTCAATGTTGCTTTTCGCAGATGACATAATTTTACTGGCTGATTCTGAGAAAAATCTACAGTCTCTACTGAATATCCTAGCAGAATATCTGCAGAAAAAGAAACTGAAGGCTAATGTATCGAAAAGCCAAATATTGATATTTAACAAAAAGCAACCAGAGCTACCCCCCAAGTTTTATTTGGAAGGTCAAATTTTAAAAATAGAAGAGAAAGCAACATATTTGGGCTTTACAGTAACTCGAAATGGTAAATGGACACAACATATATCAGCAACTACGACAAAAGGGAAAAATGCACTTTTCGGTATTTACAGAAGCAACGTTACAACAGGAATAAGCGATCTCAGCCTTCATAAGCATATATTTATCACAAAAGTTTTACCCATACTGCATTACGGGGCAGAAATTTGGGGCTACCAGACTGCACAAGGATTAGAAACTCTACAACTACAATACTACAGGCATGCATATGGGCTGCATAAAACAACTCACTCTCTAGTATTGAAAGGTGACCTAGGCATCTAGCAGTTTAAAAATACGAAGAAAGATACAGATGATCAAGTTTTGGCTCAAAATCCTGAATTTACCCGAGGAAAGACTTATTTTTGCTGCTTATAAAGATCTTCTCACCCAAAAAAGTAAAACCACTTGGACAGCACAGATCAGAAAAATACTACAGGAAACAGGCTTTTCAGACGCGTGGAATGGAGGACAGGGACCACTGGACCAAGAAAACTTCATAAAGGAATTCCAAGCAAGATTGCACGACCAGGAAATTCAACTTTGGTGGACAGCTTTAGATAAGTCGACTAGTCTTACTTTGTATAGAGATATAAAGCGGATTTATGGACAGGAGACATATTTGAAGCTGGGATTACCTAGTAAGTATATGAAAACGTGGATTCAGCTTCGAGCCAATTGTCTACCAATACAAGAAAAAGAAGTTTGGAAAAATAGAGAAGGTCCGGAAACGCAGCGTACTTGTCTAAAATGTGGTGAGATTGGTTTTGGGCTGGGTCATTTCCTCCTGCGATGCCGGCGGCTTTCTCACATAAGGGGAGAAATTTTGAAAGAGGGTAATGATTGGCTACTTCGGAGGATTTTAAGTTCAGATTCACCACAGACAGTAGTAAGTGTGGTAAATTTTGCATTGAAAGGTATGAATGTTGATTAAGAGGATAGTGATTTTAGTATGTCTTCATTTTATTTATCCTTTTTCTTTTCTTTTTGTGTTTGTATATGGCTGTAAAAAAGCTTTAATAATACATTATTATTATTATTGTTATTATTATTATTTATTATTATAGTGCTCGGTTAATGGTTATCTCTTTTGTAAAGTTATTTTAGATTTTTTAAAATAATTTTTTCTGTTACTAAGTTTTAGACAATAGAAGACCAAAGGTCATAAAGACCATAAGGCTTTAACATTTTATTGGTCTTTTTCTATAAAAACTCCTCACTTTGTTGTGCACAGCCAGCAGCCAGCCCTGCCCGCCCACCCTTAACATTATACTCGACCCCCTGATATCCTCGCATTTGCAGCGCAAATGGGGGGATAGCTCTATATACTGCTTGTGAATGGTTATCTCTTGTGTAAAGTTATTTTAGTTTTTTAAATTAATTTTCTTATGTTACTAAATTTTAGACAATAGAAAACTAAAGGTCATAAAGGCAATAAGGTTTCGATGTTTTATTGTTTTTTAGTTGTGCACTAAGATTAGTGAAAACGGCACCACCAACGGGAAGGTTGTGCACAGCCAGCCCCGTCCGACCACCTTTAGGATTAAACCGACCCCCTAATATCCCTCACATTTGCAGCGCAAAATGGAAGGATAGGCTTATAAACTGCAACGATGATATAATTCTTTCTAGATACTAAAATAAATTTTTTCTGTTGTAGATTTTGCCTCCATATAAAAGGATTTCCTTATTGCCATAGGGCAATAATGTTTCGATATTTTATTGTTTTTTAGTTTCTGCAATGAGATCAGTGAAAAAAGGGCAACCAATTGGAAGGTTTTGCACAGCCAACCCCGTCCACCCACCCCTTAACATTAAACCCGACCCCCTAATATCCTCCCATTTTAGCGCAAATGGGAGGATAGCTTCTATATACTACTTGTTAATGGTTATTCTCTTATGTAAAGTTATTTTAGTTTTTTTTAATTAATTTTTTTTATTGCTAAGTTTATAGACAATAGAAAAACAAAGGTCATAAAGACCATTAGGCTTTAATTTTTATTGGGCCTTTTTCTAAGAACTCCTCATTTTCTAAAAACAGCTCATTTGACTAGTAACCACGTACCCTTTTAAGAGTCAAAAGTTTTGAGAGCCCCCCCCCCTTACACCTTTTTTCCTCAAGTGGACCAGAATCAAATTTCGAATAGCTATTTTTAGTTCAAAATATTCCTAAGGCAAAAAAATTACTTTGACATCTAAGGTTTTCTTATGAAGAAAATAGTGGCATGTTTGATCCTGGATCTTCTGGATGTGCTGCTAGTTGTATATAAAATGCACTGAGATTCGTGAGAAACAGTGCTCACAATGTAAAGGTTTTACACAGCCAACCCTGTCCGCCCCCTAGCATCAAACCAGACCCCTTAATATCCTCCCACTAACAGCGCATGTAAATATGTGTTTTGTGAGTCCCATTAGCTCTATAGACTTCTTGTCCATGCTATCACCTATATAAGGTTTGTTCATTAATTGTTACTTATCCTTTCAGGTCATATAATGGAGGCAGCTAGGTTATAATATTTCTATATGAAATTAATTATGATTTGTTTGAATATGGAGTAGAAATAGGATTAATTTAGAATCAAATTATAGCTTATGATAAAACTTTATAGAGTTGACCTTTTTCATATTTTTAATAGAAAACTAAAGTCGAATCAAGTTGCAGCCATATTTGAAAGAACCAGAGAAAGAGTATTTAAAGTAATAGGACTAAATGTACACATAAAATAAGTTTTTAATTGTGCTTCTGCTGTTAAAGGATGTCCTTTCCTCACAGGAATCCTTTATACGGAGGCATAAATCTACAAACAGAAAAAGTTCTTTTCAGTATTTACTCTGACTCCAATTTTCAAAATTCATTACAAGTTTTGAATAACAAAACAGGGAGACTGAGATCTTTCATCTATTTTTACTTCACAAAAGAATATATAACAGCAATAATAGATGAAAGATCAAAACAGAAAGTTAAAGACATTTCAAAAATTGCGTAAAAGATATCGTAAATAAAAAATGGCTGTAACTACAAACTTTACAGAAATAAAATGTAAAAAACATTACTTTTAGATAAATTACAAAATAATAAACTTTGACAGAAATATGTAAGTTGTAATTCTTTCAAAATGTTATTCCTTTCCAAGAAGGACATTAGCTAGGCTAAAGGCTATAAGTGGTAAACTTCCTTTAAAATGTTACTCCTTTCGCAAGAATAATATTAACTAGGGCTACAGGCAGCTAGGCTATAAAAATATATATGAAAAAAAAAATCTAAAATTTATAAGTCATATAGTTCCTTCACAATGTTATTCCTTTTCAAGATTGTATGTAAATAAGATTCATGTTTCTAGCTATCCGACGTTTCCTTTCGTATCGCGTCATTTTTAACCCCTAAATAAACTATTTCTCGTGTCAGTCGCTGCTTGTCTTGCTATGATTGATTAGAATGACAAAATAATGAAATTAGTATAATTGGCTAGCATCCAACTATGCAGTATATTACAAATTGAGAAGTATCAAAATAAATATATTCCTCTCCCGTCACGTTGTCCTCTTGTCAAAAAGAATAATTTGTATGGAGTCTACAAGATTAAGAGTATATATTTCTAAATATAGACATTCAGTATAAATACTGAGTATAATACAAAGGCTATCAAAAATAAGATAAATGGTCGGTGAAATAACATTTATTACAATTGTAAGATTTTCTTATTTGAAACCTCTCGCTTGTGGTTTGCTTCGAAATAATGCATTTTTAAAGTGAATGATAAAAGTAGCGTTCTAATATTTACGATAATTTCCTAGAATTACACTCTCTGGATAGCCTGAGATAAGAGGATCTGAGTTTTAAATTCTTTATTAACAGCAATTAAAAATCTGATAGTGCTTTCTATTTACCTAATCATAAAAAAACGGTTTTAACTAATTTAATCTTAAACCATGTGGTAGTCAAATTCATCCAATCTATGTATCTTAAACTACGTGGTGAGCTATCTAATCCAATCTGTATGGTAATCCAATCTTTGAAGAATCCATATCGTTTAGACTTCACACGACGTAAGCATTACAGCTATGCCAGCGTCCCTGGAATCCTTTTCAGTAAACGAAGAAATAGCCACTCTCAGCCTCAAGAGTGGTTGAACCGCTTATTGGCAATCATGAAATATGTGCAACACTTTTTTTTACCTTACTTTCGAACATTATGTCAGCGGTCAGCATAATGTCAGCTGACATTATATCAGGTCAGCGACATCCATATGGTTTTGATTTCTACAATAGAATCATTGCAGATGCCCCAGCGTCCCTCAAGTGTTCGTCTCTACACAAAGTAATGGCCGACACTCAAACCTGTACCAACGTGAATTGCGGCAGCAATAATTTTGTACATTTGTGTTGACTTAGAAAATTCGTTGTAACTTTTGCCTGTAATATTGCAACTCATAACGTGGTTTCGATACAAACTGAGTCGACATCAATCTCTATGATCTCTCTACAGTTTTTATGCATCATTGTTCTTCGGTCCAAATTGATTGCAAGGAATTGGCTTGTTTTGTAAATACTGTTTTCAGTGTCAGATTGTGTTGATACGGACATTTTTTGCCCACTAGGTGGGTTTAATTACGCTATGAAACGGAATGTCTGTGCGATCAATTTCTTCTTCCAATGCAGGTGCATCTGGGTTAGAACCCCTGGAACTGGAAAGCTGCAAGCTTTTAGATCTGGGAATGTTTCCCACAATTTGAGTCCAATGACAGGTCTCGCACATCCAAAAACTTTTGATTCTTGAAATGGAATTTCTCGCTTAGTGCAGCCTTCAATGATTAATGGATTTGCAATGGTGTTTCTCATAATCAATTATTTCAAATTGAGCCTCCCAAAATTCGCATACTGACTGCTTACCTCTGCTCAGAAGAACCATATTGACTTGGAAGTAAGGCTCCTAAGCATCTTGGTTGATTCCTTATTTTGAAGAGATGAAAATGCAAGACGTTCAATTTCTTTTGAATTTAAACTGGGCCTTTTCAAACGGGTAAGCGTGTCAAAGAGTAGTTCATGGCATGCTAAAGAGACATTGAACAGCCGAGTTTGCTATAACACGAAACGTTGTCAAGATTATTTAGCCCTTTCCTGCCTCCACCAATTCCTGACTTGTAAAGACCGCATGCAAAGTGTCCTTGGTTTTTAGCATACGTTTGGAGACAGCAATTCCTTAACGCTTATTCTTCTTTTACTGTTAGTATACTCTTGGATTCTTACAATTGTTTTTCCGTGTTTCTGGGGTCTTTCAGGTGTGGTCTCTTTGCAAACCATTGGCCGCTTAGGTTTGTCGAAAAGGACAGAGATCTGTCTGTATATATACATCTTAGACGGTTATATTCTGTGATTGCCTCACTGTTCGGCAAAAGTTTTATTTTGATCCGATTCTATGAGATATAATCCAGCACTACTTGTTACTCTTGACAAGGCAACATAAATCATTCTTGGTCAAAAACATCTATTTCCAGCATCAACTATAGCACACTCTAAGCTAAGGCCTTGTGACTTATGGATTGTAATAGCAAAAGCTAGCTGTAGTGGAAACTGTCTTCTAGCGTAATAGATTTGTTTTAACGCTTCAAATCTCACAGGTTCATGGGGATATTTCAACCATATTGTACACCGAAATTGTACAGTGATGCTGCCAATTTCACCATTTGGTAAGCTTTTAAATCCTTAGACATATCCCACTGACCATTAACTAATCCTTTGTCAACAGCAATATTTCTTGGAGCATAACTTTTGCCCCAGTGCATAACACCAGATTCTTGATGCACCACCAGTAAGTTTAATGTCATCTTCAAAACGAATGACATTCTTCTCTGCTTCTTCCTCAATTCGCTTATCTTTAACGACCGAGAAAAGTTGATCAATCACAGTTAAAATCAGTAAATTTGAGCTGGTTTTTTGTAAAACTGTCGTATTCACTAGTTTAAAATCATCATTTGTGGGCATAAGAATAACAGGAGACTTCCCTTCATTAACCAGTCGTAAATATAAATCTGAAACTTCTTCAGGGATAGCTCTTAAGTCTTTACCAAATTTTCTTGCATTGAGATAATGAAGTTGGATCTCTTCACACTTTTCAACTCGAATGTTTGCTAGAGTTTCTCCGTACACTTTTTCTGTTTTTTGTCTCATGTTGATAGTCAGTTCATCATAATCGAACTCATTCCATAGATTAGATACGATTCTGAATTTCAAGACGCGTCAGAGAAGCATATGGTGGATTTGCTAAAACTGGTCATAGTTGAAGAAGATCACCGAAGAGAATACAGTTACTATTTCCCATTGAAAGATTGTTTGACATAATCTCTGTAAGACGCAAGTGAATATACATCATCATTAATGACGAAACTATGCTTATATGGTCAATGATAAACAAACGTGCTCGTGACAATGTTTTCCGCAGTGTAAGCAACTGTTCAGTGGAGAGAGAAGGATATTTTGCCGTTATTTGCTTGTCCACAGGCAAATCTTAGACATCAATGTATTGTTATACATTTTATGCTGCTAGCTGCAAGTCCTGTTGGGGCCATAGCGACCACTGGCCAGATTTCTTTGCTAAATTGGTTACAAAGCATTCTTCGATTAACATCAATGACTCGTGATTTTCCCGTTCCTCCAAATCCTGAAATGAACATTTTGAGTGATTTTTGAGTGTTTCCACCATTGATTATAGCCAAGACTTTGTCAATTATTCTTCTTTGATCAATATTCACTGATTTGCAGTCTGATTGTAACTGATCCATTGTGTCAAACTCCAAAATTTGTCTGTTTGCTGCTGTCAGGTCCTCCATTGCATCAGCAGCTCTGTCAATTACTTCTCCTTGTATTGTGTTAGTGGAATCATCTATTTCTTCAAAAATTGTAGTCTCATGGTCAATTTCATTTTGATTAATTACTTCAGCTCTTTCTCGGACTTTCTCTTCAATTCTTTGTCAATTTTGAATTTGGACACCAGTTTTTCGTGATAGTTCACCATTTCTGAATAGTTTTTCAACTTCAATACACTATGTTTCAAAACTGGTTAGGCCACTGACTATAATGTCACTTTCTTTTCTCCATGGTTTAAAAAGTTTGAGAAGCATGGTATAACAAAGTTCATTCTTCTAGTCAGATTCGAGGGATTAACTTTTTTATGCTTAATGATGTAAGGTCTATGGATTCGCTTTCTTAAGTAGAATGAACCATTTTCAGTCTCATACTCTCATCTTTTCCTTGTTTTTCACGTTCCTACCAACTGAGCAGCTCATATAAATTAATATTTTCCAAACTTTCTGGTCTATTTGTATACACATCAGATACCCAGTGGGTGACAAATAAATCTGAGCTTTCTGGGTCTTTTTCAGCAAGTTCTTCTATTTCCTTATAGGTTTTCAGTGTCCTTTTCAGTTCTGTTAGCTATGATAAATCGACAAATCTAAATTGTCTTGAACAGCTACACAGTTTGGTACCAAGAAGCCTGTCAGCTGCTTCAATGGCACCAACTTGGGGTGTTTTCACTGAGTTTAATAAATAAGACCAAGCTTTTTGACCAAGGGATGTAAGGGATTTGTTAATTTCTTACTACATATTGTCAACATCAGAACTTTCTGTCTTGGTCATGTAATCTGTGATATAATATGGTAGTTTTGAACCAATGTGAGCAATATACTGAACGTCAACATTGGATAAATTTGCCATTAATAATGAGGGGCTATAGTCATTAACATAGCGCTCAGTGTCTTTACGTTGAAGGTCGTTAATTCTCTTACGTGTTTTTTGCGGTTTGATCCGTGAGCTAAGCAGTCAATGATGTCATGCATCTCCGTCTTTTCTTTTAAAGGACGTGGAAATCCAAATCTACAGTAACTGATCCATTTTTGGTTTCTTTTGAATTTTCGCTGGCAGTATTTGTTGCATCGATGTATTTGATGATCGGCAACCAATTTGTGGAGTGTTGGACTTGTTAACTTATCTGGAAGTTCACAAGTGATAATACTGTCCAAATATTGATCACTTCTTCGATTGACAACGTTCCAATAATAGGCACATCTTTTATCCAAAGAATACAGTGCACATGTGGTGCTCCTCTTGCTTGATACTCTATGCACCAAAAATGATCCTTTACTTTTCCAAATATAGGTTTATCATTCGCACATATTAGTTCGTTAAAGATTGCTCTCCATTTCTGACGAAAATGCACAGATGCAAAACAGGATCCATAGAAGTCAATTCTCCAGCAGTCATCTTTTCTATGCCTGGCATATTTTGTTTATTTCTCGTAAATGTTTGATAAATTCTGGAAATACCATTCTGCACAAGAAAGCGTAATGAATAGCGTTGGTGGACCCTCTTGCTCTATCATTGCCCTTACATTACCAGTAAGCGCCTGAAAATATTGGTGCGAACCTCTGATTCTGGATTGTAGAGAAAATATTGAAGACTCCATATCCCCATCTCGATTTTTGAGACGATCCATGAAACCGCGAGCGTTTTGGTTAGGTCGCACAGTGCGCAGCATGTGACTAATGCTATTACAGAAATGTGAAATTTCTTGAACTTGAAAGTTATTGAATAAGTATTGTATATCTTGACGGAACTGTGGGTGTCTACTTAGAAGACGGCATTTGATGTAATCAGAATTCCTAATATAAAATTAGCGGGTTATGTCTCTCATATAGGTTTTTTCCACCGGGAAAAAGATTAGGGAATGCCATAACATCAATTCCTTCTTGAAACAAATCTTCACCTATACCAACCAGTTTTTTCATTTGAAGTTGATTGCAGTCAACCTTCTTATTTTTCTGGAAGTCTTCTATTAAGTCTTTTGGGACTGATCCGTCTAGTAGCTGTATTGAAAAATTTTCAACCAAGTTAGATCTCGCGTCATTAGATAACTTTTCTAAAATAGCACCATTCGGTATATCATGTGGGTTATCTTAATTTTTCTTCTTTTTCCAATAGGCGATTTGTAAGTACTTGCTCCAATTTTTCTATTGTGAACGCTTGTATATTTTTGTACAAATAATTGTTGTCTTTCAACCAAAGAAGGTGCTGTGTATCTTCTTCAAATCAATCAGAGTAAACCAAACGATTCTTTTGTAGGTAGGTTGACCGTTGACAATAATCACAAACTATCTATGCTTAGTAACTTTTCCGGAAGTATTTCTGCATTTGCTTGAATTCTACTGGCAAATAAACGATTCTTCCTTTAAGAGCATTAGTTAATTCAGTTGCAGGTCTCTCTGATCCCATTACTTGTCCTAGTCTTAAAATAGTCAGACAGGGCATGACACACCGAATTAGTGCCAATTCAAACTTGTTCAATGCTGCTATGCATTCAGGAGCTGCTTTCACTTGAAGATTATTGGCAACAGAACGAACGCTGTCTTTACATGAAAGCATTTTCGCAGTATTCGCATAATTGAAATATATCTAATATATTCTCCCTCCAGCCAGTGGAAAATCTATTTTCTTTTCTTTCTTCCATGGGTATATATCCTTCAGTTTCGTATAATAAAGCCGTAACCATTTCATTGGATCCTTTTCTCTTTGAAAATGCTCTTAGAAACTTAATATCTTTTGTATTTTTTAACTGTTCACAAAAGTCGCATGGAACCGAAGGATACTCATCCCTGATCTGGGCTGCTCTAATTAGATTCTTTCCAAAGGTACTCATTACCTGATATTCATCAGTTGACACTCTAAGATTAGATATATGTGGGTTAACACTACTACATTTAATTTGAATTTTACAAATTGCTTCTTCAACAAGTGAGTGAAGCATCTGAAAGTTTCTTGCAGTCCTGGCAACGGTTATGTCCCGAATAATTTTACATTTTTACACAGGCTTATACAATGCTCTGACAAAGTTTCTAAGGACGGGAAAATGTGGAGCTAAGGCTCTTAGAGCTCGTACTTACAGAATTGGAGCATGTACGAATTGGAGCAAGTACTTACAAATCGCCTATTGGAAAAAGAAGAAAATCAAGAAAACCCACATAATATACCGGATGGTGTTATTTAGAAAAGTTATCTAATGACACGAGATCTAACTTGGTTGAACATTTTTCAATACAGCTACTAGATGGATCAGTCCCAAAAGACTTCATAGAAGACTTCCTGAAAAATAAGCCACAGTTCTTATAAGTGGTTTCAAAATGAAAAGCTTCACTGTGCTCACAATGTTCTAGAGTATTTTCAATTGCAACCATGAATTGAGATGCTTCCAGCACATCAAATGAATGAGGTAGGTTCTGTACAAATTTTTTGCACTTATTTCTAATGTTCACATGCAGTTTTGCCAATGAATTAGATACATGTTTTACAATTTCCTTCGATTTTTCTAAAAGTAGTTTGATTTCAACCATAGAATTGTCTGTACCGTTTAGAGCGTTAAAATAAGAGGCATCTTGTAATGCTTCAAAGTCAGATGTCATCTTGGCTAAATTTATTTTCTTGTTAATAAACATTGGTTTTTTATTTGTTTCCCGTGCATTAGTGCCTCAAACTTCATGAATTGGATTCTTTTCTTTATTCCAGTACTTTTCTTTTGTTCTAGCGATATGATTTTTCCTATAATTACCGTCTGTCCAGTACTTTTGGAAAGATGATTCAATACGTTCTTGGCGAAAAGTTTCATCAGTGTTGTACTTGGTTCGGGCCCTTTCAATACGTTCTTGGTGAAACTTTTCATCTGTGTTGTACTTGGTTTGATCCCTTCTAAGGGCTGACTCGATACGTTCTTGGCGAAACGTTTCATCAGTGTTGTTCTTGGTTTATCCTTTCTAAGGGCTGACTTGATACGTTCTTGACAAAACGTTTCATCAGTGTTGTACTTGGTTTGATCTCTTTTAAGGGCTGAGTCTCTACAATGCTCCCGAAAAGAATTATCTGTTGCATATTTCGTTTTAATGCGTTTGCAATTGTTTTTTTTTATTTAAAAGTGAAGCTTTGTCATTGTTTTTGAATATGTTAGTGACTTTCGCTTTTATGTAATTCTTGTTTTCTTTATAATATTTTTTTTGTCTGCAGATCTTTTTTCAGCTCTACTTTCGGTTGTCTTTTTTTCTTTAAGCCTTTTTCTTCGTTCTTTTGAAACCATTTTAATGGTCTTAGGAGACAGAAACTTGATAGTATTCTTTCAAGTTTCAGATATGACACTCTTAGTCCTGTATAGATTTGTATATGTACCTATGTTTCACATACAAGTATTCCGTCAATTCCTTATATATGATTCCTTATTCCCAAAGAGGAAATGAGGCACTTGATCATAGGACCGAAGTCCTAATCCGCAAGTGGTCGCAGTAAAGCTACCAAAACAGTAGCGAAGCTACGTTTTCCGTGTCCGTAGGACACAAAATCCGTCAATTCCTTATTCAATTCCCGAAGACAAGGGGGCACTTGATCATAGGACCGAAGTCCTAATCCGCAAGTGGTCGCAGTAAAGCTACCAAAACAGTAGCGAAACTACCTCTTCGTATCTATTTATTAGGATACGAATCTTCTTTATACAGACCAACTTCTGGACGTGCCACCTGGAAAAAAGGGGAAAACTAGTATGGAAAACTTGAATCGGGAGGGAAATCGTCAGTAGATAAAATTTTCCGCCTCGTATTGGATGAGTCTCCAACCTCACCCTCCCCTCTCCTACTGTCTACCCTAAAGTTTTCTTCTTTATGCCAACTACGCTGCCCCCACCCCAAAGACTTTAATAAGGTAAAGTTTTTTATGGGAAAAAAGTTAAAAGTTTCAAGAAATTTCGAAGGGACGTTAAGACGCATCGAAATACACTAATAAGAACTAGATAAAGAATTTTCTATCCAATTACTCCCAGAAATTCTCTCAAACAGAAAATGCTAAAATACTTAAAATTATAGCTAATGCTTGAAATAAGGTTGAAATACATACTTTGCGATAAATGCTAAATTATTGTGGCAGAAAAAATCTGAAAAATGGTCTAATCAAAACGATCCTGTTGTTTCCGCACCAACAAATGAAATAGCCTAACTACTGTCTTTTGAAGCTATTTTTTCGATCCATTCATTGTTGCGTGAAAAAATCACGTTTGATTTATCAGAGGCATGTAATTAAGTTGTCTATAGCAAAGGCCATAAGGCTTCAATGTTTCATTATTATTAATTTTAAAAAAAACCTTGCATAAAAATAAGTTTTCTAAGAAAAGTAAAGAGCCATATTGAACTCAGGACGAAAAGAAATTAATTCCTATTATAATTAAAATTCAAAAAGACCAGAAATTACTGTTTAAGAATAAACGAAACCCCGAACGAACAGAAATTAAAATTAACTATCTTACAAACATGAGACAACCAGTGCAAACATAAATGAATGAATAAATTTATATAGCTTCATTATTTTTTTATTATTCCCCCCCCCAGAGGTGCTTTATTTGCAAGGGTTAAAAATACCATTTTGTTAAAAATAGTTGAAAGGTTAAATAACAAAACTCTGGTGTCGACAAAACCCCCCAGGACCCGGGGGCAGGAAGGGATTCTCGTATAAACTTCAGATAGAGGCTCATTTGATTCGAAATTGGAAGTTCTAGTCCAGCTTTTAAGAGTCAAAAGTGATCAAAGGGTAACTACCCCCCCACGCCCTTTATCCACAAAATACATCAGATACAAATTTTGAGGTAGCCATTTTGTTAAAAAAAGTTCAAAGGTCAGATAACGAAAACTTCGGGGTCGACACACGTTGTACAAACATAATGTTTGTATTACAATTCGTTTTATAACTAATTAATCATTAGTTATAATAATTATATATACTAATTAATCATAAGTTATACCCAGGGGGCATATATAGATGTTGTGGAAGGTATTCTCGTATAAAATTCAGAGAGAGCTCATTTGATTGGAAATTGGAAGCTCTAGTTCAGTTTTTAAGAGTCAAAAGTGATCGAAGGGCAACTAGCCCCTCCCTCACGCCCTTTTCCCCCCAAATACATCAGATAAAAATTTTGAGGCAGCCATTTTGTAAAAAAAAAATCAAGGGTCAGGTAACAAAAACTTCGGGGTCGACACACGTTGTACAAACATAATATGTGTAATACAGTTCGTTTCATAACTAATTAATCATTTGAAAAAAATTAGTTATTTAAAATCAATGAATCAAGAGTATTGATCTATGGCAATCTGTTCAGAATATATTGAAAAAGTAGCCAATGAAAAACATTCACGCCAAACCTTATATCGTTTCAGACGGATAAACCCATCCGATAAAAATTTGAGGTGACCACTTTGTTAAAAATAGTTCAACCATCAGATATTAAAAATCCAGGGTCGACACAACCCCCCAGGGTCCTGAGACAGGCGTTGTAAGTTATACTCTGGGGATATATATGGTTCTTATAGAAGGGATACTCGTATAAACTTCAGAGAGGGCTCATTTGATTGAAAATAGCAAGTTCTAGTTCACTTTTAAAGAGTCAAAAGAGACAGGAGCCTAATTAGTCCCAACACTCCCTTTTTCCCCAAAGCCATCCGATAAAAGTTTTGAGAAAGCAATTTGTTAAAAATAGTTCTAACATCAGATAATAAAACTCCGAGGAGGACACAAACCCATTTTTTCACTTTGATATTGTTACTTTGATACCAGTTTTGATAGTTTGATGAATATTTGATTTTTTTTTTTTAAGTTTGATATTGAAATAAGGCATTTTTACAAACTTGAATTTTTTTGCAATCAAAAACGAACAAAAATTAATTAAAAAACTTTCCGAAAAATAAGTTTTTCAATGAAAAGTGAAGGGCTCAGCAGCTACAAATATCTTTTAAAATTCAAACTCAAAACGGCCAGAAATTACTATTAGAGAAACAAAACGAACAAAAATTAAATAAACAATCATAGCAAAAACATAGAACAAGTAATAATATAAATGAATAAATAGATCTTAAAGCGAGTAATGCATAGATTGAATATGAAAATCAAGCTTAAAACGAAAAAAAAAATATTTTCCTATTGAAGTATAAATGAAACTTAAAACGAACCGACATTAAAAAAACAATCAATGCAAACAAACATGCAATAGATACTAATGTAAGTTAATAAATAAACCTTAAAAAGAGTGAAACTTAAATTGAATATGCAAATCAAGCTTGAAACAAACAAAAATCACTAGTAGATTTCTCCTAGTAGTTCACCCATTTTCAGAAATTCGAAAACCCAACTTTCACCCAACTTTTCCAAGTTCGGAAAAGGCTAAAAATAGGCATAGCTGTATAAGAAACATAAGCCATTAGAGAACAAAATAATTTGAGATCTCAGAGAGTAAGGGCCCAATTCCGCACCTTTTTGTGCTTACCTGGATATCCATGTGATCTCCGCGCCAAAACAAAGTGGTTTTCTCAGTCGGCAAGGTTTTACAAATGAGCTGGTTTCCGAAGGTCGCCAGTAATCTCCCCTTGTAATTCGGCACACTTTTATATTATCACCTTTGCTGGCACCTGCTTCAGCTTTGGATGCCCCTTTTCCAAGAAGCAACTTCTATCATTCCTTGTAGATTGCTTTACAGCTTTGTGGGTTTGTGTAAATTGGGCCTTGAGGTGGTCTTTATAATGCGAGGTGACATTACTATTGTAAAATTCTAGATGGCTCTTTATTTCTTTCCTTTTTTGTATGAATTTTTCAGTAGCCATCATAAGATCCACTGTTCCCTCTTATTTTTCACGTAACCAACTGACTCTTCCGTGGTTCCTCTTATAGAATCCGAAAACATGTTCCACTTCTCGTCCACTGAGATGAATGTTCATCATATGTCAGGATTTCAAATTTGTTTATCATGGACTTTCTGAACGTCAAACACTTTCATAATTTTTTGTACTTGGTAACAGTCTTTAGTTTAAATTTAAAAATAGCAATCACCAGTTGGTGATGAGGGCACGCATCGGCCCTAAGCAAGATTCGAAAATCTTCTAGACATCACCTATGCTGCTTTCTAATAAGAACATGGTCAAACTGACTCCATTTATTTCCTTCAGGTGACGTCCATATATGCTTGTGTATATCGCGATGCGGGAACCAGGATCCACCGACAATTAGGCTACGGCTAGCACAAAGGTAAATTAAACACCCTCCATTATGGTTCAATAAACAAAGACCATTCCAGCTAATCACTTCTGGTGCATAGCAACAGTCACCACCAATTTTTGCAATAAATTCACAACATAAAACGAGAATATCATACACAGATACTGAGCTGACTAGATTATTTAAATCAAAATAGCACGCATAATTAATTTAAACATCAGCCTCATTTGTCGGGGCGTAAGCAGCTAGAATTGTCAGTTTCGACTGTGGAATAGCATAACGACCTATTAGCATCCTTTCATTTTTCGGCATGAACTCAAGCAGTGATTTCTTTGCTTAAAAATAGTGAATTCGCTTAAAAATAGGCCAACTTCGGGTTCGCGTGTTCTCTTCTTTCCAGAGTAAAAGACTTGATGTCTATCAACATGCAGATGTCTATAGCCTGTGAGTCTGGCTTCAGATAAGGCTGCTATGCCAAAGTGATATGACTGGAGGGACTTTATTAGACCCTCTACGTGGTCAGGCTTGGTACCATGGTTAGCAGTCCTTATGTGCCAAAACACAAGGTAAAAGGGCTGTTTTGTTGTCAGAAAACGTGTCCGGGGCTGGTCTGTGGTTGTCATCTGTGAAGCATAATCAAATCTGAGCTATTCATTGTTGATTCAAAAATCATCATTTTTTATCGGGATTAAATTAAAAAAACAAAGTTTGTCGATGGGAAGTAAAGAGCGAAGTTGAAACTTAAAAGAACAAAGATTATAGCTTCACAGTCTGTCTAACATATATTGATAAAACTAGTGCAAACAAAATCAACTGATAATATTTCCCTATGCTTGTATGATTATAGAAAACTAGCATTTTACTGAAAAAACCCAAAGCCCAGGATAAAAAAACAAGAATATTGATTTAGGAGTCAAAAGTGAGTACATAGCCTGACAACAACACACTAATTTATACTGCTTTTCATTATCTTACACACGGTCTGACATCAGTAATTTTCAGCATACAATTAAAATTATCTTAAAAATTAAGCATAAAAATAAACATTATTTTAACAGCTAAGAAATCATTAAACAGCAGAAACAAATACTGGATTGATTAATCAGGTAACATTTTGGTCTCATCAGCTATAACACCACTAGTGAGTAATATACAATTTTAGATTTTAAAAACCACGCTTTAGTATTACTCGAAATGAAGATCAAATACACGATAATATAAACTTTGGATATCTGGTTATTTCTCTCTATACAATATATATTTCAATTATAATACATAAATTCTAAAGCTATTCTAAGCTAATGTGAAGTGCTAATACTATCAGAATGGCTTTACCCAGGATAGGTGTACAAACTAATCATGAAATGTCCTTTTCAGGGCCAAAACGAGATACAATCATTGGAATGGCTTCATTGTGCAGAAGTGATGCCAAATTACACGAAAAAAAAAAAAATGAAAAACACAACATACCTAAAATGTTTTTTTTTCAAAAAGTGTCCTTAATCGGTTTGCTTCTGCTCTACCAAAAACTTCTAAATTGTTTTGTGTTTTCAGTAAAGCTCTAGTTTCTTATAATCATAAAAACATAGGGAAATATTATCAGTTGGTTTATTTGCACTAGTTGTATTGAGATATGTTAGATAAACTGTGAAGCAATAATTTTTGTTCGTTTTACGTTTCAACTTCGCTCTTTACTTCCCTTAGAAAAACTTCGTTTCTTTTACATTAATCTTTGACCAGCATCTACAGTATTTGTCCTTATCACCAGCAAGTAGAATCCAAGGTAATATAAATATTTCACAATTAATACTGATAAAATTAACAAATACCATTCTTGAATCAGGTACAATTGGCAATTTTTTTTTCAGAAGACAGCTTTTTTTTAGCTATGCATTTAAATCTTTTTTTTTTATTTATTGTGGGCTGTTGAAAGCCTTGGGTTTGTAAAGAGCATAAGGACATCAAATGATACATTCACTTTCATCTTTGCTAAAATATACAAGTCACCAATGCAATTTTCCAAGCCCTAGATATTTAAAAAAGATAGAGGTAATAATAAAGCAGAAAAAAAGTACAACCAAGAAAACAAAGCTAAAAAAGGAATAGAAACATCTTTTGTTATCCATCTCAATCATCGTGATAATTTGAATAAAATTGCCAAAAAGTGATGTACTGCAATGATTAATTAAAAACCGTTAAATTTATTAGTTACCTTACGGATCTAACTCAAGAGTATGTTTAACTAGTAAGCACCTTACGTTGAACACCTAATATTTCCAAGTGCAAAACTGAAGTTTTTTTTCTTTTCTTCAGTATATAAGGTGGTATTTTAACAGGAATAAATAATAGATGGTGTTTCCGTTTTCAGATCCCAGCTTGGCATAGGTCTTATTAATCGAGATTTGAGATATGTATTATTTCACAGTTATAAAAAATAGATGGCATTTCCGTTTCCAGATCCTAGCTAGGCTGTTGTTAGACAAATCAAAACTGCTATAAATAAAAGCAGGGTTGCCACCTTCAAAAACCTGTTAATTGCTGGAGTGTCAAGTTTATGGGAAACCAAAGAAATGTCAATAACTTAAAATAAAGTATTAAGAAATCCTAATATGCTATATCTAATATATTGTTTCGAAAGGACAGAATTTCGGTCACTGATTTTTTATTTATTCCGTTTTGATCAAACATATAATAGAATAGAGTGTACATGAAACTGTTTCTTGAAACAATAGTTAAGATTTTGCAATTGATAAAAGATTTACCATTTAAAAGGTAAATCTTTACCAAAACTGTTCTTAGGCAATTCCTCTGGAAAACATTTAACGTAATTAAAACAAAATAATAATGCGTAATACAATAATACTAACACACTTTCCCTAATCTTTTGAACCACTTATGTTTAAACACCATATTTGGGAATTATCATTATTGTAGCTTTAAATTTTCTAATATAAATTCCAAGGCTTATCTTTCTGTTTTTCCACACCCATCAATTACAAAAAAACAAGGTGTCTTAGGAGAGCGACAAAAACTTACTCACTATTTGCTTGGATATCATTAATAGAGAATCATCTTTCAGAGATTGCACCCCATCAGCTTTCCACCCGATTAAGGAATGCAATGTATTTCCTCTGGCCCCAAATGGTGGCAAAAAATGTCATCTTTGGTCATATATCAT
Organism: Artemia sinica; assembly: GCA_027921565.1. Taxonomy (NCBI): domain Eukaryota; kingdom Metazoa; phylum Arthropoda; class Branchiopoda; order Anostraca; family Artemiidae; genus Artemia; species Artemia sinica. The sequence continues at coordinate 3,615,456 of CM051265.1, read as the reverse complement.
CCGTAAAACGGGATCTAGCTATATTAATCTAGCTATCACAGCATAAATTTTGGAAATGGAATCCAACTATATTTTCTGATAGTTAAGCATCTGATAGACGATAAAAAAATGAGTACTTAAAGGATGTAGACCCGGCCCTTTACATATTCCATAGCCTTAAATAGCTTGGGGACGGTTACGGTTGTCATTTAAAGAGAAAAGTGTCATATCCAATCGACAGGATCAATAGGAGGGGGTGGGGGTCTTTCATAATTAATTATTTGTGATTTTTTTTTAATTGAGAAAGATTTAAGAATTTTTTGAACCGAGATAAAGTAACAGGAAAAGATTTCGAGGAAAATAAAAAAAGTTTGTGAGGGATAGTGATGTGAGGGAAGATTTAGATGTGAGGGAAGATTTGTTTTGTGACAAAAACTAATAACAGTACTAAAAGATTAAATAAAATAAGGCCCCTGGTGCTGATAGTGTGGGAAATGAGTTTCTTATCATATCAAATATAGATCCAATGTCAGTAAGTTTTGTCATGCGCTCATATGTATCAATGTTATCTGTATCAACTAATTGCCTGGGACTGTGGCCAAAGGGGTAGACTATGGTAGCTTATTTATATTTAGGCGTTCAACAATAGCTGAGATTCAAGGAGTTACCCCACACCTGGAGTGAGACTAATTGGTCCATAATTATTATTATTATTATTTATTGGAAAACCCGTCATACAAAAAAGGAAAAGACGGAGCAATAAGCAAAAAAATAAAAAAAAATAAAGCAATACACATAAACTTAGGAGTTATACATTTGGTTTGTAGTGACGAACGCTGGAGCTAAGATCTAAATCAGCACTTAGAACAAATTACACAAAACGAGAAAGAAAAACACAATTATACACTGCTCTGTAGGTACGCCACATGTTTCTTTTCTTTTTTTTAGGCTCCTAAATACTGAACAACATAAATAATATGAACATCATTGCATCAAGCCGTAATTGGTAATAAAAAACAACAAAAAACAACAAACAACCAAACAATCAAAAGTGAATTAAAAAAGATATACAGTAGATAATCATATTAACTAGTGTAAATATGACAAGAAACGGTAAAAACAGTTAAACGACACTTGCGCCCGCTGGTCATGAATTCAGATCACTCTCAACAAATGATTTATTTACTCCGATATACATAAATAACAGAAACATGGAAATTATTCAGTCACGGATCCTTTTACAACTTTACTTAAAGCAATATGCTTAATAGAACGATAATTAATAAACAACTCTACTATTAGTAATATACGCAATATATTATAAAAAAAAAAAAAAAAAAAATGACACCAAAATTGAGAATAACCAGCGTCACTTAAATTGGACTCATACGAGAAGAGACTAAATCCTCAGTCAGTTTAAAAACTGCAACAATTACACTAAGCGCGAAAACAAACACTTAAAAAAAAAAAATAAATAAAAGAACACAACAAATACATCTTAACTAATGGGCCAATACTGACGACCAGGGATGATTCAACTTCATTAAACGGGAATTATAAGCACGAATTTGCTTTTCCACAGCTATAATGGGGTCAGCAATGCTGAATTTTCTAATCAGATAAGAATTGCGCGTCAAAGAGGGAAAACGTAAAAGATATTTTGCGAACCGGAAGAAAACTGAACGAATTTTTGACTTGTTAGAATTTGTGAACATTTTCCAAAACGGCGATATGTACAAATAATGCGGTAGAGCGACAAAGTTAAAAAGTTTTGAAAGAAGATGGCGGTTGAACCGTAACTTATTAGTTACAAAGAAGCATACACATCAAAACACTACTGAAATATTCCAACTCTTGCATTTCAATGAAAGAAATCCAAAATGAACTTTGAAAAATCAAGAGAATGTAACTGTGACACTGTAAACCACATCAAAACACTACTGAAATATTCCAACTCTTGCATTTCAATGAAAGAAATTCAAAATGAACTTTGAAAAATCAAGAAAATGTAACTGTGACAAGGGAAACCACAACCAATGCTTTTCAACAAAAGAAATTCAAAATGAACTTTGAAAAATTAAGGGAATGTAACTGTGACATGGTAAACCACGACAGCACACTACTGAATTATTCCAACTCTTGCATTTCAATGAAAGAAATTCAAAATGAACTTTGAAAAATCAAGAGAATGTAACTGTGACATGGTAAACCACGATAACACACTACTGCAATATTCCAACTCTTGCATTTCAACGAAAGAAATCCAAAATGAACTTTGAAAAATCAAGAGAATGTAACTGTGACAAGGTAAACCACGACAAAACACTACTAAAATATTCCAACTCTTGCATTTCAATGAAAGAAATCCAAAATGACTTTGAAAAATCAAGAGAATGTAACTGTGACACTGTAAACCACATCAAAACACTACTGAAATATTCCAACTCTTGCATTTCAACGAAAGAAATCAAAATGATCTTTGAAAAATCAAGAGAATGTAACTGTGGCAAGGTAAACCACGAGAAAACACTACTGAAATATTCCAACTCTTGCATTTCAATGAAAGAAATTCAAATGAACTTTGAAAAATCAAGAAAATGTAACTGTGACAAGGTATACCACAACCAAACACTACTGAAATATTCCAACTCTTGCATTTCAATGAAAGAAATTCAAAATGAACTTTGAAAAATCAAGAGAATGTATCTTTGACAAGGTGAACCATGACAACACACTACTAAAATAATCCAACTCTTGCATTTCAATGAAAGAAACTCAAAATGAACTTTGAAAAATCAAGAGAATGTAACTGTGACATGGTAAACCACAACAAAACACTACTGAAATATTCCAACTCTTGCATTTCAATGAAGAAATTGAAATGAACTTTGAAAAATCAAGAAAATGTACCTGTGACAAGGTAAACCACAACCAAACACTACTGAAATATTCCAACTCTTGCTTTTCAACGAAAGAAATTCAAAATGAACTTTGAAAAATCAGGCCTTTGGGGCGCCGGGGCCCTTTGTGAGGAGGGGGGAGGAGAGGGAGGGGAGGAGCCCTTTGAGGGCCAAGGGGGGAGGGGCCCTTTGGGGCCTTGGGGGTCCTTTGGGGTCTGGGGGACCCTTGAGGGCCGGTCGGTCCTTTGGGAGCCCGGTGGACCTTTGAGGACCGGGGGCTTCCTTTGGGGTTGGGGTAGGGGGATCAGAACCCTTCGGGGTAGGGTTAGAGGACCTCACAACACTGTTCAAATGGAACTTGTGTAGTATAACGACCACAGAGTTTCACCCTCAAATCCTCTTCTATAACCTTTTCTAAAATCATCTTTTAAAATGTCTCTAACTGTTTCGCCGAAATAATTCCCTAAAATGTCTAAAACGGTTTCGCCCAAATAACCCCTAACCGTAATTTCAGCGTGTTCCTTTTGTTTTGGCATCTCTGCGCTGTCACATTTGAAATTACTAAGAAACCTGATTCCCGTGTTAATCTATTCATCGCTAAGATGTTTTTTGGAGAATTGTTTCCATTGGCAATGTTTATGTATATCTTTTGAAGTTCGACCAGTAGAACTGTTTCCGAGGCAAAGACATTAATGACTTGGATCTATTCCTGGAGAATCGTTTCTAGGCGAAAATTTTAAAAGTCTGACAGATGATGACATTGGTTGATTGATCTGTCAAGAAAGAGGAATTAATTTGTTTTTCTAAGGGGAATTATTGATTCACGAAAGGGGAATTGAGGTCGACAGCACAGGTGTTCCAAATTCCTGGACACCTTGACATTCGCTGAGAGCGTGCACTTACAACAACAACAACATCGACCTTGGAAATTTAGGTCATTGACACACTTTGATTACGCAATCAATTTCTCAGAAATCCATCTCCCCTAGGGACTCTATGCCCATATTTGGTGCACTCGTCGGAGTTATAGGGTCATTTCTACTCCCCACGCCCATCATTTCCCCAAACACATCCAATCAAAGCTTTTAGATAGCCATTTTATTCAACGTAGTTGAAAGTTTGGGAAATTAGGTCTTTAAGGATGACAACCCCTCCCCCCACAGCCCTCAGGGCAAGGGCTGTAAGTTATGCCCTGGGGGCATATAAAGTTTTTATTGAAAGCGTTGTCGTAGAAACTTCAAGGGGGCTCATTCAATTGGAAATTGAAAGGGTTAGTGTCTTTTTTAATAGTTGAAAGTGATTGGACAGCGACTAACGCCCCTCTCATGCCCACCATTTTCGTAAACACATCTAATTAAAATTTTTAGATATCCATTTTGTTCAACGTAATTGAAAGTTCTGGAAATTTTGTCTTTTAGGATGATAACCCCCTCAAAGCCCTCAGTGCAAGGGTTTCAAGTTATGCCCTGGGGCATATAAAGTTTTTCTTGAAAGCGTTGTCGTAGAAACTTCAAAAGGGCTCATTCAATTGGAAATTGAAAGGGCTAGTGCCTTTTTTAATAGTTGAAAGTTATTGGATAGTGACTAACGCCCCACTCACGCCAATCATTTTCCAAAACACATCCAATCAAAATTTTGAGATATCCATTTTGTTCAACTTAGTTGAACGTTCTGGAAATTAGGTCTTTTAGGAAGATAAACCCCTCAGAGCTCTCAGTGCAAGGGCTGTAATTTATGCCCTGGGGGCATATAAGGTTTATATAGAAAGTTGTTGTATAAATCATAGGCAGCGCGATCGCGCTGCCTAAGTAAAGAACGGGGACACTCCAGAACGAGACAAGAAACGGGGACTAAGTAAAGAGGGGGCACTCCCCCACAACCTTCAGGGCAAGGGTTTTAAGTTATGCCCTTGGGGCACATAAGAACGATGTTGGCACAATGTATTATTTATTAACTTTTTCCTTTAGAGCAGGGCACTTCGCATCGAAGAAGTTGTCGTAGAAACTTCGAAAAGCGCTCATTCAATTGGAAATTGGAGAGCTTGTGCCCTTTTTAATATTCGAAAGTGATTGGAAGGCGACTAACACCCCTTCCACGTCCACCATTTGCCGAAACACATCCAATCAAAATTTTGAGATAGCCATTTTGTTCAAGCGCAGTTGATTTCCAGATAGAAATTATGTTCTTGAGGACAGTCCCTCAGAGCCCTTAGGGCAAGGGTTGTAAGTTATGCCCTGGGGGCATATAAAGTTTTTTACAGAAGGCGTTGTCGTAGAAACTTTAAAAAAGGCTCATTCGATTGGATATTCATAGGGCTAGTGGCCTTTTTAATAGTCGAAAGTGATTAGAGGGCAACTAACCCGCCTCTCACGCCCACCTTTTTCCAAACACATCTAGTCAAAACTTTGAGATAGCCATTTTATTCAACGTAGTTTTATTTCTGGAAATTAGGTCTTTGAGGATGACAACCCCCCCCCCCCCCCACAGCCCTCAGGGCAAGGGTTGTAAATTATGCCCTGGGGGTGTATAAGGTTTTTATTGAAAGCGTAGAAACTTCAATGGGGCCCATTCAATTGGATATTGAAAGGGCTAGTGCCTTTTCTAATAGTTGAAAGTGATTGGAGAGCGACTAACGCCCCTATCACACCCACTGTTTTCCCAAACACATTCAATCAAGATTTTGAGATAGCCATTTTGTTCCACGCAGTTCAAAGTTCAGGAAATTATACCTTTGAGCAGGACACTCCGCTCACAGTCTCCAGGGCAAGGGTTATAAGTTATGCCCTGGGGGAATATAAGGTTTTTATTGAAATCTTTGTAGTAGAAACTTAAAAATGCCTCATTCAGCTGGAAGTTCAAAGGGCTAGTGCCTTTTTTAATAGTCGAAAGTGATTTGAAGGCAACTAACCCCCCTCTCATGCCCATCTTTTCTCCAAACACATCCAATCAATATTTTAGATAACCATTTTATTCAACGCAGTTGAAAGTTTTGGAAATTAGGTCTTTAAGGATGACAACCTGCCCCCCCCCCTTTCAGCCCTCAGGGCAAGGGTTGTAAGTTATACCCTGGGGGCGTATAAGGTTTTTATTGAAAGCGTAGAAACTTCAAAAGGGCTCATTCAATTGGAAATCGAAATGGCTAGTGCCTTTTTTAATAGTTGAAAGTGATTGGAGAGTGACTAACGCCCCTCTTACGTCCACCATTTTCCTAAACACATCCAATCAAGTTTTGAGATATCCATTTTGTTCAACGTAGTGTAAAGTTCTTGAAATAAGGTCTTTTAGGATGATAACCCCCCTCAGAGCCCTCAGTGCAAGGGTTGTACGTTATGGCCTGGGGGGGTATAAAGTACATATAGAAAGTTTTTATAGAAATTTCAAAAAGGGCTCATTTGATTGGAAATTGAAATTGTCCTTTTTAATAGTCAAAAGTGAGTAGAGTAATTAACCCCCCTCTTACGCCCACCATTTCCCCAAAAATGTTCAATCAAATTGTAGAGATAGCCATTTTGTTAAACGTACTTGAAATTTCTGGAAATTATGTATTTAAGGGTGACAAACCCCCCAGAGCCCCAAGGGCAAAGGTTATAAGTTCTGCCCTGGGGGCATATAACTTTTGTATAGATAGAGTTGTCCTAAAACTCAAAAGGGGCTCATTCAATTCGAAAATGAGAGGGCTAGTGCTCTTTGTAATAGTCGAAAGTTATTGGAGGGTAGCTAACCCCCCCCTCACGCCCACCATTCCTCCAAACACATCCAATCAAAATTTTCAGATAGCCATTTGCTTCAACCTCGTAGAAAGTTCTGGAAATTAGGTCTTTGAGAATGACACCCCCCCAGTACTCAGGGCAAGGGTTGTAAGTTATGCCCTGGGGGCATATAAGATTTTTATTGAAAGTTTTGCCGTAGAAACTTTAAAAGCGCTCATTTGATTGGAAATTGAAAGGACTAGGGCTATTTTAATAGCTGAAAGTGATTGGAGAGTAACTACCGCCCCTCTCACGCCCACCATTTCCTCAAACACATCCAGTCAAAATTTTGAGATAGCCATGTTGTTTAACGTAGTTGAAAGTTCTGGAAATTAGGTCTTAGACGATGACAACCATCCTAACAGATCTTAGGGTAAGGGTTGTTATTTATGCCCTGGGGGCATATAAGGTGTTTATAGAAAGCGTTGTCAGTTTCTAAAAGGGCTCATTCGATTGGAAATCGAAAGGCCTAGTGCCCTTTTTAATAGTCGAAAGTTGTTGGAAGGCTTGATATTTCATAGGCAGCGCAAAGGCGCTGCCTATGAAATTCTTTATAAAAATAAAAATTTTTAGATAGCCACTTTATTAAACACAGTAGAAATTTTTGGAAATTAGGTCTTTAAGGATGAAAACCCATCCCCCCCCCACAACCCTTAGGGCAAGGGTATTAAGTTATGCCCTGGGAGCATGTAAGGTTTTTATTGAAAGCGTTCAACGTAGTCGAAAGTTCTGGAAATTAGGTCTTTTAGGATGATAACCCCATCAGAGCCCTCAGTGCAAGGGTTGTAAGTTTTGCCCTGGGGGCATGTAAGGTTTATATAAAGGGTTGTTGTAAAAATTTCAAAAGGGGCTCATTTGATTGGAAATTGAAACTGCCCTTTTTAACAGTCGAAAGTGATTGAAGGGTAACTAACTCCCCTCTCACGCCCACCATTCCTCCAAACACATCCAATCAAAATTTTCAGATAGCCATTTTCTTCAACCTCGTAGAAAGTTCTAAAAAATAAGTATTCGAGAATAACACCCCCCCCCCCCAGCACTCAGGGCGAGGGTTGTAAGTTATGCCTTGGGGGGCTTATAAGATTTTTATTGAAAGTTTTGTTGTAGAAACTTTAAAAGGGCTCATTTGATTGGAAATTGAAAGGACTAGGGCCATTTTTAATAGTTGAAAGTGATTAGAGAGTGACTACTGCCCCTATCACGCCCACCATTTCCCTAAACACATCCAATCAAAATTTTGAGATAGCCTTGTTGTTTAACGTAGTTGAAAGTTCTGGAAATTAGGTCTTAGAGGATGACAACCATCCTAACAACCTTAGGGTATGGGTTGTCATTTATGCCCTGAAGGCATATAAGGTGTTTATAGAAAGCGTTGTCGTTTTGTTCAACCTCGAAATTTTAAAATAGCCATTTTGTTCAAAGTAGTAGAAAGTTCTGGAAATTAGGTCTGTGAGGATGACAATCCCCCCCCCCCCAGCCCTCAAGGCAAGGGTTGTAAGTTATCCCCTGGGGACATAAAAAATTTTTATTGAAAGCGTTGTCGTAGAAACTTCAAAAGGGGGTTATCATCCTAAAAGACCTTATTTCAAGAACTTTACACTACATTGAACAAAATGGATATCTCAAAATTTGATTGGATGTGTTTAGGAAAATGGTGGACGTAAGAGGGGCGTTAGTCACTCTCCAATCACTTTCAACTATTAAAAAAGGCACTAGCCCTTTCGATTTCCAATTGAATGAGCCCTTTTGAAGTTTCTTACGCTTTCAATAAAAACCTTATACGCCCCCAGGGTATAACTTACAACCCTTGCCCTGAGGGCTGAAAGGGGGGGGGCAGGTTGTCCTCCTTAAAGACCTAATTTCCAAAACTTTCAACTGCGTTGAATAAAATGGTTATCTAAAATATTGATTGGATGTGTTTGGAGAAAAGATGGGCATGAGAGGGGGGTTAGTTGCCTTCAAATCACTTTCGACTATTAAAAAAGGCACTAGCCCTTTGAACTTCCAGCCGAATGAGCCATTTTTAAGTTTCTACTACAAAGATTTCAATAAAAACCTTATATTCCCCCAGGGCATAACTTATAACCCTTGCCCTGGAGACTGTGAGCGGAGTGTCCTGCTCAAAGGTATAATTTCCTGAACTTTGAACTGCGTGGAACAAAATGGCTATCTCAAAATCTTGATTGAATGTGTTTGGGAAAACAGTGGGTGTGATAGGGGCGTTAGTCGCTCTCCAATCACTTTCAACTATTAGAAAAGGCACTAGCCCTTTCAATATCCAATTGAATGGGCCCCATTGAAGTTTCTAACGCTTTCAATAAAAACCTTATACGCCCCCAGGGCATAATTTACAACCCTTGCCCTGAGGGCTGTGGGGGGGGTTGTCATCCTCAAAGACCTAATTTCCAGAAATAAAACTACGTTGAATAAAATGGCTATCCCAAAGTTTTGACTAGATGTGTTTGGAAAAAGGTGGGCGTGAGAGGCGGGTTAGTTGCCCTCTAATCACTTTCGACTATTAAAAAGGCCACTAGCCCTATGAATATCCAATCGAATGAGCCTTTTTTAAAGTTTCTACGACAACGCCTTCTGTAAAAAACTTTATATGCCCCCAGGGCATAACTTACAACCCTTGCCCTAAGGGCTCTGAGGGACTGTCCTCAAGAACATAATTTCTATCTGGAAATCAACTGCGCTGAACAAAATGGCTATCTCAAAATTTTGATTGGATGTGTTTCGGCAAATGGTGGACATGGAAGGGGTGTTAGTCGCCTTCCAATCACTTTCGAATATTGAAAAGGGCACAAGCTCTCCAATTTCCAATTGAATGAGCGCTTTTCGAAGTTTCTACGACAACTTCTTCGATGCGAAGTGCCCTGCTCTAAAGGAAAAAGTTAATAAATAATACATTGTGCCAACATCGTTCTTATGTGCCCCAAGGGCATAACTTAAAACCCTTGCCCTGAAGGTTGTGGGGGAGTGCCCCCCCTCTTTACTTAGTCCCCGTTTCTTGTCTCGTTCTGGAGTGTCCCCGTTCTTTACTTAGGCAGCACGATCGCGCTGCCTATAATTTATACAACAACTTTCTATATAAACCTTATATGCCCCCAGGGCATAAATTACAGCCCTTGCACTGAGAGCTCTGAGGGGTTTATCTTCCTAAAAGACCTAATTTCCAGAACGTTCAACTAAGTTGAACAAAATGGATATCTCAAAATTTTGATTGGATGTGTTTTGGAAAATGATTGGAGTGAGTGGGGCGTTAGTCACTATCCAATAACTTTCAACTATTAAAAAAGGCACTAGCCCTTTCAATTTCCAATTGAATGAGCCCTTTTGAAGTTTCTACGACAACGCTTTCAGACAAACTTTATATGCCCCAGGGCATAACTTGAAACCTTGCACTGAGGGCTTTGAGGGGGTTATCATCCTAAAAGACAAAATTTCCAGAACTTTCAATTACGTTGAACAAAATGGATATCTAAAAATTTTAATTAGATGTGTTTACGAAATGGTGGGCATGAGAGGGGCGTTAGTCGCTGTCCAATCACTTTCAACTATTAAAAAAGACACTAACCCTTTCAATTTCCAATTGAATGAGCCCTTTTGAAGTTTCTACGACAACGCTTTCAATAAAAACTTTATATGCCTCCAGGGCATAACTTACAGCCCTTGCCCTGAGGGCTGTGGGGGGAGGGTTGTCATCCTGAAAGACCTAATTTCCCAAACTTTCAACTACGTTGAATAAAATGGCTATCTAAAAGCTTTGATTGGATGTGTTTGGTGAAATGATGGGCGTGGGGAGTAGAAATGACCCTATAACTCCGACGAGTGCACCAAATATGGGCATAGAGTCCCTAGGGGAGATGGATTTCTGAGAAATTGATTGCGTAATCAAAGTGTGTCAATGACCTAAATTTCCAAGGTCGATGTTGTTGTTGTTGTAAGTGCACGCTCTCAGCGAATGTCAAGGTGTCCAGGAATTTGGAACACCTGTGCTGTCGACCTCAATTCCCCTTTCGTGAATCAATAATTCCCCTTAGAAAAACAAATTAATTCCCCTTTCTTGACAGATCAATCAACCAATGTCATCATCTGTCAGACTTTTAAAATTTTCGCCTAGAAACGATTCTCCAGGAATAGATCCAAGTCATTAATGTCTTTTGCCTCGGAAACAGTTCTACTGGTCGAACTTCAAAAGATATACATAAACATTGCCAATGGAAACAATTCTCCAAAAAACATCTTAGCGATGAATAGATTAACACGGGAATCAGGTTTCTTAGTAATTTCAAATGTGACAGCGCAGAGATGCCAAAACAAAAGGAACACGCTGAAATTACGGTTAGGGGTTATTTGGGCGAAACCGTTTTAGACATTTTAGGGAATTATTTCGGCGAAACAGTTAGAGACATTTTAAAAGATGATTTTAGAAAAGGTTATAGAAGAGGATTTGAGGGTGAAACTCTGTGGTCGTTATACTACACAAGTTCCATTTGAACAGTGTTTTGAGGTCCTCTACCCCAACCCCGAAGGGTTCTGATCCCCCTACCCCAACCCCGAAGGAAGCCCCCGGTCCTCAAAGGTCCACCGGGCTCCCAAAGGACCACCCGGCCCTCAAGGGTCCCCCAGACCCCCAAAGGACCCCCAAGGCAACAAAGGACCCCTCCCCCCTTGGCCCTCAAAGGGCTCCTCCCCTCCCTCTCCCTCCCTCTCCTCCCCCCTCCTCACAAAGGGCCCCCGGCGCCCCAAAGGCCTGATTTTTCAAAGTTCATTTTGGATTTCTTTCGTTGAAAAGCAAGAGTTGGAATATTTCAGTAGTGTTTGGTTGTGGTTTACCTTGTCACAGGTACATTTTCTTGATTTTTCAAAGTTCATTTTCAATTTCTTTCATTGAAATGCAAGAGTTGGAATATTTCAGTAGTGTTTTGTTGTGGTTTACCATGTCACAGTTACATTCTCTTGATTTTTCAAAGTTCATTTTGAATTTCTTTCATTGAAATGCAAGAGTTGGATTATTTTAGTAGTGTTTTGTCATGGTTCACCTTGTCAAAGATACATTCTCTTGATTTTTCAAAGTTCATTTTGAATTTCTTTCATTGAAATGCAAGAGTTGGAATATTCAGTAGTGTTTGGTTGTGGTATACCTTGTCACAGTTACATTTTCTTGATTTTTCAAAGTTCATTTGAATTTCTTTCATTGAAATGCAAGAGTTGGAATATTTCAGTAGTGTTTTCTCGTGGTTTACCTTGCCACAGTTACATTCTCTTGATTTTTCAAAGATCATTTTTTATTTCTTTCGTTGAAATGCAAAAGTTGGAATATTTCAGTAGTGTTTTGATGTGGTTTACAGTGTCACAGTTACATTCTCTTGATATTTCAAAGTTCATTTTGGATTTCTTTCATTGAAATGCAAGAGTTGGAATATTTCAGTAGTGTTTTGTCGTGGTTTACCTTGTCACAGTTACATTCTCTTGATTTTTCAAAGTTCATTTTGGATTTCTTTCGTTAAAATGCAAGAGTTGGAATATTGCAGTAGTGTTTTATCGTGGTTTACCATGTCACAGTTACATTCTCTTGATTTTTCAAAGTTCATTTTGAATTTCTTTCATTGAAATGCAAGAGTTGGAATATTTCAGTAGTGTGCTGTCGTGGTTTACCATGTCACAGTTACATTCCCTTAATTTTTCAAAGTTCATTTTGAATTTCTTTTGTTGAAAAGCATTGGTTGTGGTTTCCCTTGTCACAGTTACATTTTCTTAATTTTTCAAAGTTCATTTTGAATTTCTTTCATTGAAATGCAAGAGTTGGAATATTTCAGTAGTGTTTTGTCATGGTTTACCTTGTCACAGTTACATTCTCTTGATTTTTCAAAGATCATTTTGGATTTCTTTCGTTGAAATGCAACAGTTGGAATATTTCAGTAGTGTTTTGATGTGGTTTACAGTGTCACAGTAACATTCCTCTTGATTTTTCAAAGTTCATTTTGAATTTCTTTCATTGAAATGCAAGAGTTTGGAATATTTCAGTAGTGTTTTGTCGTGGTTTACCTTGTCACAGTTACATTCTCTTGATTTTTCAAAGATCATTTTGGATTTCTTTCGTTGAAATGCAAGAGTTGGAATATTTCAGTAGTGTTTTGATTGTGGTTTACCTTATCACAGTTACATTCTCTTGATTTTTCAAAGTTTATTTTTGAATTTCTTATGTTGAAAAGCAAGAGTTGGAATATTTCAGTAGTGTTTTGTTGTGGTTTACCTTGTCACAGTTACATTCTCTTGATTTTTCAACTTCATTTTGAGTTTCTTTATTGAAATGCAAGAGTTGGAATATTTCAGTAGTGTTTTGTTGTGGTTTACCTTGTCAAAGTTACATTCTCTTGATTTTTTCAAAGTTCATTTTGAATTTCTTTCGTTGAAATGCAAGAGTTGGATTATTTCAGTAGTGTTTGGTTGTGGTTTACCTTGTCAAAGTTACATTCTCTTGATTTTTCAAAGTTCATTTTGAATTTCTTTCGTTGAAATGCAAGAGTTGGAATATTTCAGTAGTGTTTGGTTGTGGTTTACCTTGTCACAGTTACATTTTCTTCATTTTTCAAAGCTCATTTTGGTTTTCTGTCATTGAAATGCAAGAGTTGGAATATTTCAGTAGCGTTTTGTCGTGGTTTACCTTGTCACAGTTACATTCTCTTGATTTTTCAAAGTTCATTTTGAATTTCTTTCGTTGAAATGCATGAGTTGGAATATTTCAGTAGCGTTTTGTCGTGGTTTACCTTGTCATAGTTACATACCCTTGATTTTTCAAAGTTCATTTTCGATTTCCTTCATTGAAATGCAAGAGCTGGAATATTGCAGTAGTGTTTTGGTGTGGTTTACCTTATCACAGTTACATTCCCTTAATTTTTCAAAATTCATTTTGAATTTCTTTCGTTGAAATGCAAGAGCTGGAATATTTCAGTAGTGTTTTGTTGTTGGTTTACCTTATCACAGTTACATTCTCTTGATTTTTCAAAGTTCTTTTGAATTTCTTTTATTGAAATGCAAGAGTTGGAATAATTCAGTAGTGTTTTGTCGTGGTTTAACCTTGTCAAACTTACATTTTCTTGATTTTTCAAAGTTCATTTTGGATTTATCACGTTGAAATGCAAGAGTTGGAATATTTCAGGAGTGTTTTGTCGTGGTTTACCTTGTCACAGTTACATTCTCTTGATTTTTCAAAGTTCATTTTGGATTTATCACGTTGAAATGCAAGAGCTGGAATATTTCAGTAGTGTTTTGTTGTGGTTTACCTTATCACAGTTACATTTTCTTGATTTTTCAAAATTCATTTTGAATTTCTTTTATTGAAATGCAAGAGTTGGAATATTTCAGTAGTGTTTTGTTTGTGGTTTACCTTGTCAGAGTTACATTTTCATGATTTTTTCAAAGTTCATTTTGAATTTCTTTCGTTGAAATGCAAGAGTTGGAATATTTCAGTAGTGTTTTGTTGTGGCTTACCTTGTCACAGTTACATTTTTTTGATTTTTAAAAGTTCATTTCGGTTTTCTTTCGTTGAAATGCAAGAGTTGGAATATTTCAGTAGTGTTTTCTCGTGGTTTACCTTGTCACACTTACATTCTCTTGATTTTTCAAAGTTCATTTTGAATTTCTTTCGTTGAAATGCAACAGTTGGAATATTTCAGTAGTGTTTTGTTGTGGTTTACCTTGTCACAGTTACATTCTCTTGATTTTTTCAAAGTTCATCTTGAATTTCTATCATTGAAATGCAAGAGTGGGATTATTTCAGTAGTGTTTTGTCGTGGTTTACCATGTCACACTTACATTCTCTTGATTTTTTCAAAGTTCATTTTGGATTTCTTTCATTGAAATGCAAGAGTTGGAATATTTCAGTAGTGTTTTGTCGTGGTTTACCTTGTCACAGTTACATTCTCTTGATTTTTCAAAGTTCATTTGAATTTTTTTCATTGAAATGCAAGAGTTGGAATATTTCAGTAGTGTTTTTTTCGTGGTTTACCTTGTCACACTTACATTCTCATGATATTTCAAAGTTCATTTTGGATTTCTTTCATTGAAATGCAAGAGTTGGAATATTTCAGTAGTGTTTTGTCATGGTTTACCTTGTCACAGCTACATTCTCTTGATTTTTCAAAGTTCATTTTGAATTTATCTCGTTGAAATGCAAGAGTTGAATTATTTCAGTAGTATTTTTTCGTGGTTTACCTTGTCAAAGTTACATTCTCTTGATTTTTCAAAGTTCATTCTGGATTTCATTCGTTGAAATGCAAGAGTTGGAATATTTCAGTAGTGTTTGGTTGTGGTTTACCTTGTCACAGTTACGTTTTCTTGGTTTTTCAAAGTTCATTTTGGATTTCTTTCGTTGAAATGCAAGAGTTGGATATTTCAGTAGTGTTTGGTTGTGGTTTACCTTGTCAAAGTTACATTCTCTTGATTTTTCAAAGTTCATTTTGAATTTCTTTCGTTGAAATGCAAGAGTTGGATTATTTCAGTAGTGTTTTGGTTGTGGTTTACCTTGTCACAGTTACATTTTCTTCATTTTTCAAAGCTCATTTTGGTTTTCTGTCATTGAAATGCAAGAGTTGGAATATTTCAGTAGCGTTTTGTCGTGGTTTACCTTGTCACAGTTACATTCTCTTGATTTTTCAAAGTTCATTTTGAATTTCTTTCGTTGAAATGCATGAGTTGGAATATTTCAGTAGCGTTTTGTCGTGGTTTACCTTGTCATAGTTACATATCTCTTGATTTTTCAAAGTTCATTTTGAATTTCCTTCGTTGAAATGCAAGAGCTGGAATATTGCAGTAGTGTTTTGGTGTGGTTTACCTTATCACAGTTACATTCCCTTGATTTTTCAAAGTTCATTTTGAATTTCTTTCGTTGAAATGCAAGAGTTGGATTATTTCAGTAGTGTTTGGTTGTGGTTTACCTTGTCACAGTTACATTCTCTTGATTTTTCAAAGTTCATTTTGAATTTCTTTCGTTGAAATGCAAGAGTTGGAATATTTCAGTAGTGTTTTGTCGTGGTTTACCTTGTCAAACTTACATTTTCTTGATTTTTCAAAGTTCATTTTGGATTTATCACGTTGAAATGCAAGAGTTGGAATATTTCAGGAGTGTTTTGTTATGGTTTACCTTGTCACAGTTACATTCTCTTGATTTTTCAAAGTTCATTTTGGATTTATCACGTTGAAATGCAAGAGCTGGAATATTTCAGTAGTGTTTTGTTGTGGTTTACCTTATCACAGTTTACATTTTCTTGATTTTTCAAAGTTCATTTTGAATTTCTTTTATTGAAATGCAAGAGTTGGAATATTTCAGTAGTGTTTTGTTGTGGTTTACCTTGTCAGAGTTACATTTTCATGATTTTTCAAAGTTCATTTTGAATTTCTTTCGTTGAAATGCAAGAGTTGGAATATTTCAGTAGTGTTTTGTTGTGGTTTACCTTGTCACAGTTACATTTTTTTGATTTTTAAAAGTTCATTTCGGTTTTCTTTCGTTGAAATGCAAGAGTTGGAATATTTCAGTAGTGTTTGTCTCGTGGTTTACCTTGTCACACTTACATTCTCTTGATTTTTCAAAGTTCATTTTGAATTTCTTTCGTTGAAATGCAACAGTTGGAATATTTCATTAGTGTTTTGTTGTGGTTTACCTTGTCACAGTTACATTCTCTTGATTTTTCAAAGTTCATCTTGAATTTCTATCATTGAAATGCAAGAGTGGGATTATTTCAGTAGTGTTTTGTCGTGGTTTACCATGTCACACTTACATTCTCTTGATTTTTCAAAGTTTATTTGGATTTCTTTCATTGAAATGCAAGAGTTGGAATATTTCAGTAGTGTTTTGTCGTGGTTTACCTTGTCACAGTTACATTCTCTTGATTTTTCAAAGTTCATTTGAATTTTCTTTCATTGAAATGCAAGAGTTGGAATATTTCAGTAGTGTTTTTTCGTGGTTTACCTTGTCACACTTACATTCTCTTGATTTTTCAAAGTTCATTTTGAATTTCTTTCGTTGAAATGCAAGAGTTGGAATATTTCAGTAGTGTTTTGTTGTGGTTTACCTTGTCACAGCTACATTCTCTTGATTTTTCAAAGTTCATTTGAATTTATCTCGTTGAAATGCAAGAGTTGAATTATTTCAGTAGTATTTTGTTCGTGGTTTACCTTGTCACAGTTACATTCTCTTGATTTTTCAAAGTTCATTCTGGATTTCATTCGTTGAAATGCAAGAGTTGGAATATTTCAGTAGTGTTTGGTTGTGGTTTACCTTGTCACAGTTACATTTTCTTGATTTTTCAAAGTTGATTTCGGTTTTCTTTCATTGAAATGCAAGAGTTGGAATATTCAGTAGCGTTTTGTCTGTGGTTTACCTTGTCACAGTTACATTCTCTTGATTTTTCAAAGTTCATTTTGAATTTCTATTGTTGAAATGCAAGAGTTGGAATTATTTCAGTAGTGTTTTGTCGTGGTTTACCTTGTCACAGTTACATTTCTCTTGAGTTTTCAAAGTTCATTTTGGATTTCTTTCGTTGAAATGCAAGAGTTGGAATATTTCAGTAGTGTTTTGTCGTGGTTTACCTTGTCACAGTTACATTCTCTTGATTTTTCAAAGTTCATTTTGGATTTCTTTCGTTGAAATGCAAGAGTTGGAATATTTCAGTAGTGTTTGGTTGTGGCTTACCTTGTCACAGTTACATTCTCTTGATTTTTCAAAGTTCATTTTGAATTTCTTTCGTTGAAATGCAAGAGTTGGAATATTTCAGTAGTGTTTTGTTGTGGTTTACCTTGTCACAGTTACATTCCCTTGATTTTTCAAAGTTCATTTTGAATTTCTTTCGTTGAAATGCAAGAGTTGGAATATTTCAGTAGTGTTTTGTTGTGGTTTACCTTGTCACAGTTACATTTTCTTGATTTTTCAAAGTTCATTTCGGTTTTCTTTCATTGAAATGCAAGAGTTGGAATATTTCAGTAGTGTTTTGTCGTGGTTTACCTTGTCACAGTTACATTCTCTTGATTTTTCAAAGTTCATTTTGGATTTCTTTAGTTGAAATGCAAGAGTTGGAATATTTCAGTAGTGTTTTGTTGTGGTTTACTTTGTCACACTTACATTCTCTTGATTTTTCAAAGTTCATTTTGAATTTCTTTCATTGAAATGCAAGAGTGGGATTATTTCAGTAGTGTTTTTGTCGTGGTTTACCATGTCACAGTTACATTCCCTTGATTTTTCAAAGTTCATTTTGGATTTCTTTCATTGAAATGCAAGAGTTGGAATATTTCAGTAGTGTTTTGTTGTGGTTTACCTTGTCACACTTACATTCTCACGATTTTTCAAAGTTCGTTTTGGATTTCTTTCATTGAAATGCAAGAGTTGGATATTTCAGTAGTGTTTCGTCGTGGTTTACCTTGTCACACTTACATTCTCTTGATTTTTCAAAGTTCATTTTGGATTTCTTTCATTGAAATGCAAGAGTTGGAATATTTCAGTAGTGTTACTACTGAATATTCACACTACTGAATATTCCAGCTCTTGCATTTCACGAAGAAATTCAAATGATTTTGAAAATCAAGGATGTACTGTGATAAGGTAAACCACACCAAACACTACTGCAATATTCCAGCTCTTGCATTCAATGAAGAAATCGAAGAACTTTGAAAATCAGGATGTAACTGTGACATTGTAACCACGACAAACGCTACTGAATATTCCAACTCATGCATTTCAACGAAAGAATTCAAATGAACTTTGAAAAATAGAGATGTAACTGTGACAAGGTAACCACGACAAACGCTACTGAAATATTCAACTCTTGCATTTCAATGAAGAAACCAAATGAACTTTGAAAAATCAAGAAATGTAACTGTGACAAGGTAAATCACAACAAACACTACTGAAGAATGTAACTTTGACAAGGTAAACCATGACAACACACTACTGAAATATTTCAACTCTTGCATTTCAACGAAAGAAATTCAAAATGAACTTTGAAAAATCAAGAGAATGTAACTGTGACAAGGTAAACCGCAACAAAACACTACTGAAATATTCCAACTCTTGCATTTCAATGAAAGAGACTCAAAATGAAGTTTGAAAAATCAAGAGAATGTAACTGTGACAAGGTAAACCACAACAAAACACTACTGAAATATTCCAACTCTTGCTTTTCAACATAAGAAATTCAAAATGAACTTTGAAAAATCAATAGAATGTAACTGTGATAAGGTAAACCACATCAAAACACTACTGAAATATTCCAACTCTTGCATTTCAAGGAAGAAAATCGAAAATGAACTTTGAAAAATCAAGAGAATGTAACTGTGACAAGGTAAACCACGACAAAACAGTACTGAAATATTCCAACTCGTGCATTTCAATGAAAGAAATTCAAAATGAACTTTGAAAAATCAAGAGAATGTAACTGTGATAAGGTAAACCACATCAAAACACTACTGAAATATTCCAACTCTTGCATTTCAACGAAAGAAATCCAAATGATCTTTGAAAAATCAAGAGAATGTAACTGTGACAAGGTAAACCACGACAAAACACTACTGAATATTCCACTCTTGCATTTCAATGAAAGAAATTCAAATGAACTTTGAAAAATCAAGAGAATGTAACTGTGACACTGTAAACCACATCAAAACACTACTGAAATATTCCAACTCTTGCATTTCAACGAAAGAAATCCAAAATGATCTTTGAAAAATCCAGAGAATGTAACTGTGACAAGGTAAACCACGACAAAACACTACTGAAATATTCCAACTCTTGGATTTCAATGAAAGAAATTGAAAATGAACTTTGAAAAATCAAGAAATGTAACTGTGACAAGGTAAACCACAACCAATGCTTTTCAACAAAGAAATTCAAAATGAACTTTGAAAAATAAGAGAATGTAACTGTGACATGGTAAACCCGACAGCACACTACTGAAATATTCCAACTCTTGCATTTCAATGAAAGAAATTCAAATGACTTTGAAAAATCAAGAAAATGTAACTGTGACAAGGTAAACCACAACCAATGCTTTTCAACAAAGAAATTCAAAATGAACTTTGAAAAATTAAGAGAATGTAACTGTGACATGGTAAACCACGACAGCACACTACTGAAATATTCCAACTCTTGCATTTCAATGAAAGAAATTCAAATGAACTTTGAAAAATCAAGAGAATGTAACTGTGACATGGTAAACCACGACAAAACACTACTGAAATATTCCAACTCTTGCATTTCAATGAAAGAAATCCAAGATGAACTTTGAAAAATCACGAGAATGTAACTGTGACAAGGTAAACCACGACAAAACACTACTGAAATATTCCAACTCTTGCATTTCAATGAAAGAAATCCAAAATGAACTTTGAAAAATCAAGAGAATGTAACTGTGACATGGTAAACCACGACAAAACACTACTGAAATATTCCAACTCTTGCATTTCAATGAAAGAAATTCAAATGAACTTTGAAAAATCCAGAGAATGTAACTGTGACATGGTAAACCACGACAAAACACTACTGAAATATTCCAACTCTTGCATTTCAACGAAAGAAATTCAAAATGAACTTTGAAAAATCAAGAGAATGTAACTGTGACAAGGTAAACCACTGACAAAACACTACTGAAATATTCCAACTCTTGCATTTCAATGAAAGAAACTCAAAATGAACTTTGAAAAATCAAGAGAATGTAACTGTGACATGGTAAACCACAACAAAACACTACTGAAATATTCCAACTCTTGCATTTCAACGAAAGAAATTCAAAATGAACTTTGAAAAATCAATAGAATGTAACTGTGATAAGGTAAACCACATCAAAACACTACTGAAATATTCCAACTCTTGCATTTCAATGAAGAAATCGAAAATGAACTTTGAAAAATCAAGAGAATGTAACTGTGACAAGGTAAACCACAACCAATGCTTTTCAACAAAGAAATTCAAATGAACTTTGAAAAATTAAGAGAATGTAACTGTGACATGGTAAACCACGACAGCACACTACTGAAATACTCCAACTCTTGCATTTCAATGAAAGAAATTCAAAATGAACTTTGAAAAATCAAGAGAATGTAACTGTGACAAGGTAAACCAC
Organism: Artemia sinica; assembly: GCA_027921565.1. Taxonomy (NCBI): domain Eukaryota; kingdom Metazoa; phylum Arthropoda; class Branchiopoda; order Anostraca; family Artemiidae; genus Artemia; species Artemia sinica. The sequence continues at coordinate 3,594,714 of CM051265.1, read as the reverse complement.
GACGAAACACTACTGAAATATTCCAACTCTTGCATTTCAACGAAGAAAATCCAAAATGAACTTTGAAAAATAAGAGAATGTAACTGTGACAAGGTAAACCACGACAAAACACTACTGAAATATTCCAACTCTTGCATTTCAATGAAAGAAATCCAAAATGAACTTTGAAAAATCAAGAGAATGTAACTGTGACAGGTAAACCACATCAAAACACTACTGAAATATTCCAACTCTTGCATTTCAACGAAAGAAATCAAATGACTTTGAAAATCAAGAGAATGTACTGTGCAGGTAAACCACGAGAAACACTACTAAATATTCCAACTCTTGCATTCAACGAAAGAATCAAATGACTTTGAAAATCAGAGAATGTAACTGTGACAAGGTAAACCACGACAAAACACTACTGAAATAATCCAGCTCTTGCATTTCAATGAAAGAGACTCAAATGAAGTTTGAAAAATCAAGAGAATGTAACTGTGACAAGGTAAACCACAACAAAACACTACTGAAATATTCCAACTCTTGCTTTTCAACATAAGAAATTCAAAATGAACTTTGAAAAATCAATAGAATGTAACTGTGATAAGGTAAACCACATCAAAACACTACTGAAATATTCCAACTCTTGCATTTCAATGAAGGAAATCGAAAATGAACTTTGAAAAATCAAGGGAATGTAACTGTGACAAGGTAAACCACGACAAAACACTACTGAAATATTCCAACTCGTGCATTTCAATGAAAGAAATTCAAAATGAACTTTGAAAAATCAAGAGAATGTAACTGTGATAAGGTAAACCACATCAAAACACTACTGAAATATTCCAACTCTTGCATTTCAACGAAAGAAATCCAAAATGATCTTTGAAAATCAAGAGAATGTAACTGTGACAAGGTAAACCACGACAAAACACTACTGAAATATTCCAACTCTTGCATTTCAACGAAAGAAATCCAAAATGATCTTTGAAAAATCAAGAGAATGTAACTGTGACAAGGTAAACCACGACAAAACACTACTGAAATATTCCAACTCTTGCATTTCAATGAAAGAAATTCAAAATGAACTTTGAAAAATCAAGAGAATGTAACTGTGACATGGTAAACCACGAAAACACACTACTGCAATATTCCAACTCTTGCATTTCAACGAAAAAAATCAAAATGAACTTTGAAAAATCAAGAGAATGTAACTGTGACAAGGTAAACCACAACCAATGCTTTTCAACAAAAGAAATTCAAAATGAACTTTGAAAAATTAAGGGAATGTAACTGTGACATGGTAAACCACGACAGCACACTACTGAAATATTCCAACTCTTGCATTTCAATGAAAGAAATTCGAAATGAACTTTGAAAAATCAAGAGAATGTAACTGTGACATGGTAAACAACGAAAACACACTACTGCAATATTCCAACTCTTGCATTTCAACGAAAAAAATCCAAAATGAACTTTGAAAAATCAAGAGAATGTAACTGTGACAAGGTAAACCACGACAAAACACTACTGAAATATTCCAACTCTTGCATTTCAATGAAAGAAATCCAAAATGAACTTTGAAAAATCAAGAGAATGAAACTTGACACTGTAAACCACATCAAAACACTACTGAAATATTCCAACTCTTGCATTTCAACGAAAGAAATCCAAAATGATCTTTGAAAAATCAAGAGAATGTAACTGTGGCAAGGTAAACCACGAGAAAACACTACTGAAATATTCCAACTCTTGCATTTCAACGAAAGAAATTCAAAATGAACTTTGAAAAATCAAGAGAATGTAACTTTGACAAGGTAAACCATGACAAAACACTACTGAAATAATCCAACTCTTGCATTTCAATGAAAGAAACTCCAAATGAACTTTGAAAAATCAAGAGAATGTAACTGTGACATGGTAAACCACAACAAAACACTACTGAAATATTCCAACTCTTGCATTTCAATGAAAGAAATTCAAAATGAACTTTGAAAAATCAAGAAAATGTAACTGTGACAAGGTAAACCACAACCAAACACTACTGAAATATTCCAACTCTTGCTTTTCAACGAAAGAAATTCAAAACGAACTTTGAAAAATCAGGCCTTTGGGGCGCCGGGGGCCCTTTGGGGGGCCCAGGGGGAGGGGGCCCTTCTGTGTCTCAATGCACAAAAAAAATATTAAAAAATGGGGGAGGGAAGGGGAGGGGAGGAGGGGAGGAGGGAGGAGGGAGGGGGAGAGGGGAGGGGAGGAGGGGGGATGGTGAGGAGGGGGGAGGAGAGGGAGGGAGAGGGAGGGGAGGGGCTCTTTTGGGGCCAAGGGGGGAGGGGCCCTTTGGGGCCCGGGGGTCCTTTGGGGGTCTGGGGGACCCTTGAGGGCCGGGTGGTCCCTTGGGAGCCGGTGGACCTTTGAGGACCGTTAGCTTCCTTCGGGGTAGGGGTAGGGGGATCGGAACCCTTCGGGGTTGGGGTAGGGGACCTCACAACACTGTTCAAATGGAACTTGTGTAGTATAACGACCACAGAGTTTCACCCTCAAATCCTCTTCTATAACCTTTTCTAAAATCATCTTTTAAAATGTCTCTAACTGTTTCGCCGAAATAATTCCCTAAAATGTCTAAAACGGTTTCGCCCAAAAAACTCCTAATCGTAATTTCAGTGTGTTCCTTTTGTTTTGGCATCTCTGCGCTGTCACATTTGAAATTACTAAGAAACCTGATTCCCGTGTTAATCTATTCATTGCTAAGATGTTTCTTGGAGAATTGTTTCCATTGGCAATGTTTATTAATATCTTTTGGAGTTCGACCAGTAGAACTGTTTCCGAGGCAAAGACATTAATGACTTGGATCTATTCCTGGAGAATCGTTTCTAGGCGAAAATTTTAAAAGTCTGACAGATGATGTCATTGGTTGATTGATCTGTCAAGAAAGGGGAATTAATTTGTTGTTTCTAAGGGGAAATATTGATTCACGAAAGGGGAATTGAGGTCGACAGCACAGGTGTTCCAAATTCCTGGACACCTTGACATTCGCTGAGAGCGTGCACTTACAACAACAACAACATCGACCTTGGAAATTTAGGTCATTGACACACTTTGATTACGCAATCGATTTCTCAGAAATCCCATCTCCCCTAGGGACTCTATGCCCATATTTGGTGTACTCGTCGGAGTTATAGGGTCTTTTCTACTGTGGGGGAGGGGGGGGGGGGCTGGTTGCCCTTCAATCACTTTTGACTATTGAAAACGGCACTAGCTCTTTGAATTTCCAATCGAATGAGCCCCTTTTTAAGTTTTTACGACAGCGCCTTCTATAAAAACCTTATATGCCCCCAGGGCATAACTTAAAACCCTTGCCCTGAGGGTTGTGGGAGAGTTTCCTCCTCAAAGATATATTTTCTACATGAAAATCAACTACGCTGAACAAAATGGTTGTCTCAAAATTATTATTGGATGTGTTTGGGGGACTGATGGGCGTGGGGGGGGGCTAGTTTTCCCTCCAATCACTTTCGAATATTAAAACTGGCACTAGCCCTATGAATTTCAAATCAAATAAGCCCCTTTTTAAGTTTTTACGACAGCGCCTTCTATAAAAACCTTATATGCCCCCAGGGCATAACTTAAAACCCTTGCCCTAAGGGCTCTGGGTTAGTGTCCTCCTCATAAACATATTTTCTGTCCGGAAATCAACTACGCTGAATAAAATGGCTATCTCAAAATTTTGATTGGATGTGTTTGGGGAAATGATGGTCGTGGGTGGGGGGCTAGTTGCCCTCCGATCACTTTCAACTATTAAAAAGGCTACTAGCCCTTTGAATTTCAAATCGAAAGAGCCTTTTTTGAAGTTTCTACGACAACACCTTCTACAAAAACCTTATATGCCTCCCAGGCATAACTTAAAACCCTTGCCCTGAGGGTTGTGGGGGAGTGTCCTCCTCAAAAACATATTTTTTTATCTGAAATCAACTCAGCTGAACAAAATGGCTATCTCAAAATTTTGATTGGATTTGTTTGGGGGAATGATGGGCGTGGGTGGGGGGGCTAGTTGCCCTCCAATCACTTTCAACTATTAAAAAGGGCACTAGAACTCTCAATTTCCAATCAAATGAGCCCCTTTTGAAGTTCCTACGTCGACCCCTTCCATATGAAGTGCCCTGCTCCAAAGGAAAAAAAATAAACAGCATATTGTGCCAACATCGTTCTTATATGCCCTCAGGGCATAACTTAAAACACTTGCCCTGAGGGTTGTGGGGGAGTGTCCTCCTCAAAAACATATTTTCTATCTGGAAATCAACTACGCTGAACAGAAATGGCTATCTCAAAATTTTGATTGGATGTGATTGGGGGAATGATGAACCTAGGGGGGGGGGGCTAGTTGCCCTCCAATCACTTTCTACTATTAAAAAGGGCACTAGCCACTCCAATTTCCAATCGAATGAGTGCCTTTCGAAGTTTCTACGAGAACTCCATCTATACGAAGTGCCCGGGTATGGAGGAAAAAAAAAACACATTGTGCCCACATGGTTTTTTACTTAGGCAGCGCTTGCGCTCTGCCTATGATTACTCAATTCTTTGTCAATATCGTGTTTGGGTATGGCTTTCCTAAGTGCAGGTTTTGAACTGGCTAGGATGGAAAATGAATGTTTATTTTCATGTAGTTTCTTAAGTGTCATGATGGCACCTAATAACCTTTTTTTACCGTTCACTGGAAGATATACGGTATATTTCATTGTCTGTGGCTATAAACAAATCTTTGAATGTGTTCTGATTATGATCCAGTAGACTGAAACCATAGTGTATATTCGTAGCCTAATTGTGCACCAAAGGTCGAAATTTCGGAGCACTGAGATATATTTGTTTGTTTAGAGTTATCAGAGAACCTGAATCCTGAACAACCCTGTAGATAATATAGTAAGTACAGTTCAAATCAAGTATTCTCATACATTTGCTCTGATGAAAGAGATTATGAAGGAGAAGGGCTATGGAAGTTTTTTGGACTGTAAACAATTTTATCTTCTCCTGATACCATTGTTTAATGGATTCCGCTAAGTTATCAATAATCAACCAAGAGTTTGGTTCAATAATGTTAAACACGTAAAGTACCTGTGTTAATTTTGTGTTTGGTGCAATAGTCTCTATCTTATTGTAGGACTCTTGCCAAACACTATAACAATAGTAGATTTTCGGGTTTTCCAAAAACATTTGATTACGATTTTGAATTATTTTGTTAAAAATATCGTTTAGCACGAAATTGATGGGTCACAAAGAAACGATCTCAATGGAGTTTAAAATTGGAACATATTATTCTGGTTGTTGGTGTCGTCATCATCGTTCCGTTGTCGTTGATATTTCAAAAGAAGCTCATTCGACTGGAAATTGATAAGACTAATGCCCTTTTTAATAGTCGAAAGTGATCGGAGGGTAAACACCCCCGACGTCCATCATTTTCCCAAACAAATTTTGGATAGCCATTTAGTTCAACGTAGTTGAAAAGCCTCAAAACTATGTCATTTAGGATGACAACCCCCAACATCCCTCAGGTCAGGGGTCGTGAGTTATGTCCTGTGGATATATAAGATTTTTATAGAAAGCTTAGTGATACAAACTTCGGAGGGGGCTCATTGGATTGGTAAACAGAAGCTCTAGTGCCATTTATAAGAGTCTAACTGATCGGAAAGCCGCTACCCCCCCTCTTCCACACACACACAAGTCGTATTTTCCCTAAATGCGTCTAATAGAAAATTTGAGCTAGCCATTTTATTTAAAATAGTCCGAATATCATATAACAAGGCTTTTGAGGTTGAAACCAACTCCCGGAGCCTGTAGACAAGGGCTGTAAGGTATGCCCCGGGGGCATTTAACGTTTTTACGGAAGGGATGGTTGTATAAACTTTAGAGGAGGCTCATTTGGTTAAAAATTGGAAGTTCTAGTTTACTTTTAACAGTCAAAACTGCTGGAGGGCAGCTAGCCCAACCCCGATACTGCCACTCTTTTAAACAAATGAATCTGTTTGAAATTGTGACGTAGCAAGTTTGCTCAAAATAATACAACAAACATATAACAATGCCTAAAGGGTTGTTACAACCCGCCAGTGCCCTGGGGATGGGGTTGTAAGTCATGTCCATGGGACATATGAAGTTTTAGTGAAATAGGTGGTCGTATAATATTTAGATGGGGCTAATTCGATTTGAAATTGGAAGTCAAATTGCCTCTTTTAAGAGTCAAAAGCGATTTGAGAGCAACCGGCCCCCTGCTCATCATTTCCCCGAGAAAATTCAATCAAAATTTGGAAATAACAATTTTGATCATTGCAGTTGAAGAGTCTGAAGATTATGTCTTTGAGGAAGACAACCCCGCCCCGCAGCTCTCGGAGAAAGGGTTGTAAGCTATGCCCCAGAATCATATCAGGTTCTTATAGAAAGGGTGGTCGTATATACTTCGGACAGGAATTATTGGATTGGTAATCTAAATTTTTAGTGCCCTTTTTAAGAGTCAAAACCATCAGAGGACAGCTATCCCCCCACACTTTGTGTTTTCCCAAAATATATCAAATCAAAAAACTTCGGAGAAGGCTAATTGGACTAGTAAACAGAAGCTTTAGTGCCCTTTTCAAGATTCAAAGTGATCGGAGGGCAGCTACCCCTCCCCCTTCCACACACACATGGGTCATATTTTCCAGATGTGCATCTAGTAGAAATTTTGAGAAAGCCATTTTATTTAAAATTGTCCGAATCATAGGCAGCGCGCTAGCGCTGCCTAGCTAAAGAACGATGTGGGCACAATGTGTTGTTTTTTTTGGTTCTCCATACCTGGGCACTTCGTATCGAAGGAGTCGTCGTAGAAACTTCGAAAAGGGCTCATTCGATTGGAAATTGGAGTGGCTAGTGCCCTTTTTAATAGTCGAAAGTGATTGAAGGGCAAACAGCCCCCCCCCACGCCCATCATTCCCCCAAACACATCCAATCAAAATTTTGAGATAACCATTTTGTTCAGCGTAGTTTATTTCCAGATAGAAAATATGTTTTTGAGGAGGACACTCCCCCACAACCCTCAGAGCAAGGGTTCTAAGTTATGCTCTGGGGGCATATAAGGTTTTTATAGAAGGCATTGTCGTAGAAACTTCCAAACAGGCCCATTCGATTGAAAATTCAAAGGGCTAGTACCATTTTTAATAGTCGAAATTGATTGGAGGGCAACTAGCCCTCCCCACGCCCATTATTCCCCCAAATACATCAAATCAAAATTTTGAGATAGCCATTTTGTTCAGCGTAGTTGATTTCCAGATAGAAAATATATTTTTGAAGAGGAAACTCCCCCACAACCCTCAGGGCAAGGGTTTTAAGTAATTCCCATGGGGCAAATAAGGTTTTTATAGAAGGTGTTGTAGTAGAAACTTCAAAACAGGCTCATTCGATTGGAAATTCCAAGGGCTAGTGCCCTTTTTAATAGTCGAAAGTGATTGGAGGGCAAGTAGCCCCCCAACGCCCATCATTCCCCAAAACACATCCAGTCAAAATTTTGAGATAGCCATTTTGTTCAGCGTAGTTGTTTTCCAGATAGAAAATATATTTTTGAGGAGGAAAATCCCTCACAACCCTCAGGGCAAGGATTTTAAGTTATGCCCTGGGGGCATATAAGGTTTTTATAGAAGGTGTTGTAGTAGAAACTTCAAAACAGGCTCATTCGATTGGAAATTCAAAGGGCTAGTACCCTTTTTAATAGTCGAAAGTGATTGGAGGGCAACTAGCCCCCACGCCCTTCATTCCCCCAAACACATCCAATAAAAATTTTGAGATAGCCATTTTTTTCAGCGTAGTTGATTTCCAGATATAAAATATGTTTTTGACGAGGACACTCCGCCACATCCCTCAGGGCAAGGGTTTAAGTTATGCCCTGGGGGTATATAAAGGTTTTTAAAGAAGGCGTTGTCGTAGAAACTTCAATAAAAGCTCATTCGACTGGAAATCCAAAGGACAAGTGCCCCTTTTAATAGTCAAAAGTGATTGGAGGGCAACTAGCCCCCCCCACACCCGTAATTCCCCCAAACACATCCAATAAAAATTTTGAGATAGCCATTTTGTTCAGGGTAGTTGATTTCCAGATAGAGAACATATTTTTGAGGAGGACACTCCCCCATAACCATCAGGGCAAGGATTATAAGTTATGCCCTGGGGTCATATAAGGTTTTTATTGAAATCTTTGTCGTGGAAACTTGAAAAAGGGCTCATTCGATTTGAAATTCAAAGGACTAGTACCCTTTTTAATATTCGAAAGTGATTTGAGGGCAACTAACCCCCCTCTCACGCCCACCTTTTCCCCAAACACATCCAATAAAATTTTTTAGATAGCCATTTTATTCAACGTAGTTGAAAGTTTTGGAAATTAGGTCTTTAAGGATGACAACCCCTCCCCCCAAAGCCCTCAGGGCAAGGGTTGTAAGTTATGCCCTGGGGGCATATAAAGTTTTTATTGAAAGCGTTGTCATAGAAACTTCAAAAGGGCTCATTCAATTGAAAATTAAAAGGGCTAGTACCCTTTTTAATAGTAAAAAGTGATTGGAGGGAAACTAGCCCCCCTCCCAACGCCCATAATCCCCCCAAACACATCCAATTAAAATTTTGAGATAACCATTTTTTCAGCGTAGTTGTTTTCCAGATAGAAAATATGTTTTTGAGGAGGACACTCCCCCACATCCCTCAGGGCAAGGGTTTTAAGTTATGCCCTGGGAGTATCTAAGGTTATTAAAGAAGGCGTTGTCGTAGAAACTTCAATAAAGCTCATTCGACTGGAAATCCAAAGGGCAAGTGTCCTTTTTAATAGTCAAAAGTGATTGGAGGGCAACTAGCCCCCCCCCCCACACCCATCATTCCCCCAAACACATCCAATAAAAATTTTGAGATAGCTATTTTGTTCAGGGTAGTTGATTTCCAGATAAAGAACATATTTTTGAGGAGGACACTCCCCCACAAACCATCAGGGCAAGGATTATAAGTTATGCCCTGGGGGCATATAAGGTTTTTATTGAAATCTTTGTCGTAGAAATTTAAAAGGGCTCACTCGATTTGAAATTCAATGGACTAGTACCCTTTTTAATAATCGAAAGCGATATGAGGGCAACTAACCCCCTCTAACGCCCACCTTTTCCCTAAACACATCCAACAGAATATTTAGATAGCCATTTTATTCAACGTAGTTGAAAGTGTTGGAAATTAGGTCTTTAAGGATGAAAACCCCTCCCCCCAGAGCCCTCAAGGCAAGGGTTGTAAGTTATGCCCTGGGGGCATATAAAGATTTTATTGAAAGCGTTGTCGTTGAAACTTCAAAAGGGCTCATTCGATTGAAAATTCAAAGGGTTAGTACCCTTTTTAATAGTAAAAAGCGATTGGAGGGCAACTAACCCCACGCCCATCATTCCCCCAAACACATCCAATCAAAATTTTGAGATAGCCATTTTGTTCAGCGTAGTTGATTCCCAGATAGAAAATATGTTTTTGAGGAGGACACTCCCCCACAACCCTCAGGGCAAGGGTTTTAAGTTATGCCCTGGGGGCATATAAGGTTTTTATAGAAGGCGTTGTCGTAGAAACTTCGAAAAGGGCTCATTTGCTTAGAAATTGGAGTGGCTAGTGCCCTTTTACTAGTCGAAAGTGATTGGAGGGCAACTAGCCCCCCCCCACGCCAATCATTCCCCCAAACACATCCATTCAAAATTTTGAGATAGCCATTTTGTTCAGCGTAGTTGTTTTCCAGATAGAAAGTATGATTTTTGAGGAGGACACTCCCTCACAACCCTCAGGGCAAGGGTTTTAAGTTATGCTCTGGAGGCATATAAGGTTTTTATAGAAGGCGTTGTCGTACAAACTTCAAAACAGGCTCATTCGATTGGAAATTCAAAGGGCTAGTGCCTTTTTAATAGTCGAAAGTGATTGGAGGGCAACTAGCCCCCCTCCACGCCCACCATTTCCCCAAACACATCCAATCAAAACTTTGAGATAGCCATTTTGTTCAGCGTAGTTGATTTCCAGATAGGAAATATGTTTTTGAGGAGGACAACCCTCCCACAACTCTCAGGGCAAGGGTTGTAAGTATGCCCTGGGGGCATATAAAGTTTTATGAAAGCGTTGTCTGAAACTTCAAAAGGCTCATTCATTGAAAATTAAAGGGCTAGTACCCTTTTTAATAGTAAAAAGCGATTGGAGGGAACTAGCCCCCCCCAACGCCATCATCCCCCAAACACATCCAATCAAAATTTTGAGATAGCCATTTTGTTCAGCGTAGTTGATTTCCAGATAGAAAATATGTTTTTGAGGAGGACACTCCCTCACATCCCTCAGGGCAAGGGTTTTAAGTTATGCCCTGGGGGCATATAAGGTTTTTAAAGAAGGCGTTGTCGTAGAAACTTCAATAAAGCTCATTCGACTGGAAATTCAAAGGGCTAGTGCCTTTTTAATAGTCGAAAGTGATTGGAGGGCAACTAGCCCCCCCCACACCCATCATTCCCCCAAACACATCCAATAAAAATTTTGAGATAGCTCATTTTGTTCAGGGTAGTTGATTTCCAGATAAAGAACATATTTTTGAGGAGGACACTCCCCCACAAACCCTCAGGGCAAGGATTATAAGTTATGCCCTGGGGGCATATAAGGTTTTTATTGAAATCGTTGTCGTAGAAAACTTAAAAAGGGCTCATTCGATTTGAAATTCAAAGGACTAGTACCCTTTTTAATAGTCGAAAGTGATATGAGGGCAACTAGCCCCCCACGCCCATCTATTTCCCAAACACATCCAATCAAAATTTGAGATAGCCATTTTGTTCAGCGTAGTTGATTCCAGATAGAAAATATGTTTTTGAGGAGGACAACTCCCCCCAACCCTCAAGGCAAGGGTTTTAAGTTATGCCCTGGGGGCATATAAAGATTTTATTGAAAGCGTTGTCGTTGAAACTTCAAAAGGGCTCATTCGATTGAAAATTCAAAGGGTTAGTACCCTTTTTAATAGTAAAAAGCGATTGGAGGGCAACTACCCCCCCCCACGCCCATCATTCCCCCAAACACATCCAATCAAAATTTTGAGATAGCCATTTTGTTCAGCGTAGTTGATTCCCAGATAGAAAATATGTTTTTGAGGAGGACACTCCCCCACAACCCTCAGGGCAAGGGTTTTAAGTTATGCCCTGGGGGCATATAAGGTTTTTATAGAAGGCGTTGTCGTAGAAACTTCGAAAAGGGCTCATTTGCTTAGAAATTGGAGTGGCTAGTGCCCTTTTTACTAGTCGAAAGTGATTGGAGGGCAACTAGCCCCCCCCCCCACGCCAATCATTCCCCCAAACACATCCATTCAAAATTTTGAGATAGCCTTTTTGTTCAGCGTAGTTGTTTTCCAGATAGAAATTATGTTTTTGAGGAGGACACTCCCCCACAACCCTCAGGGCAAGGGTTTTAAGTTATGCTCTGGAGGCATATAAGGTTTTTATAGAAGGCGTTGTCGTACAAACTTCAAAACAGGCTCATTCGATTGGAAATTCAAAGGGCTAGTACCCTTTTTAATAGTCAAATGTGATTGGAGGGCAACTAGCCCCCCCCCACGCCCATCATTCCCCCAAACACATCCAATCAAAACTTTGAGATAGTCATTTTGTTCAGCGTAGTAGATTTCCAGATAGAAAATATGTTTTTGAGGAGGACAACCCTCACAACTCTCAGGGCAAGGGTCATTCCCCACACCCATCATTCCCCCAAACAAATCCAATCAAAATTTTGAGATAGCCATTTTGTTCAGCGTAGTTGATTTCCAGATAGAAAAGATGTTTTTGAGGAGGACACTCCCTCACAACCCTCAGGGCAAGGGTTTTAAGTTATGCCCTTGGGGCATATAAGGTTTTTAAAGAAGGCGTTGTCGTAGAAACTTCAATGAAAGCTCATTCGACTGGAAATTCAAAGGGCTAGTGCCTTTTTAATAGTCGAAAGTGATTGGAGGGCATCTAACCTCCCCCACACCCATCCTTCCCCCAAACACATCCAATAAAATTTTGAGATTGTCATTTTGTTCAGGGTAGTTGATTTCCAGATAAAAAACATATATTTGAGGAGGATAAATCCCCCACAACCCTCAGGGCAAGGATTACAAGTTATGCCCTGGGGGCATATAAGGTTTTTATTGAAATCGTTGTCGTAGAAACTAGAAAAGGGGCTCATTCGATTTGAAATTCAAAGGACTAATACCCTTTTTAATAGTCGAAAGTGACTAGAAGGCAACTAGCCCCCCCCCCACGTCCATTATTTCTCCAAACACATCCAATTAAAATTTTGAGATAGCATTTTGTTCAGCGTAGTTGATTTCCAGATAGAAAATATGTTTTTGAGATGGACACTCCCCCCAACCCTCAAGGTAAGGGTTTTAAGTTATGCCCTTGGGGCATATAAGGTTTTTAGAAGTTTTTGTCGTAGAAACTTCAAAACAGGCTCATTCGATTGGAAATTCAAAGGGCTAGTTCCTTTTTTAATAGTTGAAAGTGATTGGAGGGCAATTCGCCCCCCCATGCCCATCATTCCCCCAAACACATCAAATCAAAATTTTAACATAGCCATTTTGTTCAGCGTAGTTTTTTTCCTGTTAGAAAACATGTTTTTGAGCAGGACACTCCCTCACAACCCTCAGGGCAGGGGTTTTAAGTTGTGGCCTGGGGGCATATAAGGTTTTTATAGAAGGCGTTGTCGTAGAAACTTCAAAACAGGCTCATTCGATTGGAAATTCAAAGGGCTAGTACCCTTTTAATAGTTGAAAGTGATTGGAGGGCAACTAGCCCCCCCCCCCACGCCCATCATTCCCCCAAACACATCCAATCAAAATTTTGAGATAGGCATTTTGTTCAGCGTACTTGATTTCCAGATAGAAAATATGTTTTTGAGGAGGACACTCCACCACAACCACCAGGGCAAGGGTTTTAAGTTATGCCCTGGGGGCATATAAGGTTTTTATAGAAGGCGTTGTCGTAGAAACTTCAAAACAGGCTCATTCGATTGGAAATTAAAAGGGCTAGTGCCCTTTTTAATAGTCGAAAAGTGATTGGAAGGCAACTAGCCCCCCTCCACGCCAATCATTCCCCAAACACATCCGTAGAAACTTGAAAAAGGGCTCATTTGATTTGAAATTCAAAGGACTAGTACCCTTTTTAATAGTCGGAAGTGATTGGAGGGCAACTAGCCTCCCCCACAACCATCCTTCCCCCAAACACATCCAATAAAAATTTTGAGATAGTCATTTTGTTCAGGGTAGTTGATTTCCAGATAGTAAATATATATTTGAGGAGGACACTCCGCCACAACCCTCAGGGCAAGGATTATAAGTTATGCCCTGGGGGCATGTAAGGTTTTTATTGAGATTGTTGTCGTAGAAACCAGAAAAGGGGCTCATTCGATTTGAAATTCAAAGGACTAGTACCCTTTTTAATAGTCGAAAGTGATTTGAGGGCAACTAACCCCCCTCTCATGCCCACCTTTTCCCCAAACATTTCCAATCAAAATTTTTAGATAGCCATTTTATACAACGTAGTTGAAAGTTATGGAAATTAGGCCTTTAAGGATGACAACCCCTCCCCCCACAGCCCTTAGGGCAAGGGTTGTAAGTTATGCCCTGGGGGCATATAAAGTTTTTATTGGAAGCCTTGTCGTAGAAACTTCAAAAGGGCTCACTCAATTGCAAATTGAAAAGGCTAATGCCTTTTTTAATAGTTGAAAGAGTTTGGATAGCGACATACACCCCCCTCATGCCCACCATTTTCCCAAGCACATCGAATTAAAATTTTGAGATATCCATTTTGTTCAACGTAGTTGAAAGTTCTGGAAATTTTGTCTTTTAGGATGATAACCCCCTCAGAGCCCTCAGTGCAAGGGTTGTAAGTTATGCCCTGGGGGCATATAAAGTTTGTATTGAAAGCGTTGTCGTAGAAACTTCAAAAGGGCTCACTCAATTGGAAATTGAAAGGGCTAGTGCCTTTTTTAATAGTTGAAAGTGATTGGAAAGCGACTAATGCCCCTCCCACACCCACCATTTTCCCAAACACATCCAATCAAAAATTTGAGATATTCATTTTGTTCAACGTAGTTGAAAGTTCTGGAAATTAGGTCTTTTAGGATGATAACCCCCTCAGAGCCCTCAGTGCAAGGGTTGTAAGTTATGCCCTGGGGGTATATAAGGTTTATATAGAAAGTTTTTGTATATGATTTATAGAATAGATTTTAGTCTTCCTCAAATCGAATTTTTATTTACAAGATATTCTACCTATTCATGAGGTAAAAACTTTGCGAGTCACTGGGTGGACGCTGGTCTTCTTCATTATTCACCAAGAGGAGTAGAAATCTGGTAAAAACGAAATGGCTGTGGCATTTCAGAATCCTTGCAGAATAGTTGAAATATCTAAGAGCTATATTTTTCTAACAGAATTAATTGTCAAAATTAATATTATATTTATTCCACGAAAATTACTGTACACAAAACTTCGAATACCGTATTACCGTATTCATCATTTATCTTTCAATTTTAGTTCGTCGAAAAAAAACTCTTTCAGGCAAACTTCAGAAGTATATTAGAATTGCGGGATGTGGCTATAGTTATCGTGAATGAAAATCTACTTATCCACTCTGTGTGGACTGAGGCCATTTCTTTTCTAAGTCACTATCATAGTCACTATCAGGCCTACCACCCAAAACAGTCTTTCTGCGGTCACACTAGTCGCAGGAATAGACAATAACTTGCTTGCAAGTGCGGCGACGTAGAAAATTTCATCGCGATTGTGTCTTTGGAACAGAAGAAAGTTGCCGTCACCGTCGTCTTCGGTTTCTTCTTATATCTTTAAAACGATGAAGTATAGTGCCATTTTGTTCAGCGTAGTTGATTTCCAGATAGAAAATATGTTTTTGAGGAGGAAACTCCCCCACAAACCTCAGGGCAAGGGTTATAAGTTATGCCCTGGGGGTTTATAAGGTTTTTATTTAAATCTTTGTCGTAGAAACTTGAAAAAGGGCTCATTCAATTTGAAATTCAAAGGGCTAGTACCCTTTTTAATAGTCAAAAGTGATTAGTGATATTTTTTGTTGTTGTTGTTGTTTAGACCAGGGCACTTAGCATCGAAGGAGTTGTCGCGGGAACTTCGAAAATGGCTCATTCGATTGAAAATAATAAAGGGCTGATGCCCTTTTTAATAGTCGAAAGTGACTGGAGGGCAACTAATCCCCCTTCCACTCCCACCCTCCCACGCCCACCCTCTCATTTGCCCATTATTTTTAAAAACTAAATATTGCCTTAAGATAAATCAAAATGCACTGTGATAATGCTAATTCCCAGTAAGGCATCTCAGCAGTATACCAAGAACGACTGAGGGTATTAGGTTCAATTTTTCGGGGGTACTTCTGCTCTTAAAATTTAACGAAATCAAAATAGCGTAAGTGTATCCAAGCTATCAAAGAAAGTAAACATATTTTTTTTGCGAACGGTATCAAGTTTTCCATTTCAGGTCAACTAGAGGGGGTATGAATCTAAATTAAACAGTACTATTTGTGTCCAGATTTATAAAAGGGTGTATGTTGTTAAAAACTGCTGAAAATTTTTCTCCAGCCTACAAATAGCAGGCCAAACTATAAAGTCTTAAAAAACGAAAAGACTTAAAGTATTATTTTCTTTATCCCTGAAAAGAATATGTCAATATAAAACGAACATAAGTTAATTAAAAAAACTTTTTCCACAAAATAAGTTTTTCAAAGAAAAGTAAAGAACTCTATTAAACAAAAAATGAACAAAAATAAAATCAAATAATCTACCAAGCGTGAAACTACCACAAATCAGCATCGATAAATAAATGAAACCCAAAATAAACAGAAATTACAATAAATAACCAATTCAAACTCAAAACGAGCAGAAATTAACATAAGTTGGGCGCAAAACCCCTACGCCTTCCCAAGGCCAGAACAAAATTTGCACTTTACTGAAAAAAATATAAATGTTTTTACTTTTATAACTTTAATAAATCAAATAATATTAACATTTTGATTACTAAATATCAGTATATGTGTAATAAACTGACAATGCACATTCATTTGTATTTTTTTCAGTAAAGTGCAAATTTTGTTCTGGCCTTGGGAAGGCGTAGGGGTTTTGCGCCCAACTTATGTTAATTTCTGCTCGTTTTGAGTTTGACTCGGTTATTTATTGTAATTTTGAGGAAGACACTCCCCCACATCCCTCAGGGCAAGGGTTTTATGTTATGCCCTGGGGGTATATAAGGTTTTTAAAAAAGATGTTGTTGTTGAAACCTCAGTAAAAGCTCATTCGACTGGAAATTCAAAGGGCTAGTGCCTTTTTAATAGTCGAAAGTGATTGGAGGGCAGCTAGCCTCCCCCATACCCATCATTCCCCCAAACACATCCAATAAAAATTTTGAGATAGTCATTTTGTTCAGGGTGGTTAATTACCAGATAGAAAACATATATTTGAGGAGGACACTCCCCCACAACCCTCAGGGTAAGGATTATAAGTTATACCCTGGGGGCATATAAGGTTTTTATTGAAATCATTGTCTTAGAAACTTGAAAAGGGGCTCATTCGATTTGAAATTCAAAGGACTAGTACCCTTTTTAAAAGTCGAAAGTGATTGGAGGGTAACTAACAACCCCCACGCCCATCATTCTCCCAAACACATCCAATAAAAATGTTGATATAGCCATTTTGTTCAGCGTAGTTGATTTCCAGAGAGAAAATATGTTTTTGAGGAGGAAACTCCCCCCCAAACCTCAGGGCAAGGGTTTTAAGTTATGCCCTGGGGGCATATAAGGTTTTGTAGAAGGCGTTGTCGTAGAAACTTCAAAACAGGCTCATTAAATTGGAAATTCAAAGGGCTAGTGCCCTTTTTAATAGTCGAAAGTGATTGGAGGGCAACTAGCCTCCCCCACGCCCATCATTCTCCCAAACACATCCAATCAAAATTTTTACATAGCCATTTTGTTCAGCGTATTAGTTTTCCAGATAGAAAATATGCTTTTGAGGAGGATACTCCCTCACAACCCTCAGGGCAAGGGTTTTAGGTTATGGCCTGGGGGCATATAAGGTTTTTATTGAAATCATTGTCTTAGAAACTTGAAAAGGGGCTCATTCGATTTGAAATTCAAAGGACTAGTACCCTTTTTAATAGTCGAAAGTGATTGGAGGGCAACTAGCAACCCCACGCCCATCATTCTCCCAAACACATCCAATCAAAATGTTGAGATAGCCATTTTTTTCAGCGTAGTTGATTTCCAGAGAGAAAATATGTTTTTGAGGAGGGAACTCCCCCCCCCCCAACCCTCAGGGCAAGGGTTTTAAGTTGTGCCCTGGGGGCATATACGGCTTTATAGAAGGCGTTGTCGTAGAAACTTAAAAACAGGCTCATTAAATTGGAAATTCAAAGGGCTAGTGCCCTTTTTAATAGTCGAAAGTGATTGGAGGGCAACTAGCCTCCCCCCAAGCCTATCATTCCCCCAAACACATCCAATCAAAATTTTGACATAGCCATTTTGTTCAGCGTATTTGTTTTCCAGATAGAAAGTATGCTTTTGAGGAGGATACTCCCTCACAACCCTCAGGGCAAGGGTTTTAGGTTATGGCCTGGGGGCATATAAGGTTTCTATAGAAGGCGTTGTCGTAGAAACTTCAAAACAGCCTCATTCGATTGGAAATTCAAAGGGCTAGTACTGTTTTTAATAGTCGAAAGTGATTGGAAAGCAATTAGCCCCCCCAAACCCATCATTCCCCAAAACACATCCAATCAAAATTTTGAGATAGCCATTTGGTTCAGCGTACTTCATTTCCAGATAGAAAATATGTTTTTGAGGAGGACACTCCCCCACAACCATCAGGGCAAGGATTTTAAGTTATGCCCTAGGGACATATAAGGTTTTCATAGAAGGCGCTGTCGTAGACACTTCAAATGAATAGTCGAAAAGTGATTTGAGGGCAATAGCCCCCCCCCCCCTACGCCAATCATTCCGCCAAACACATTCGTAGAAACTTGAAAAAGGGCTCATTTGATTTGAAATTCAAAGGACTAGTTTCCTTTTTAATAGTCGAAAGTGATTTGAGGGCAACTAACCCCCCTCTGACGCCCACCTTTTCCCCAAACACATCCAATCAAAATTTTTAGATAGCTATTTTATTCAACGTAGTTGAAAGTTTTGGAAATTAGGTGTTTAAGGATGACAACCCCTCAGGGCAAGGGTTGTAAGGTATGCCCTGGGAGCATATAAAGTTTTTATTGAAAGCGTTGTCGTAGAAACTTCAAAAGGGCTCATTCAATTGGAAATTGAAAGGGCTGATGCATTTTTTAATAGTTGAAAGGGATTGGATAGCGACCAACGCCCCTCTCACGCTCACCATTTTCCCAAACACATCGAATTAAAATATTGAGATATCCATTTATTTCAACGTAGTTGAAAGTTCTGAATATTTTGTCTTTTAGGATGATAACCCCCTCAGAGCCCTCAGTGCAAGGGTTGTAAGTTATGCCCTGGGGGCATATAAAGTTTTTGTTGAAAGCGTTGTCATAGAAACTTCAAAAGGGCTCATTAGATTGATAATTCAAAGGGCTAGTACCCTTTTTAATAGTAAAAAGTGATTGAAGGGCAACTACCACCCCCCACGCCAATCATTCCCCCAAACACATCCAATCAAAATTTTGAGATAGCCAATTTGTTCAGCGTAGTTGATTTCCAAATAGAAAATATATTTTTGAGGAGGAAACTCATCCACAACCCTCAGGGCAAGGTTTTAAGTTATGCCCTGGGGGCATATAAGGTTTTTATAGAAGGCGTTGTCGTAGAAACTTCAAAACAGGCTCATTCGATTGGAAATTCAAAGGGCAAAAAGTGATTGGAGAGCAACTATCCCCCCTCCGCAAATCATTCCCCCAAACACATCCAATAAAAATTTTGAGATAGCCATTTTGTTCAGCATTATTATGTTCAAACTTTCGGGGTTACTTCTGCTCTTAAAATTTAACGAAATCAAAATAGCGTAAGTGTATCCAAGCTATCAAAGAAAGTACAGATTTTTTTGCGGCATACAAAAGGCAGGCCAAACTATAAAGTCTTAAAAACGAAAATATTTAAAGTATTATTTTCTTTTACCTTGAAAAGACTATCTCAATATAAAACGAACAGAAATTAATTAAATAAACTTTTTCCAAAAAATAAGTTTTTCAAGGAAAAGTAAAGAACTCTATTAAACAAAAAATGAACAAAAATAAAATCAAATAATCTACCAAGCGTGAAACTACCACAAATCAGCATCGATAAATAAATGAAACCCAAAACGAACAGAAATTACAATAAATAAACGAGTCAAACTCAAAACAAGCAGAAATTAACATAAGTTGGGCACAAAACCCCTACGCCTTCCCAAGGCCAGAACAAAATTTGAACTTTACTGAAAAAAATATAAATGTTTTTACTTTTATAACTTTAATAAATCAAATAATATTAACATTTTGATTACTAAATACCAGTATATGTATATTAAACTGACAATGCACATTCATTTGTATTTTTTCAGTAAAGCGCAAATTTTGTTCTGGCCTTGGGAAGGCGTAGGGATTTGCGCCCAACTTATGTTAATTTCTGCTCGTTTTGAGTTAGAGATAACCCCTACGCCTTCCCAAGGCCAAAACATAATTTGCATTGAAATCATAATTTGCATAATTTGCATCCAAACAAAAGAGCCTTTTTTGAAGTTTCTACGACAACGCCTTCTCTAAAAACCTTATATCCCCCCAGGGCATAACTTACAACCCTTGCCCTGAGGGTTGTGGGGGAGTGTCCTCCTCAAAAACACATTTTCTATCGGGAAATTAACTACGCTGAACAAAATAGCTATCTCGAAATTTTGATTGGATGTGTTTGGGGGAATGATGGGTGTGGGGGGCTAGTTGCCCTCCAATCACTTTTGACTATTAAAAAGAGTACTAGCCCTTCAAATTTCCAATCGAATGAGCCTATTTTGAAGTTTCTACGATAACGCCTTCTATGAAAACCTTATATGCCTCCAGGGCATAACGTAAAACCCTTGCCCTGAGGGTTGTGGGGGAGTGTCCTCCTCAAAAACATATTTTCTATCGGGAAATTAACTACGCTGAAGAAAATGGCTATCTTAAAATTTTGATTGGATGTGTTTGGGGGAATGATGGGTGTGTGGAGGGGGCTAGTTGCCCTCCAATTACTTTCGACTATTAAAAAGGGCCCCAGAACTCTTGATTTCCAGTCGAATGAGCCCTTTTGAAGTCTCTACGACGACCCCTTCCATATGAAGTGCCCTTCTCTAAAATAAAAAAAACAATATAACGTTCATTTTACCAACATTGTTCTCATATGCCCTCAGGGCATAACTTAAAACCCTTGCCCCGAGGGTTCTGGGTGAGTGTCCTCCTCAAAAAGATATTTTCTATCTGGAAATCAACTAGGCTAAACAAAATGGCTATCTCGAAATTTTGATTGGATGTGTTTGGGAAAATGATGGGCGTGGGGGGGACTAGTTGCCCTCCAATCACTTTCGACTATGAAAAAGGGCACTAGCCACCCCAATTTCCAATTGAATGAGCCATTTTTGAAGTTTCTACGGCAACTCTTTCGATACAAAGTGCCTGTCGAAGAAAGAAGAAAAAAAACACATTGTGGCCACATCGTTCTTTACTTAGGCAGCGCTAGCGCGCTGCCCATGATGAATCCAATAGAAACTTTGAGATTGTCCTTTCATTCAACGCAGTCGATAGATCATATAACAAGGCTCTTGGCAAAAGGGTGTAATTCAGGAATGACTGAGTATATTAATTTGAAATTTTCAGGAAATGATAAGGGAGATGATCAATTTCCCAAAAAGTCTACATTTGCACGCTACTACTACTAAAACTACTGCTGCTTCTACTGCTACCATAAGTACTATTACTACTGCACTACTATTACTAAAACTACACTTCTGTAGCAAGTACTACCAAGGCTGAGGATATTAAAAATGTATTTGAGGAAACGTTTAGGGGAAAGTTGAACTAATTCAAAACATACTATGTGTATACAGATAGCTAACACGGGCGCATTAGCAATATTTTTGGAACGGCTTATCGTATCAAGAGGAATCTTCAGGGGCATCAGAAGTGGGATGTTCAGTTGACCAAAAGGCAAAATGTACCCGCTACTACTGCAATTAATCATGCTGCTACTACTGTTACTACTAATGAAAAAGCGCTATTACTGCTACTACTGTTCCTACTACGACTGTTCCTACTACTACCGCTACTACCACGATACTAGCAAAATTATGGCTACACATATGAAGGTGAAAATTTGACAGAATATTAATGGGGAATTAGAACTAAACAAAAATGCACTATACGCATGCACATTGTCAAAAGGGCGTGTCTCCAGAATTGATTTAGGTATTAAGTTGGAACTTTCGGAGAATACTTAAAGGGGAAGTTCAATGGAAAAAAAGATAATATATGCATATCACTACTAACACTAATACCGCTGCAATTTTTACTAATACTACTGCTCCTAGTAAACTACTCCAACTACCAGTTCATTTGCAACAACTTATAAGGCTTGGAGTATTAAGGTTAACAGGCCGTCAAAACCATGTCAAGAGCACACATCAACAACATTTTTGAAACTGCTTAAAGTGTCAAGATGAAACTTCCAGGGTATCTTGAAAGCGATGTTCAACTGACCTAAAGGCAATATGCACATGGCACTACCCAAATTACTATTACTACTACTGCTACTACTACTACTAATATAACATTAGCACTGTAACTACTTTTATTACCCCCGAAACTACTGTGATAATAGTACTATTAAGACTAAGTCTATGACCGTAAAATTTAAGAGAATATTGATGGTGATTTCGAACTAACAAAAGACACTATGTGCATTTAGATTGTCAAAATAGCGTGTCTTAAGAATTGATTTGAGTATTAAGTTGGAACTCTCAGAGAATACTTAAATGAGAAGATCAATTGACCAAAAGGCAATATGTGCAGACTACTGCTAATACTACTTTTTTTCTAATTCAATGGGGTTTATTTTAAAAAGAAAACGAAATAAATAACATAAAAGACACTGCTCTGCCATAATTTCAACGTCGAGACCCATAAATATAAACATTCATCACTATCATGCAGAATGGCTCTCACTTCAACCCCAAGACAACCAGACGCCTCATCCACAGCTACTTATTATTACGTCAACTATTGGGTTTCTCCCTCCACCCCGGTAAGCACAATCACCTCACCTAAATAACAGTAAAATAACAAAAATAGTCATAAATACTGCACATGTTTTAATCCAAAGTAACTTTTAATTAATTGACCTTTTACTAAATATTTCTTTAAATTATTTTTGAAGGACCCAAGTGAGTTCTTACATCTCAGCTCTAGCGGAAGCATGTTCCACTCTATAGCGCAAGTCACATCTGAGAAAAAAATATCAGCCCACCATTAGTGTTCGTCTCACCCGGATGTCGAAAGCAGATCAGGTGGTTTGATCATGTTGTTCAGATGTTAACCTAAAGAGATAGCGGAAAGGAGATGGAAGTTACCCGGAAAAGAAGTTAAAAACATAAACTGAGCATGACAGACGGTAGAGTCAACCAAGAGAGAGACAGTCATTTATACTTCCAATTATTTCCAGTGCTCCCCTATGGATTGAATCAAGCCTCTTCAAGTGCGATTTGAAAGTTGACTGCCAAATAGCTGCACAATATTTTAGATGAGGTTCCAGGAGTCGGTTGTAAAGTAGACGAAGGGTTTTTTGTGGATATGTGTGCCTCAGTTTTCTGATAATGCCAAGATTTCGGGACAGCTTCAATTCCGCAGCCTGGATTTGGTGTAAAAAGGAGAGGTTTTCGTTCAAAAGTACACCTAGATACCCGGAAAGCCCCGTTTCTGGTCGCCAAATCGTTCCTCGAGAAGTCGTAATTCCAGTTATTTCTAGATGAAGAATTCTGATCCTTGAAAAGAAGAGAACTCATGATTTGTCAACATTAATTACAAGTCGATTTGCATCCATCCATATGTAAGTTTCCTCCAAGTTGATTGGTAGTCTGATCTAGAGTGCTGTCATACTAGTATCACAGGAGGCCATTGTAGTGTCATCTTCAAATACTACTAGTTCATCAAAGTCACTGTCATCATTAGAATTGTCTTCACCACAGCAGAGTTTTCATAATCATGAAGCTCTAAAACTTGGGTTTAGGACACGACTTAGGTAATTCACTTGAACTAGAAATGAAAGAGGACCCAGGATCGATTCCTGTGGCACTCCAAAAGTAAAAACGATATCGTTAAACGGATTTTCTGCTATGTAAATGCACCGGTTACAAAAGTAAGACTGGAACCATTCCAGTGCCTCTCTCCTAACTCTGATATAATTTAAATTACTTAGTAAAATTCAATGATTCATACTGTCACAGGCTTTTTTAATGTCAAGCGAAATAGCAGCTGGCACAGCTCCCCGGTCAAGTGCTTTTTTAACAAATAAGCTGAGTGACGTCAGCGTATCGTCCGTTGAATGATTGCCGTGGTTCACGAGACCCTTAAATTCGAGAAAAGACTAAAGTTGGTTCTTCATAGGCTTTCAAAGACTTTTGAAAATACTAAGAGAATTTAGATGGGTTGAAAGTTGGATGGGTTATCTTGAGGACCTACTTTATGGAGTGGGACGATTCCTGCTTTCTTCAGGAGGGTATGGAATGACCCCCGTCTGTAAAGAGAACTTTATCAAGTGTGTTAACGGTTTCAACATGGATGGAATTTCTGCTTTCAACACTTTCGTGTGGATGCGGTCAAAACCAGATGTAGATTTGCTTTTCAAAGTTTTTGTAATCAATGAGACCTCCAAGGAAGTTACAAGAAGGACTGCCATTGACTTAACGCAAGCTGGGCCCAGAAAATACTTGTAAGATTTGGCTGGGGTTGTTGCAGTATTCGTTGTTTTCTCTCCAATGCTGCTGAAAAGGGTACAAAGTAATTTTCAACTTCCGATGGTTCAGTCAGGGTTTTCCCATTAACGTTAATTTTGGTTGGTAGTTCAGGATTCTAATCGTTGGGTCGCAGCACTGTATTGATGGTCTTCCACACTTTCCTCCCATCCATACCACTTTCAACTATTTTTTTTTATTAAAGTAGTCTCTTTCAGCTTTTCTTAAAATTGACTGTAGGCACTCCTTGTAAGATACATAGATTTCCAGGCTAGCTATACTTCGCACGTTACGGTATTGGGTCCTTAGATTTTTCTTTTTGTTGATGCATCTCAGTAAACTTTCAGTAACCCACGGGTTTGTTGGTACATGTTTCTTCCATATGTAAGATTGCTCTATTTTTAGGACCATAAACTCAGTCTGCTTGTTGCTCTAAGCATGCTATAGGTAACCTATTCCGCTAAACGTTCCTTCTGAACGTTTTAACTTCTATTTATAAATCTTTCTTCCCAGAGATCTTAAAGTAACAATCAGTCAATTGGTAGCGTTATAACTTGAGGCCTTGGTAAGAATCGATACTCAAAATCTGGTAACAACTAAAATTTAATAGTAAATTTAATAAAAGGTAGAAACGCCATAATTCTAATCATAATTTCCCTCCAGTGGCTTTCTTCAAATTTGAATGGTATTTTATTGTGTGGGTGTGTGTCGTTCTTCCATTGTCTGCGTGTGATTCACTGAAAAAAGGGATTATCTTACTTTTAGAGCTATAGAAATTTTAAATGAATAAAATACACTTGGCTAATTTAGTTAAGGCTTGGGTCTATTGTGCTAGAGTCTTTAGGTCAAAATTATCAAATTAGGTAAACTCTGTTAATTTGGTTAGAAATGGAAGCACCGAAATTACGAGTTTTGTTTGATTCGTTAAGGTACTTCGAGAAGATAAATCAAAGGGGTTTGAAAGTGAGCAAAGCTCGGAATAATCAAACAAACTGGTTACAAAATTTATCAGTAACCCGAAACAAGGTATTTTACAATTATTTCTTGTAGAAGGAATTAGTGTTCCTTGGATCTCGGGCAAATCTTAAACTTCTTTAGGAAAGGTTCTTGGACCGAAGTTCCACCGACTGAAAATGATATTAAACTCTTTGAAATTACCCCCTCCGCCTTCGTCTATTATAACCATCACAATACTACTGCCTAAGTAAAGAACGATGTTGGCACAATGTGTTATTGATTTTTTTTTTGGTTTTCATACCAGGGCACTTCGTATCGAAGGGTTTTAAGTTATGCCCTGGGGGCATATAATAACGATGTTGGCAAAATGTATTATTTATTATTTTTTTCCTTTAGACCAAGGCACTTTGTATCGAAGAAGTTATCGTTGAAACTTCGAAAAGGGCTCATTCAATTGGAAGTTGGAGTGGCTTGTGCCCTTTTTGATAGTCGAAAGTGATCGGAAGGCAACTAAATCCCTTCCACGCCCTCCATTTCCCAAAACACATCCAATCAAAATTTTGAGATGGCTATTTTGTTCAGCGTAGTTGATTTCCAGATAGAAAATATGTTTTTGAGAAGGACACTCACCCAAAGCCCTCAGGGCAAGGGTTGTAAGTTATGCCCTGGGGGCATATAAGGTTTTTTATTGAAAGTGTTGTCATAGAAAGTTCAAAAAAGGCTCATTTGATTTGACATTCAACGGGCTAGTGCCCTTTTTAATAGTCGAAAGTGATTAGAGGGCAACTAGCACCCCCCTCTCACGCCCACCTTTTCCCCAAACGCATCCAATCAAAATTTCGAGATAGCCATTTTGTTCAACGTAGTTGAAAGCTCTAGAAATAATGTCTTTGAGGATGACAACCCCTCCCCAAACATTTCTCAGGGCAAGGGTTGTAAGTTATGTCCTGGGGGCATATAAGGTTTTTATAGAAAGCGTTGTCGTAGAAACTTCAAAAAGGGCTCATTCGATTGAGAATTGAAATGGCTAGTGCCCTTTTTAATATTCGAAAGTGATTGGATGGCAACTAACACTGCTTCCACGCCCACGATTTTCTCAACACATCCAATCCATATTTTGAGATAGCCATTTTGTTCAAGGTAGTTGAAAGTTCTGGAAATTATACCTTTGAGCAGGACATTCCCCCCCCTCCCACAGTCTTCAGGGTAAGGGTTATAAATTATGCCCTGGGGGCATACAAGGTTTTAATTTAAAGCTTTGTCGTAGAAACTTGAAAAAGAGCTCATTCGATTGAAAATTCAAAGGGTTAGTGCCGTTTTTAATAGTCGAAAGTCATTGGAGGGCAACTAACCCCCTCTCACACCAAAAATTTATCCAATCACATCCAATCAACGTTTTGAGATAGCCATTTTGTTCAAGGTAGTTGTAAGTTCTGGAAATTAGGCCTTTGAGGATGGCAACCCCTTTCACTCAGTGCCCTCAGGGCAAGGGTTGTAAGTTATGCCCTGGGGGCAAATAAGGTTTTTATTGAAAGCTTTGTCGTAGAAACTTGAAACAGGGTGCATTCGATTAGAAATTCAAAGGGCTAGTGCCCTTTTTAATAGTTGAAAGTGATAGGAGGACAACTAATCCCCCTCTCCCGCCCACCCTTCCCCCAAAAATATCCATTCAAAATTTTTAGATAGCCAATTTGTTCAACGTTGTTGAAAGTTTTGGAAATTAGGTCTTTCAGGATGACACCTATCCCCCCTCCTCAGCACTTAGGACAAGGGTATGCCCTGAGGGTATATAAGGTTTTTATTGAAAGCTTTGTCGTAGAAACTTGAAACAGGGTGCATTCGATTAGAAATTGAAATGGCTAGTGTCCTTTTTAATAGTCGAAAACCCAAAACGAACAGAAATTACAATAAATAACCAAGTCAAACTCAAAACGAGCAGAAATTAACATGAGTAAGGCTCAAAACCCCTATGCCTTCCCGAGGCCAGAATATAATTTGCACTTGAAAAAAATACAAATGAATGTGAATTGTCAGTTTAATATATATATACTGATATTTAGGTATCGATATCCTAATATTATTTGATTTAATAAAGTTATGAAATTAAAAACATTTATATTTTTTCAGTAAAGTGCAAATTATGTTCTGGCTTTGAAAGGCACAAGGGTTTTGAGCCCTACTCATGTTAATTTCTGCTCGTTTTGAGTTTGACTCGGTTATTTATTGTAATTTCTGTTCGTTTTGGGTTTCATTTATTTATCGTTAAATATATAG
This sequence comes from Artemia sinica, assembly GCA_027921565.1. Taxonomy (NCBI): domain Eukaryota; kingdom Metazoa; phylum Arthropoda; class Branchiopoda; order Anostraca; family Artemiidae; genus Artemia; species Artemia sinica. The sequence goes on along the minus strand of CM051265.1, from coordinate 3,567,512 downwards.
ACAGGACTATGAAACCAATCACCAAATATAATAAAAATCTAACAAGAATCTCGAGTTATTTACACGATTACTCTCCGCCCTTTATTATAATCTAATCAATTTTAATTAGATCGCATATCTCTTAATTAATTGGAAAGGATTTCAGGGTTACCTCAAGCTATCAGTAAGGCTCAATATATCAATTGGCAACTTTCAAAGTGAAAATATCGCTATAACTACAGTTAGGGCCAAAGGGACTTAAAAGATCTAACATAATTCAAATAGGATCCTTTGGGTTGGACCAAGCAGCAGAGATGTTTCATAATTTGTCTAACTATTACAATCAAAGGAAATTAAGACAGGCTAGTGGTAGTTTTTATCTTAGTTAAAGAGAACTTCACTTACTCAGTTCCTAGCTTCCGAGGCAAAACTACCTTTAATTTTTATTAAATTCTCTGTTTTATTTGTTTAGCCTTGTTTTTCTCTCTTAGTTGTCATTCGCCCGAGACTTTCTTTTATGCAGTCCCTTCTTTAAATTTTAGCCTATCCCCAACCTTTCAGTTAAAAAGTAGTTTTTTCCGGTATTTCGGGGCCTTGATTCGAAAGCTTGAAATGCCATAACACTTTAGGACATTAATCTCTGTTTTATACAAAACTGGTCTAGATTGGGTTTTCAACTATTTATTATGGGTTCAAAATGTCGTTCGATGCTTAAACAAAGAGATGTCTTTTCAAGACTTACGAATAGGTATACAAAGAGAAGGTATTTTCACATTTAAGCTTATAGGACATAGTCGGTTTACTTCTGATCTATTAGGGCTAAGGGGATTCCAACTCTTACTAAAATTGAGTTACCAAATTTCCACAAAAATAAGCCCTCCCTACACACGCTTAGCTGATTTTTCTTTAAAACAATGTGCCTTTTATAGAGTTGTAAATATATTATGGAATTCTTCGAAACCTTCCTTCTAATCTTCTTTTCCCATAACACTATCCCATTTCGTTTTCTCCAGTTCACCATTTAGTGACCTTAGATTATCTTCACCTAGGTTAAAAACTGGCACATTGTCTCTAATTTTTGGAAATGACCTTGCTGCCTTTGATGTCTTGAAAATGGTGCAGAGGGAAAAATGATCTGACTTATCAATGATGAAGGTTGAATCTGAGAGTGGAGATAAATTCGAGAATATATTTTCGATTAAAGATTCAGTATGTTGAGTAACTCTTGTTAGAACACTGATTGATGGATAGATGGTAGACCCAAACATGAGCGTGAGAAGGTCTTTGGCGTTATTTGTAAGAGGATGGCTCAGGTTAATATTTAAATCGCCCATAATGAACACATCGTGATTCTGTTTTTCTACCTGCTGGAGTGTGGTCGATAATATATCCGTAAGACTAGAAACAGAACCTGATAGGAATCGATAAATTTCTCCAATGATAACATTTCTTTTTGAAGGGAGAGACATTTCGATAAAAAGGGATTCAAAAACACCCTCTATGCTCCTAGTCAGTTGGCTATCTACATAAACTGGATATTCGCTATTTGTATTGATTACCAATCCCTATCATCTTTTATCTTTCCTGCGCATAGAATTCGAAGTGTATATCCGGCTGAATTTGATAACATCAGGCTGAATTTGTCGGCCTATGGTCATTATATCTGTCAGTGACGAACATAATCCTTGACAGTTCAGCTGAATTACATTGAGCTGAGACTTTGAGCATCTTTGGGCCATATTAATTATTTGAGTATATTTACTTCGAGAAAAATCACTGTTACCAAACAAAGAATAATCTGTTTCATTACTTATTACAAGATCAACAATTTCTTCCAGATTTAAAAAACATTTTTCTAACTGTTCTAACCTATTTTTGGGCTATCGGCAAAGTATTGTACCTCGGGGAAAGAGAGAAGGAACTCAAAACTTATCTAAATCTTGTAGAGGAGTGCGGTAGGCAAGCAGAAACAATATATTGACCGATTACCTTCTTATCCATTTCCGCTGTTATAACCGGAAAGTCTATCATATAATAATAATACTTTCAAACCTTAATTTTATTTACCTAATCAACCATAACAGCAGAAAAATCGACAAGAAAAAGAACAAAATCAATTAACAAACACACTTAAATCACTAAGAATCAGAATCAGCGTCGGCAAACTGTGCCGTTATCAACAGTTTAAGTGGATAAAAGCAGTCCTCTGAAAAATAGTCCCCTGTGAATTTCAAGAATTTTTTACATATAGCCATAATTTTATTCCTCGATGGACTACACGCGTCTCTGCAACCTTGTCAGCTGGTGGTTTCGATGTTTTCAATTTGTAACCGAGCGCTAGCAATGTCTTTCTTTTCTTACCGAGCTCAGCTGTTAAGTCTATTGACTCACAAAAACCTGTCTATTTAGGCCTTCCACACTCCTTTATAATGATTACTGCAACATTTACTTACTACTGCAACATTTACTAGTTCTATTACTACTGCTACTATTGCTCAAACTGCTAATTCTATCGCAACTACTTGTAAGGTTAAGAGCATTAAAATAAAAATTTCAATCAGCATATGAATATACAGGTTATCGGAAGAGCAAATCGATAATATCATAGCAATGGCTAATTGTATTAATTTGAGTAGTAATAATACTGCTTTGACTAATATTACAACTATACCTAAGGTTATGAAGATAAAATTTTCAGAGAATATTTCTGAAAATTTCTGTTGTACGGATGACAACCTTCCATCCGTATACAGGTTGTCAAAAGGGCATATCAGCAATATCTTAGGAACAGTTTCGTGTGTGAAATTAAAACTTAAAACGCCTGTTTTGGGGGACATTAAACTAACCAAATGGCAATATTTGCATCATAATACTACTACTTCTACTTCTACAACTACTACTACTGCCGCTATTATAATTACTTACTTACTTTACTTTACTTTCGGCGGGAACCAGACGATGAACTGTCCTGCTCGGCACCAAAGGATCTTGGGATGACTTCCGACGACCACTTGGACCTGTCGGCTGCAGCTTCTCCGGCGATCTTCAGCCAGTCTTTGTCCCATTCCGACCATGTCTCCTGAATCCTCCCCACGGTTCCAGGTCCTCCTTGAATTTTTGCCACAGGTTCTTCTTTTGTCCTCCTGGTTTACGTTTCCAGGAAGGGGCTGGTTCGCAAACAAGGACGTCTCGACATATCGTGCCTTCGGGACTGCTACTACTACTACTGCTACTAAAGGTAAGACTTTTATTATTAACTTTACTCCTACCACTATAACTACTAGTGCAACTACTACTACTAATACTACTACTAATGAACGTAAGGCTATTAAGGCAAAAATATTGGGCAATATTTCAACTTTTTCGCAATAAATCGAAACACACTATGCCTACATACACTATGGTTGTCAAGAGGACGTATCAGTAATACTTCAGGACCGGTTGATGTTTAAGTTAAAAACTATATCGTATGTTGCAGGGGATGTTGAAAAAAGGTGCTCTTTGCATACTAATACTACGACTATTGCTGCTACACAAGCTAAGGGTATTATGGTGAAGCTTTTAAGGAATATTTTGGTGGATGCATAATTAAAACAAAAAGAACTATTATCTTGTAGATTGTCAATAGGGAGACAAAGTAATGTCACAATAACGGCTTAAATTACTAAGTTAGACCTTTCAGGTAATTTTTGACGGATTTTGAACTAGCCAGAAGACACTACGTGTATACTTTTGATACTACTACTAAGGTTACTGCTACTACTGATACTACGGGCATTAAGTTGAAACGTTTAGGGATCGTTTCAATTAAACGAATAAACTATACGCATGCAAGTATTAAAGGGCATATAAGCAATATCATAGGCATCGCTGCTCTATCATAGCTAGTATTATCACTGATATTTCAAAGGGGCTAATTTGAATGGAAATTCAAATTCTTAGTAACCTTTTTAAGAGTCAAAACTGATTGGAGGGCAAATATCCCTTGTCTTTAGCTTATAATTTTCCAAACACTTCCAATTCAAATTTAAGACAGCCATTTTGTTCAGCACAAGGTAAAGGTCTTATAACTGTATCTCTAGGGCCATTATAAAGGTCTACCCCCCACTGTTATGCAAGTTGGCCATTACGTTAAATGTTGCCTTAAGATTCAATAAAAAAGCACCGTGGTTACGCTTATTGGCAATCACAATAAGACATCTTAGCAATATCCAAAGTACGACTGAGGGTATTAGGTTCAAACTTTCAGGGCTACTTCTATTATTGCTGCTGATCTTCAAACTTAACTAAATAAAAAGAGTGTAAGTGTATCTAAGATGTCAAAGAGCAAAGATAGATGTTTTGCAGGTTTTATTAAGTTTTGTTTTTCAGGTCAACTAGAGGAGGTAGAAAACTAAATTAGATACTACTGTTCGTGTCCTGATTTTGAAAGTGTTATCGTTGTTAAAAATTGTTGAAAAGCTTTTTCCAGCATACAAATAGCAGGCAAACTATAAATTCTTAAAAAAAACGAATAGATTTGTATTTTGTTTTCCTTGGAAACACCGTGTCAATATAAAACGAACTGAAATTAACTAAAAAAACATTTTACACAAAATCTTTTTTTTTAAAGAAAACCAGAGATCTCCATTAAAAATCAAAAATAGTTTCCTAGAGCTCGGCTCAAAAAGTCGTTTTCTAGCGGGGCAATTGGTTTCTGTCGACTTTGCGCAGATGAAGTAGTCAATTCTGCTGTTCTTCGCCCGACGAAATTATTTTATGACATTATATTGGACCAACAAAATATACATTTTTGCGTGGATGGAGCAGTCAATTTCGCCGTCTTCGCCCGATGGAAGTCTTTTATGACATAGTAATGGACCGACAAAATGTTTAGTTTTATTGACTTCGCGCAGATGAAGCAGTAAATTTGGTAGTTCTTCGCCCGACTGAAGTCTTTTATGACATTAGACTGGACCGCAACATGTTTTGTAGGGCTCCGCTCGACTAGTCGTTTTCTTAGGGGGCCAATAGGTTTCTGTCGACTTCGTGCATATGAAGTAGTAAGTTCCGTTCGGCTTCGCCCGACGATATCCCTTCCAGAAGCTTCACTTTGCGTCGAAAGATAGCGACTTTTGTCGGGCGAAGTCGAACAAATAGTCCTAACAACAATTCCTACAACTAGTAATACTAGTACAAAAATAATACTACTGTGACCACTATTACAAGTATGGCTAAGGGTATGAAGGTGAAATTTCAGGGAATATCAAAGGGGAAGTTAAAATGAATAACAACACGCCAGCTGCATACAGGTTGTCTAAAGGGCATGGCAGCAATATCTCAGGAACGGCTTCGTATGTGAAGTTGAAGCTTACAGAACTTGTTTTGGGGATGTTGAATACGACTAATAGTACTACTGCTACTGCTGTTACTTTTGCTACTGCTACTACAACTACTACTAAAGCTAAGGCTACTACTACTAATTCTACTGCTACTGCTATTACTATTACTATTGGTGCTACTGCTGCTGCTACTGAAGCTAATGATATTACAAAAATGTTGGGGAATTTTGAAACACAGTTCATCTAAATCAAAACAAACTATGCGCCTACAGGCTGTCAAGATGACATATCGGCAATGCCCCATGAATGGTTTATGGTTTAAAGTGGAAATTTTCAGCGAGTGTTCAGAGGGATGTTAAAAAAAATGAAAGGTGCTATGTGCATACTGTTACTAATCCTAATATTACAGCTATTGCTACTACTGAAGCTAACGGTAATAAGGTGAAGCTTTCAAGGAATGTTTTAGGTGGATGTTGACTTAAATCAAAACGAACTATGGGCATGTAGATTGCTAAAGCAGTATAAGTGAAGTGGCTTACATTATTAAGTTGGAAACTTCAAGGTATGTTGTGGTGGATTTTGTACTAGCCAAAAGGCACTATATGTACATCATTAATACCATTACTATGATTGCTGTAACTAATGAGTCTAAGGATATTAAGGTGACGTTTATGGGGAAAGTTTTAGGGAGATCTGCATATACGTACATGCAGGTTCTCTCGAGGTCATATGAGCAATATCATAAACAGTGCAAAACTATCATAGAAAGTCTTAAAAGTCCTAGGGTCCTTTTTAAGGGTCAAAAGTAATAGGAGGGCTATTGGAGGGCAAGCCTATTAATTCTCAAATCACATCCAATTGAATATATGTGATACCCATTTTCTTCAACATAGATGAAAGTTCCAGTAACTAAGTCTTTGGGGATTTTGGGGATGTCAACTTCCCTTCTCATAATGCTCAGAACAAGGACTGTAACTTACAAAATTTGCCCATTGTTTATATATAGTATTTGTTATTGGGAAAGAGGTCGTATTTGACTTTTCATGTTCAAAAAGACCAAGTGCATTCAAGTGAAGCTTTCAGAGTGTTGAGGGGAGTGATGAACTAAATCAAAACATGTTATTTGCATGCAGATTATCAAAAGAGGGAAACTTGGGAATTGCTGAGGGTATTAAGAATTAACTTGAAGAAAACTAAGTAAAAAACAAGTTTTTTCAACTAAAAGTAAGAAGCAGTACTAAAACTTAGAACGAGCAGAAATTATTAGTACATCAGGGGGGTTGCCCCCTCCTCAACACCTCACTTTTCATGCTAAATATTTTTCTGTACTTAACAAAAACTTCTTATTGTTCTAAATAAACGACCCTTGTGGTTCAGGAGCCGTTTTTAAAGGATAGGGACAAAATTCAAACTTTAGCGTAAAAACTGAGGTGTTGAGAAGGGAGCCCCCTCATGTACTTAATAATTTCATTTCGACTTAAGTTTTAATGTTGCTCCTTACTTTCAGTTGAAAAAACGTGTTTTGATCGTTTTTTTAAATAATACAAGGAAATCTGGCTCCACCTTCACGGAAAAATCTCCACTTCCCACGGAAATTATCTCTGGACAATTTAATCGTGGTGAAAATTTACCCCGGACAATTACTTTTATCGTCTCCACGCGCAAAATTGAGTCAGCAAGCATAATGCAAGACATATGAAAAGAATTTCGAATAGGACTTCTGACAAATTTCACCAGTGTAAATTTCCCCTGAAAAATTCTCCTCTAGGAAACTTTCTTCGCCATGGAAAATTCTCCCTGTGGAAAATTTCTCCCAGTGAAAAATTTGTCCCCCCCATCCAAAAAAAGTATGCATACTTTCCAATAACGTATAGGCCTACTATACGTAAAAAAGGCAAACCTTATAACTTAAAAACCCTTTCCCTAGGGGTTGGGGGGCATGTTATCCCCAAAGGTATAGTTATTGCGCCTGTCAACTATGCCGAACAAAATGTGCGTGGGAGCAGGCCTAGTTGCCCTCCAATCTTTTTAGTAGATTAAAATGGGCACTAAAACTTTTATTTTTCGTTCGAACGAGTCCTCTACCAATATTCTAGGACATCTGGGTCGATACAATCATCCCTGGGAAAAACAAAACAAAAAACAAACGAATATACACGCATCCGTGATCTTTCTTTGGGCAAAAATACAAAATTTTACATTTTCAAACGGTTCGTCGCTCCTTGCTCAAAGGTAACCAAAACTCTAGAAACGGGTTTTGGATACCAATAGATACATCAAAAGAATCAGATTTTATTGCTGATCTCAAATATATAAGTTTCATCAAGTTTAGTCCTACCCATCAAAAGTCAGGCGCCTGAGAAAATTTGGCTGATTTCAGAAAAAAGGGGGAAAGAACTCCTAAAAATTATAGAACCTTAATGAAAATAACATAATCATATTCAGCATATCAGAGAACCCTACTGTAGAGGTTTCAAACTCCTATCTACAAAAATGTGGAATTTTGCATTTTCGACAGAAGAAAGATCACAAATGCGTGTTTATTTGTTTTTTGTTTTTCCCAGGGGTGATCGTATCGACCCAGTGGTCCTAGAATATCGTGGGGGGCTCATTGGAATGGAAAATAAAAGTTCTAGTGCCCTTTTTAAGTTATCAAAAAACGGAGGGCAACTAGGCTTCCTCCCATGCTCATTTTTTTCCCAAAGTCACCTGATCAAAATTTTGAGATAGTCATTTTGTTCAGCAAGGTCGAAAATATGATAACTATGTCCTTTAGGATGACTTAATCCCCCGAAGTCCCTTGGCAGAGGGCTGAAAGTTATGAACCTTATGTTAACATATAGTATTGGTTATTGGGAAGTATACAGACGTTTTCAGGGGGGATTTTTTTTGGTAGTGGGGGGGGGGTGGGTTGCTCGGGGATTATGTGGGAGGATCTTTCCATGAAGGAAGTTTTCATGGGGAAAGGGAAATTGCTATGAAGGGGGCGCCAGGATTTCCCAGCATTATTTAAAAAAAAATCAGAAATTAAACATAAAAAGCAAGTTTTTCAACTGAAAGTAAGGAGCAACATCAAAACTTAAAACAACAGAAAAAATTACGTATATGATTTGGTTCACCCCCAAGTCAATACCTCGCTCTTTAAGCCAAAGATATTTTAGTACTTTCATAAGAGCTATTTATTCTAAATAACGATCTTTGTGATTAAGGGGTCATTTTTAAAGAATTGAAACAAAATTGGAACTTTAGCTTAAAGAGCGAGATATTGACTAGGGGGCGAACCCCCCTAATATACGTATTAAAAATATATGAATATAGAAGTTCGTTACGTAAGTTAATTCGTAAGTTACGTATATTTATTACTAATAAAAACGTTCGTAAATAAAAAACAAGTTTCGAGAAAGCCATTTAACCCAATAAAAGTAAAATTAATATGCAAATTTTGTTTTTTATTTATTCGTGTACGGTGAGCCAAAATCAAACCCTGCATTAATTCAAAAACATTCAAAAATTAATTTAAAAAAAAAGTTTTTTTTAACTGAAAGTAAGGAACGACGTTAAAACTTAAAACGAACAGAAATTATTCCGTATATGAAAGGGGATGTCCCCTCCTCAACGCTTCGCTCTTTACACTAAAGTTTGACTTTTTCACAACACACTTTTTTTTAAACAATAAAAAACTTTAGCGTAAAGAGCGAGGCGTTGAGGAGGGTACAGCCCCTTTCACATACGGAATAATTTCCGTTCATTTAAGTTTTAACGTCGTTCCTTACTTTCAGTTAAAAAAACTTGTTTTTTTTTACTTAATTGCAAATAGGACATTGAGACTTTTACAATAGGGTCCTCTGATACGTTGAATCTGCTGATTTGATTATCATTAAGATTCTTTGACTTTTTGGCAGCGTTTCTCCTATTTTTTTTGAAAATCAGTCAATTTTTTTTAGATTCCCGGCCTTTGATTGGTAACACTAGACTTAATTAAATTTATATATTTAAAATCAATATAATAAGCCTATTCTTTTGATATATCTATTGGCATCAAAAATCAATTTTTTAGACGGTGACTATTGAGCCGCTTCACTCCTTACTTACAGTTCGTTATCACAAACTGTTTGATGAAGGAACTTTAAAAGAATGTGCATACTACTACTACTACTACTGCTTCTGCTGTTGTTACTATAATTTTTACGATTACTGCTGCTGAGGCTAAGGGTAGGAAGTTGAAACTTTCAGTAAAGACTTAGGGGGATACTTAACTAAACTGTAAACGCTGGTTGTAGCGTATTCCCGAAATGGTCTAGAGTCTAGGGTATTAAGTTGAAACGTTAAGAACATGTTAAAGGGGTGTTGAACTAGGAAAACACAAAATATGCTTACTAGTACAACTATTAATACTGCTACATATACTGCTACAACTGTTGCTACTGCAATTACAACTTCAACAACTACAACTACTACTACGACGACGACTACTGCTGACATTACTGAAACTAAGAGTATTACAGTGAAACTTTCAGGAAAATTAATTATATTAATACTACTATGTAGTAGTAATTAAGGCTAAGGGTGTTAAGGAATCATTTTCAGAAAATGTTGAAAAGTATGGCAAATTAAACTGAAAAACGCTGTAAGTATGCAGACCGTCTAAACACCGTATCAGCAGTACATCAAGAAGGGCTTAGAGTATTAGATTGATACTTCCAGAGCATGCTGACGGGTATGTTGAGCAAGTGAAATTTACTGTGTGCATGCTACTATTGCCAGTTGCAGTAGTATTAATAACGCGGTTAGTACTAATATTATTAAATAATGGTATTAAAGTGGAACTTTCAGGGACTTTTGAGGGGGATGTTGGTACAAACAAAACACATTTTGTTCATGCAGCTTATCAACAGAACGTAAAAGCTCCTTACCCAGATAGATAACCGCGTGATCGACGGTATATCTTTACACTTTATGCACTAAACATTCCCGAAAGAGAAATAATTGAAGTTGTGTTGTTTCAACGGTTCCACAGTTAAATCAACCTGTTATAGAGTTATACTTGACTATTTAGAGTTCTGGTTTTGTTGCACAAGCAGTAATGTGCTAAATAAGATATATTAGAAAAATAACGTACATATTATATAATGTAACGGTATAAACGTACAGATTATTTTTATATTATACATATAAAATGTTTATAATATAAAAAAGAAGCGATCAAAAATGATGTTTTTAAAAGCTAAACAAAAATATTGAAAAAACACAAAACAAATATTTTGGAAGGGCAACCGGCTCTCTTCTTCAGCGCAAACAAAAAATGTTTAAGGAAAATGCCAAAAAGGGGCCAAGAAAAAACACAAAAACAATCGCAGAGAATCAATATGAAGAAACAAACCGATAAAAACCAATGAAAGACCAAAATTAAAAAATGAACAAAAGTCCATAAATGCCAAAATTAGAAAAATAAAAACCGAATACCTAACAAATAAAAAAGCGAGTCATTTACCAATATCCAGAATTTGCACAACATTCAAATACTCTTAGAACTACCGTCGAGGGATACTAGCGGTTAAATAAAATGTTATTTAAATATACATAAATACTTTTCTGTGTGTGATATATCATGGTTGGTGTATCAGCCGCAACCTAGGAGAGAATGACTATACTATAGCCCATAGTATTAGAAAACTAACGGACCTCCTTGATTTAACCTGTTACGTCACTATTCCTTATTCTTGTTTTAGTCTCCATCTTAAGGGTTTACGTTAAAGTGTAAATATTATTAAATATGCCACGCATATTTTTAAGACTTACGTAATCGGATTATATCGCTTCATTTTAGAGTCGGTAGAGTGACTGTAATGAACTATTTTCCTTGGAAGAGTAATTAATTCAGTACATTTATTAACGCACTTGCCATAAAACTTAATTCCAAAACTCATGTCTAATAGTTGGATAAATAAAATAATTGGCCAATAAAGAGCTTAAAATATATAACAGTCATTTAAGGCATTATGAACAATATTCTTGGAACTATTTTTGAGTGTTTCGCAAGTTTGTAATTAATGCAGTTTCTTATCGAGTTCTAATTTTCTTGATGAAGTTTCAGTTGAATATTAGTATTTAATAACAATCTGAAGGAATAAGATAACCATCACAGACATGGGGAGGATGAAGAAGATTTTTACAGTGGATAAAGAAACTGTTTCTTTGAAAGCCACATTGTTTTTATTCTATGGAGGCAAGCGTTTCTATCTCAGTTTTTTTTTAGGCAATTTTTGAGAATTACATTTTTATTAACAATGTAGCAAAAATATTCATTTTCAAATCAAACAGTTCGTGGTAACGAAGTGTAAGCAAGGAGAGACATGGCTCAACGAAACTCTATAAAACGGAATTTTGATGTTAATAAACATATCAAAAAGGTCGGTTTATTATGCTGATCCTTAATATGTAATATTTATTAAGCTTAGTGTTACCCATAAAAGGCAAAGAGTCTGAGAAAATTCGCCGGATTTTCAAAAAACGGGAAAAATTCCCAAGAAAAGTCAAAGAATCATAATGAAAATCACACCATCAGATTCAGCGTATCAGAGAACCCTATTATAGAGGTTCCAAGCTCCTATCTATGGAGTTGTGTGTTTTCTTTCAGAAGAAAGATCACGAATTGTTTTGTTTTTTCCCAGGGGTAATTGTATCGAACCAGCGGTCGTAAAACATCGAAATAGGGTTCATTTGAATGAAAATTATGAAAATGATAGTTCTCTTTTTATTCACCAAAAAGACTGGTGGGCAGCTACCCCTCCCTCTTTTACACACTTTTTTTCGTCAAAGTAGTTCAATCGAAATTATGTGGCACTAAATTTTTTCAAATATTTTGTGTTTTCCTAGTTCAACACCCCCTTAACATGTTCTAAACGTTTCAACTTAATACCCTAAACTCTAGACCATTTCGGGAATACGCTACAACCAGCGTTTACAGTTTAGTTAAGTATCCCCCTAAGTCTTTACTGAAAGTTTCAACTTCCTACCCTTAGCCTCAGCAGCAGTAATCGTAAAAATTATAGTAACAACAGCAGAAGCGGCAGCAGTAGTAATAGTAGTAGCATGCACTGATTGCCTTTTGATCAGTTCAACGTTCCCCTCAGCACGCTATGAAATTTTCTACTTAATGCTTTAAGCTATTCATGAGGAATTAATCACATATTTTATTTGGCCACCTGAACGCATAAACTGTGTTTTGATTTGCTTCAACACTCTCCTAAATATTCTTCGAAAGTTTCACCTTAATATCCTTAACCACAGTAGGAGTAGTAATCGTGATAGTCGTAATAGCGGCAATTGTGGTAGCATGCATATAATGCCTTTTGGTTAGTTCAACATCGACTTTAACAAAAACTTGGTTAATTGAAAATATCTCTCATCATTCTTTTAAAGTTCCTTCATCAAACAGTTCGTGATAACGAACTGTAAGTAAGGAGTGAAGCGGCTCAATAGTCACCGTCAAAGAAATTGATTTTTGATGCCAATAGATATATCAAAAGAATAGGCTTATTATATTGATTTTAAATATATAAATTTAATTAAGTTTAGTGTTACCAATCAAAGGCCGGGAACCTAAAAAAAATTGACTTATTTAAAAAAAAAATAGGAGAAACGCTGCCAAAAAGTCAAAGAATCTTAATGATAATCAAATCATCAGATTCAACGTAGCAGAGGACCCTACTGTAAAAGTCTCAATGTCCTATTTGCAATTAAGTAAAAAAAAAAACAAGTTTTTTTTAACTGAAAGTAAGAAACGACGTTAAAACTTAAAATGAACGGAAATTATTCCGTATGTGAAAGAGGCTGTACCCTCCTCAACGCCTCGCTCTTTACGCTAAAGTTTTTCATTGTTAAAAAAAAGTGTGTTGTGACAAATTCAAACTTTAGTGTATAGAGCGAGGCGTTGAGGAGGGGACAGCTCCTTTCATATACGGAATAATTTCTGTTCGTTTTAAGTTTTAACGTCGTTCCTTACTTTCAGTTAAAAAAACTTGTTTTTTTAAATTAATTTTTGAACGTTTTTGAATTAATGCAGGGTTTGATTTTGGCTCACCGTACACGAATAATTAAAACAAAATTTGCATATTAATTTTACTTTTATTTGGTTAAATGGCTTTCTCGAAACTTTTTTTTTATTTACGAACGTTTTTATTAGTAATAGATATACGTAACTTACGAATTAACTTACGTAACGAACTTCTATATTCATATATTTTTACTTTTTAAGCTAAAGTACCAATTTTGTTTCAATTCTTTAAAAATGACCCCTTAATCACAAAGAACGTTATTTAGAATAAATAGCTCTTATGAAAGTACTAAAATATCTTGGGCTTAAAGAGCGAGGTATTGACTTGGGGGTGAACCAAATCATATACGTAATATTTTCTGTTCGTTTTAAGTTTTGATGTTGCTCCTTACTTTCAGTTGAAAAACTTGTTTTTTGTGTTTAATTTCTGATTTTTTCAAATAATGCTGGGAAATCCGGCGCCCCCTTCATAGCAATTTCCCTTTCCCCATGAAAATTTCCTTCATGGAAAGATCCTCCCACTTAACCCCCGAGCAACCCCCCACCCACTACCAGAAAAAATCCCCCCTGAAAACGTCTGTATACTTCCCAATAACCAATACTATATGTTAACATTGGGTAAAGCTCATAACTTTCAGCCCTCTGCCCAGGGACTTCGGTGGATTAAGTCATCCTAAAGGACATAGTTATCATATTTTCGACCATGCTGAACAAAATGACTATCTCAAAATTTTGATCGGGTGACTTTGGGAAAAAAATGAGCATGGGAGGGAGCCTAGTTGCTATCCGTTTTTTTGGTCACTTAAAAAGGGCAGTAGAACTTTTAATTTCCGTTCCAATGAGCCCTCCCACGATATTCTAGGACCACTGGGTCGATACTTTTCAAAAGGCTTTATTATATTATTTCAGAACAACTTCTTTTCGTAATATTCCTCCTAAACCTGTTTTAAAAGTTAAAGAACTCCCAACATTACTTTACGACTTTTTGTATACCCAACACCAAGAAATACTTTTCAAAGGTTTTATATTATTATTTCAGAACAAATTCTTTTCGTAATATTCCTCCTAAACCCATTTTACAAGTTGAAGTACTCATCTTTTTCACTCCCAATATTACTTTACGACTTTTTGTATAACCCAACCCCATGCAATACTTTTCAAAAGGCTTTATTATATTATTTCAGAACAAGTTCTTTTCTTTACATTCTCCTAAACCTGTTTTAAAAGTTAAAGAACTCATCTTTTTTCACTCCCAACATTACTTTACGACTTTTTGTATACCCAACACCAAGAAATACTTTTCAAAGGTTTTATATTATTATCTCAGAACACCTTGTTTTCTTAATATTCCTCCTAAACCCATTTTACAAGTTGAAGTACTCATCTTTTTTCACTCCCAACATTACTTTACAACTTTTTGTATACCCGAACACCAAGCAGATACTTTTCAAAAGGCTTTATTATATTGTTTCAGAAAAAGTTCTTTTCATAATATTCCTCCTAAACTCATTTTATAAGTTGAAGTACTCATCTTTTTCACTCCCAATATTACTTTACGACTTTTTGTATAACCCAACACCAAGCAATACTTTTCAAAAAAGGCTTTATTTTATTATTTCAGAACAAATTCTTTTCGTAGTATTGCTCCTAAACCCATTTTACGAGTTGAAGTACTCATCTTTTTCACTCCCAACATTACTTTACAACTTTAAATTTATTAAGTTTACATTACTTTACACTACTAAGAAAAGAACTTGTTCTGAAAAGATATAATAACGCCTTTTGAAAAGTATTACTTGGCGCTGGGGTATGCAAAAAGTCGTAAAGTATTGTTAGGAGTGAAAAAAGATGAGTACTTTAACTTATAAAATAAGTTTAGGAGGAATATTAAGAAGAGAACTTGATCTGAAATGATATAATAAAGCCTTTTGAAAGTATTGCTTGGTGTTGGGGTATGCAAAAAGTCGTAAAGTAATGCTGGGAGTGAAAAAGATGAATACTTTAGCTTGTAAAACAGGCTTAGGAGGAACATTAAGAAAAGAACTTGTTCCGAAATGATATAATAAAACCTTTTGAAATGTATTTTTTGGTGTTGGGGTATGCAAAAAGTCGTAAAGTATTGTTGGGAGTGAAAAAGATGAGTACTTTAACTGGTAAAACAGGTTTAGGAGGAATATTAAGAAAATAAGTGTTCTGAAATAATATTATAAAACCTTTTGAAAAGTATTGCTTGGTGTTGGGGTATGCTAGTGCCCGTTTTAATAGTCAGAAGTGATTGGAGGGCAACTAGCCCCCCCCCGCGCCCATCATTCCCCCAAACAAATCCAATGAAATTTTGAGATAGCCATTTTGTCCAGCGTAGTTGATTTCCAGATAGAAACTATGTTTTTGAGGAGGACACTTCCCTATAACCCTCGGAGCAAGGGTTTTTAAGTTATGCCCTGGGGGTATATAAGGTTTTTATAGAAGGCATTGTCGTAGAAACTTCAAGAAAGGCTCATTCGATTAGAAATTCAAAGGGCTAGTACCCTTTTCTAATAGTCGAAAGTGATTTGAGGGCAACTAGCCCCCCCACGCCCATCATTCCCCCAAACACATCCAACCAAAATTTTCAGATAGCCATTTTATTTAGCGTACTTGATTTCCAAATAGAAAATATGTTTTCGAGGAGGACACTCTCCCAAAACCCTCAGGGCAAGGGTTTTAAGTTATGCCCTGGGGGCTTATAAGTTTTTTACAGAAGGCGTTGTCGTAGAAACTTCAAAACAGGCTCATTCGATTGGAAATTCAAAGGGCTAGTACCTTTTTTAATAGTCGAAAGTGATCGGAGGGCAACTAGCCCCCCCCCCACTGCCGATCATTCCCCCCAAAAACATCCAATCAAAATTTTTATATAGCCAGTTCGTTCAGCGTAGTTGATTTCCGGATAGAAAATATTTTTTTGAGGAGGACACTCCACCACAACCCTCAGGGCAAGGGTTTTAAGTTATGCCCAGGGGGCATGTGAGGTTTTATAGAAGGCGGTGTCGTAGAAACTTCAAAATAGGCTCATTCGAGTGGAAATTTAAAGCGCTAGTACCCTTTTTAATAGTCGAACGTGATTGGAGGGCAACTAGCCCCCCCCCCCACGCCCATCATTTCCCCAAACACATCCAATCAAAATTTTGAGATAGCCGTTTTGTTCAGCGTAGTTGATTTCCAGATAGAAAGTTTGTTTTTGAGGAGGACAGTCCCCCACAACCCTCAGGGCAAGGGTTTTAAGTTATGCTCTGGGGGCATATAAGGTTTTTATAGAAGGCGTTGTCGTAGAAACTTCAAAATAGGCTCATTCGATTGGAAATTCAAAGGGCTAGTACCATTTTTAATAGTCAAAAGTGATTTGAGTGCAACTAGCCCCCCCCCTCACGCCCTTCATTCCCCCAAACACATCCAATCAAAATTTTGAGATAGCCGTTTTGTTCAGCGTAGTTGATTTCCAGATAGAAAATATGTTTTTGAGGAGGACACTCCCCCTCATCCCTCCGGGCGAGGGTTTTAAGTTATGCCCTAGGGGTATATATGGTTTTAAAAGAAGGCGTTGTCGTAGAAACTTCAATAAAAGCTCATTCGATTGGAAATTCAAAGGGATAGTGCCCTTTGTAATAGTCGAAAGGGATTGGAGGGCAACTAGCCCCTCACCACACCCATCATTCCCCCAAATACATCCAATAAAAATTTTGAGATTTTGTTCTTGCCATTTTGTTCAGGGTAGTTGATTTCCAGATAGAAAACATATTTTAAGGAGGACACTCACCCACAACCCTCAGGGCAAGGATTATAAGTTATGCCCTGGGGGCATATAAGGTTTTTATTGAAATCTTTGTCGTAGAAACTTGAAAAAAGGCTCATTCAATTTGAAATTCAAAGAACTAGTACCATTTTTAATAGTCAAAAGAAATTTGAGGGCAAATAACCCCCCCTCTCTCGCCCACCTTTTCCCAAAACACATCCAATCAAAATTTTCAGATAGCTATTTTATTCAACGCAGTTAAGAGTTTTGGAAATTAGGTCTTTAAGGTTGACAACGCCTATCCCCACAGCCCTCAGGGAAGGGGTTGTAAGTTATGCCCTAGGGGCATATGAAGTTTTTATTGAAAGCGTTGTCGTAGAAACTTCAAAATGGCTCATTCTTTTGGAAATTGAAAGGGCTAGTGCCTTTTTCAATAGTTGAAAGTGATTGGATAGTGACTAATGCCACTCTCACGCCCACCTTTTTCCCAAAGACATCCAATCAAAATTTTGAGATATCCATTTTGTTCAACGTAGTTGACAGTTCTGGAAATTAATTCTTTTAGGATGACAACCCCCTCAGAACCCTCAGTGCAAGGGCTGTAAGTTGTGCCCTGGGGCATATAAGGTTTATATAGAAAGTTGTTGTATATGATTTATAGAATAGATTTTAGTCTTCCTCAAATCCAATTTTTATATGTTTAAAAACTAAATGTTGACTTAAGATTAAATCAAAATGCACTGTGATAATGCTAATTCCCAATAAGGCATCTCAGCAGCATCCCAAGAACGACTGAGGGTATTCTGTTCAAACGTTCGGGGCTACTTCTGCTCTTAAAATTTAACCAAATCCAAATAGCGTAACTGTATCCAAGCTATCAAAGAAAGTAAACAGATTTTTTTGCGAATGGTATCAAGTTTTCCATTACAGGTCAACTAGAGGAGTTATGAAACTAATTTAAACAGTACTATTTGTGTCCAGATTTTTAAAATGGTGTATGCTGTTAAAAATAGCTGAAAAATTTTCTCCGGCATACAAATAGCAGGGCAAACTATAAAGGCTTAAAAAACGAAAAGATTTAAAGTATTATTTTCTTTTTCCCTGAAAAGAATATGTCAATATAAAACGAACAGAAATTAATTAAAAAACTTTCCACAAAATAAGTTTTTCAAAGAAAAGTAAAGAACTCTATTAAACAAAAAATGAGCAAAACTAAAATCCAATAATCTACCAAGCGTGAAACTACCACAAATCAGCATTGATAAATAAATGAAACCAAAACCGAACAGAAAGTACAATAATTAACCGAGTCAAACTCAAAACGAGCAGAAATTAACATAAGTTGGACACAAAACCCCTATGCCTTCCCAAGGCCAGAACAAAATTTGCACTTCACTGAAAAATATAAATGTTTTTACTTTTTAACTTTAATAAATCAAATAATATTAACATTTTGATTACTAAATATTAGTATATGTATATTAAACTGGCAATGCACATTCACTTGTATTTTTCAGTAAAGTGCAAAATTTGTTCTGGCCTTGCGAAGGCATAGGGTTTTGCGCCCACTTTATGTTAATTTCTTCTCGTTTTGAGTTTGACTCGGTTAATTATTGTAATTTCTGTTCTTATGAGTTTCATTTATTTATCAACGCTGATTTGTGGTAGTTTCAAGCTTGGTAGATTATTTGATTTTAATTTTGCTAATCTTTTGTTTAATGGAGTTACTTACTTTTCTTTGAAACACTTATTTTGTGGAAAAAGTTTTTTTTAATGAAATGGGTTTAGGAGGAATATTAAGAAAAGAAGTTGTTCTTAAATAATACTATTAAGCCTTTGAAAAGTATTTCTTGGTCTTGGGGTATGCAAAAAGTCGTAAAGTAATGTTGGGAGTGAAAAAAGATGAGTACTTCAACTTGTAAAATAGGTTTAGGAGGAATATTAAGAAAAGAACTTGTTCTGAAATAATATTATACAGCCTCTTGAAAAGTATTTTTTGGTGTTGGGATATTCAAAAAGTTGTAAAGTAATGTTGGGAGTGAAAAAGATGAGTACTTCAACTTGTAAAACCGGTTTAGATGGAATATAAAGAAAAGAACTTGTTCTGAAATAATATAATAAAGCGTTTTGAAAAGTCTTACTTGGTGTTGGGGTATGCAAAAACTCGTAAAGTAAAGTTGTGGGTGAAAAGGATGAGTATTTCAACTTGTAAAATTGATTTAGGAGGGATATTAAGAAAAGAACTTGTTCTGAAAAGATATAGTAACACCTTTTGAAAAGTATTGCTTGGTTTTGGGGTATGCAAAAAGTCGTAAAGTATTGTTAGGAGTGAAAAAGATGAGTACTTTAACCTGTAAAACTGGTTTAGGAGGAATATTAAGAAAAGAACTTATTCTGAAATGATATAATAAAGCCTTTTGAAATGTATTTTTTGGTGTTGGGGTATGCAAAAAGTCGTAAAGTATTGTTGGGAGTGAAAAACATGAGTACTTTAACTTGTAAAACAGGTTTAGGAGGAACATTAAGAAAAGAATTTGTTCTGAAATAATATTATAAAGCCTTTTGAAAAGTATTGTTTGGTGTTGGGGTATGCAAAAAGTCGTAAAGTAATGTTGGGAGTGAAAAAGATTAGTATTTCAACTTGTAAAACAGGTTTAGGTGGAATATTATGAAAAGAACTTGTACTGAAATAATATAATAAAGCATTTTGAAAAGTATTGCTTGGTGTTGGGGTATGCAAAAAGTCGTAAAGTAATGTTGGGAGTGAAAAAGATTAGTATTTCAACTTGTAAAACAGGTTTAGGAGGAATATTAAGAAAAGAAATTGTTCTGAAATGATATTATAAAGCTATTTGAAGAGTATTGCTTGGTGTTGGGACATGCAAAGGTCGTAAAGTAATGATGGGAGTGAAAAAAGATGAGTAATTCAAATTATAAAACTGGTTTAGGAGGAATATTAAGAACAGAATTTGTTCTGAAATAATAAAATAAAGCCCTTTGAAAAGTATTTGCTTGGTGTTGGGGTATGCAAAACTCGCATAATAATTTTAGGAGTAAAAAAAGATGAGTACTTCAACTTATAAAATGAGTTTAGGAGGAATATTATGAAAAGAATTTGATCTGAAATGGTATAATAAAGCCTTTGAAAAGTATTGCTTGGTGTTGGGGTATGCAAAAAGTCGTAAAGTAATGTTGGGAGTGAAAAAGATGAGTACTTTAACTTGTAAAACAGGTTTAGTAGGAATATTAAGAAAAGAACTTGCTCTGAAATAGTATAATAAAGCCTTTTTGAAAAGTATTGCATGGTGTTGGGGTTTGCAAAAATTCATAAAGTAATGTTGGGAGTGGAAAAAGATGAGTACTTTAACTTGTAAAACAGGTTTAAGAGGAATATAAAGAAAAGAACTTGTTCTGAAATAGTATAATAAAGCCTTTTTGAAAAGTATTGCTTGGTGTTGGGGTTTACAAAAAGTTGTAAATTAATCTTGGGAGTGAAAAAAAGATGAGTACTTCAACTTGTAAAATGGGTTTAGGAGGAATATTATGAAAAGAACTTGTTTTGAAATAATAAAATGAAGCATTTGAAAAGTATTGCTTGGTGTTGGGGTATGCAAAAAGTCGTAAAGTTATGTTGGGAGTGAAAAAAGATGAGTACTTTAACTTGTAAAACAGGTTTAGGAGGAATATAAAGAAAAGAACTTGTTCTGAAATAATAAAATGAAGCATTTGAAAAGTATTGCTTGGTGTTGGGGTATACAAAAAGTCGTAAAGTAATGTTGAGAGTGAAAAAAGATGAGTACTTCAACTTGTAAAATGGGTTTAGGAGGAATATCATAGGCAGCGCGCTAGCGCTTTCTAAGTAAAGAACGATGTGGGCACAATGTGTTGTTTTTTGTTTTTGTTTTTTCTCCATTTCCGGGCACTTCGTATCGAAGGAGTTGTCGTAAAAACTTCGAAAAGATCTCATTCGATTAGAAATTGGAGTGGCTAGTCCCCTTTTTAATAGTCGAAAGTGATTGGAGGGCAATTAGCCCCCCTCCCACCACCCGTCATTCTCCCAAACACATTCAATCAAAATTTTGAGATAGCCATTTTGTTCAGTGTAGTTGATTTCCAGGTAGAAAATATCTTTTTGAGGAGGACACTCCCCCACAACCCTCAGGGCAAGGGTTTTAAGTTATGCCCTGAGGGCATATAAGATAAATGTTGACAATGTACAGTTTTTTTTAAAGCAGGGCACTTCATATATAAGGGTCGTCGTAGAGACTTCAAAAGGGACTCATTCGATTAGAAATCGAGAGTTCTAGTGCCCTTTTTAATAGTCGAAAGTGATTAGAGGGCAACTAGCCCCCCTTACGTCAATCATTCCCCCAAACATATCCAATCGAAATATTGAGATAGCCATTTTGTTCAGCGTAGTTGATTTCCAGATAGAAAATGTGTTTTTGAGGAGGACACTCCCCCAAAACCCTCATGCAAGGGTTTTAAGTCATGCCCAGGGGGCATATAATGTTTTTATAGAAGGCGTTGTCGTAGAAACTTCCAAACAGGCTCATTCGATTGGAAATTCAAAAGGCTAGTGCCTTTTTTAATAGTCAAAAGTGATTGGAGGGCAACTAGCCCCCCCCCCCACACGCATCATTCCCCCAAACAAATCCAATCAAAATTGTGAGATAACCATTTTGTTCAGCGTAGTTGATTTCCAGATAGAAAATGTGTTTTTGAGGAGGACACTCCCCCAAAACCCTCATGCAAGGGTTTTAAGTCATGCCCAGGGGGCATATAATGTTTTTATAGAAGGCGTTGTCGTAGAAACTTCCAAACAGGCTTATTCGATTGGAAATTCAAAAGGCTAGTGCCCTTTTTAATAGTCAAAAGTGATTGGAGGGCAACTAGCCCCCCCCCCACACGCATCATTCCCCCAAACAAATCCAATCAAAATTGTGGGATAACCATTTTGTTCAGCGTAGTTGATTTCCAGATAGAAAATATGTTTCTGAGGAGGACACTCCCCCACAACTCTCAGGGCAAGGTTTTTAAGTCATGCCCTGGGCACATATAAGGTTTTTATAGAAGGCGTTGTCGTAGAAACTTTAAAAAAGGCTAATTCAATTGGAAATTCAAAGGCTAGTGCCCTTTTTAATAGTCGAAAGTAATCAGTAATATTTGTTGTTGTTGTTGTTTAGACCAGGGCACTTCGTATCGAAGGAGCTGCCGTGAGAACTTCGAAAGGGGCTCATTCGATCAAAAATAGAAAGGGTTGATGCCCTTTTTTATAGTCGAAAGTGATTGGAGGGCAACTAATCCCCCCTCCACTGCCACCCTCTCATTGGCCCATTATGTTTAAAAACTAAATGTTGCCTTAAGATTAAATCAAAATGCACTGTGATAATGCCAATTCCCAATAAAGCATCTCAGCAGTATCCCATGAATGACTGAGGGTATTATGTTAAAACTTTTGAGGCTACTTCTGCTCTTAAAATTTAACCAAATCAAAATAGTGTAAGTGTATCCAAGCTATCAAAGAAAGTTAACAGATTTTTTTTAGAATGGTATCAAGTTTTCCATTTCAGATAAACTAGAGGAGGTATGAAACTAAGTTAAACAGTACTATTTGTGTCCAGATTTTTAAAATGGTTTATGTTTTTAAAAATTGCTGAAAGTTTTTCTCCAGCATACAAATAGCAGGCAAAACTATAGTCTTAAAAAACGAAAAGATTTAAAGTGTTATTTTCTTTTTCCTTGAAAAGACTATGTTAATATAAAACGAACTGAAATTAATTAAAAAAAAACTTTTTCCACAAAATAAGTTTTTCAAAGAAAAGTAAAGAACTCCATTCAACAAAAAATGAGCAAAAATGAAATCAAATAATCTACCAAGCATGAACCTACCACAAATCAGCATTGATAAATAAATGAAACCAAAACGAACAGAAATTACAATAAATAACCAAGTCAAACTCAAAACGAGCAGAAATTAACATAGGTTGGGCTCAAAACCCCTATGCCTTCCCAAGGCCAGAACATAATATGCAATTTACTGAAAAAAAAATTAATGTGCATTGTCAGTTTAATATGCATATACTGATATTTAGTAATCAAAATGTTAAAATTATTTGATTTATTAAAGTTATAAAAGTAAAAACATTTATATTTTTTCAGTAAAGTACAAATTTTGTTCTGGCCTTTGGAAGGCATAGGGGTTTTGCGCACCCAACTTATGTTAATTTCTGCTCGTTTTGAGTGCTACTCGGTTATTTATTGTAGTTGCTGTTCGTTTTGGGTTTTATCTATTTATCGATGCTGATTTGTGGTTTTTTCGAGCTTGGTAGATTATTTGATTTTATTTTTGCTCTTTTCTTGTTTAATGGAGCTCTTTACTAACCTATTTTGTGGAAAAAGTTTCTTTTAATTAATTAAGAAAAGAAGTTGTTCTGAAATAATATTATCAAGCCTTTTGAAGAATGTTGCTTGGTGTTGGGGTATGCAAAAAGTCGTAAAGTAATGTTGGGAGTGCAAAAGATGAGTACTTCAACTTGTAAAACGGGTTTATCGTGGATTTCGACAATGAAACTACTTTATTTGAAAATTAAATATTATTAATAAATCTGATATATTTTAAACGCGGGTGTCCTTATTTCCGAAAACTAAAACCCAACTTTATTAACAAATCAAATATTATTAATAGAAACAGATGTTTTTTAAACGTTGATGTTCCTGTTTTTGAAAACTAAAATTCTCTCTGCTGTGTTTCAGGACGGGTGTTTGCTTGTCTGTGGAGATTTTTGAGAAAAAATTCAGCTCATCTGTCTCAGACTTTGGTAAAAGTTCTCTTAAAGTATCTCATTTTCTAATATATCCACTATGAGCCTGCTAGTAGTATCTTTATCTCTAAAAATTCCTTTTCTTACAGCTCTGACCTTTTTAATAGATATTCTGAACGTTTGAAGTTCTAGCGTACCCTAAAAATAATGAAAACTTAACGAAGTAACACATAAGATATTTTTAATGAAATAACGACGTGTAGAATATTAATATAAAAATATGTTAAATACATTATTATACATTATTAGTATCATTGAAAAACTTTGGACATTTTGAATCTCTTCCATAAAATAATTCATCATGTTCTCTCTTGATACTAAAGTTACTCTCTTCTCTTAGTTCATAACCAGTAGAATAATGATTAATCCATTTTGAGTCATACAAAACTTTTACTGAGGTGTCACCTACTGGTTCAGTATGCACATCGTCTTTGGTATTATTGGGTTTATTGACTATATGGTCAATAGTAGTAATAACGTTCACTTGCGCTTCACTTTCCATCAATTCATCTTAATATTCATTGATGATATTGTCTGCCAATATCCTTTTGATTTTGCCTGCGATTTCACTGTCTATTGTCACATTATTTTTACACAGATAACAGTTTTGACACACGGACAAGACATGACTAATGACATTAGTGCAGGAGTATTCCTGTCTTCTTCTTGTTGTCTTTAAAATGCTAATACTGGAATTTGACGACAGGATGTATCAACAGGTAATGTGTTACCAACAACAGTAGCAAGGATTTGTCCCCGATCATCGACGATTATTTTTATGTTTGCATTCTCTTTGAGCACTAATTTCTCTGGTAATGTTACTCTCGCATATCCACCATTTACACGATTGAAATTCTTGGGTACTCCAAAGAAATCTAACTCCTCGATAACATGACAGCGCACGCATACATTCCCAATAGTGCTACCACTTGTACTTGTTTCATAGTTCAGGTGTTTCTCCTTGTCATCATTCAACGCGACGATGATTTTATCATGTGCACATACTTTTGTCGAATAATTCATCTTCACTTTTTAAACAAAAATATGATGCTGATGTCAATCGTTCCACTGCGTAAAAAATACTGATTTAATACATGCACTAAAGAAGGTAGTGTCGATAACCGGCCATAGAGTACCAATGGTAAAGCCGCATCGTGTTTATGAGCAAGCATAGAGTACGATTGGTAGAGCCGTAAGCATGTTTCATGTCATTTTAAGATTCGTAAGACAAAGTTGAAAAAAATACCATGTTAAAAAAATAATATTAAAAAAGTTAAAAAGGAACTTTAAAAAAACGTGTGAAAAAATATGAGGGGGCAAAAAGTTGGGTGGAGGGGGGGGGGCCTTGGGGTTGGGCTAGGGGACCTTGGAGGCTGAGGTCCTTGATGGCTAGGGTAATTGATGGTTGATGTCCTTGATGTTCAAAGCCATAATCGTCTAACATAATCCCATATTGTGTACTTGTTCATTCGAAGACATGTAAAAAAAAAGTTGAAAGAAATACCATGTTAAAAAAAAATAAAAAAAAATTCAAATAAAAAATGGTGGGGGCCCATAAAGTTGGAGGGAGGGTGGCCCTTTACTAAATTTGTCCAACATTCTCTTCATTTCTCTCAATCTCTCTTAATCTCTCAATCTCTCTTAATCTCTCAATCTCTCTTAATCTCTCAATCTCTCTTAATCTCTCTAAATCCCTCTCAATCTGTTTCGCCCAAATCATCCTTTAAAATGTCTCAAAATGTTTCGCCAAAATAATCCCTAAAATGTCGATTAATTTGTTTCTCCCAAATAACCCCCTAAATGTAATTTCTGAATGTTTCTTTATTTTGGCATCCCTGCACTGTCACATTCAAAATTCCCAGGAAACAATTCCCGCGTTAAATATATTCAATCTCCTTGTATCTTGTTTGAATTTCTGAAAATTATCTAAGGTGTCCTAGTTACACTATAAAGGCTTCGAAAGAATATTAATTCCAGAATTCATCTCTGAAACTAAAGTAGAGAAGCCATATTGTTTCTTAATTCCCCTCATGATACATTAGAATTTCCCGTCAGATTTTCATCATTGTCGATAATGTAAATCAATTTCCTAGAAATACGGATTCCCGTCTGTATCCAATAGGTTTAGAAACATCTCTGATTAACCTAGAAAGAGACACGTGATCTTGCACAGTTAGACTGGTAATAGATGGCAGCAGAGGTGCCCCCGTTGGATTGGATAATGGGTTTCTAATCGTTTCTAGATATCAACTTTAAATTAACCTTAGGCACTGCTTGATGGTGATCTTTACTTTTAACATGGAAAAAGAACGCTCCTTATACCATACTACCTTGAGTCGATTCTACCAGTATTTGGATTACCATACCGTATTGATTTTATATGAATTATTGATAAAATAATCAATAAGGCTAGATGTCTTACCCTCATATGAATATCATGTTGATCAAATATTGAATTGGTCAAAATTAGATTGTTATACCTACAAAATTGCAGCAGGCTATAACAATTACGGTTTTATTTTCTTACGCCAACTTGACTTAGGCTAGGATACCATCTACCTTGTCAATATGCCATCTAGCCTGGGATTCTGTAATTACCTTGCACATGTTAGTCGTAAATGAAACACTACCGTTTTATGATTTATACCTTTCAAGTCTCATTATAAGGAAAAAAAAAGTTCTAATATTTAAAATCAAAGCTATTTTTTTTTAGAAAGCTTCGGAACCGATAGGCATCTCAATAACTGATAGGTGCAGTCAAATAAACCGTAGGTGCAGTCAAATATTTTTAATGTAATTATAATTCAAATTACCAGGCTTAATTGTTTTATCTAACGTTTTAAAGTAAAGGAAAACACACCCTGTTGTAGCCTATTGGTTAAAATGAAATTTTGTAAGCTGGTGTGTAACTACAACTAATAGTAACCTCGTATATACGACAATAAACGTCTCTAATCTGCATTCCAAGTCAAATCCAATGATCAACTTTGTCATTATAAATAATTAACGGGTAGTACAAATACACACAATGATCAGCAAATGCAATTCAAAAGTGAGTTGGATGCGAGGTGTTATCTTTGTTTTGAGACTCCAAATGTGTGTAAATGCACTAAAACATACTTTTATCAAGCAATCAAATTTATGTACGAAAAAATCAGTGAAAAACAAAGGAAAATTAATGGAAGGAAAAATAAAACACAAACGAGGGCAATAATCATCTGTAAATACAACAAAAAGATAAACTATGACCAAAAATTCAGTTACTAATAAATAGACTCCAACCGTTAAATCAATTAAAATACTGAGTAACCGTAAGATTTATACAACCTCACGAAAACTTAGAGAGGAGCACAAAATGTATTTTACAAAATCTAGGGGGTGGACGATTTTGTTGTTTTTTCGATAGAAAATACAAGAAAAAGGTATTCTTCAATTAAAATACAAAAAAGTATTTTTCAAAATCTAGGAGTGGGAGACAAAACTCTTGGGGGTGTGCAATTACCCCATAATTGACGTATACAGAACAAGAATAAGTTCTTCCTATCATCTTAATTCGATTTTGTGGACTAACAAACACCAATAGAGCATCTAACGACAAATAAAACCAAAATATTTATAGTCATCAAAATCAATAGAAGATATGGAGGGAATTGTAAGGGGAGGAGTTAGACAACAAAGCAACTTGCCAGGTTATGGAAACAGCCATTGTTGTTGATAGTTTTGACCTGGAGCAATGGCACCAATTCCTAATTAGCAGAAGTGTGCCCAGCTTTCCTTCCCTGCATATGATTACTCTCTATGGAAAAGTGTATGTATTTTGATTGTACCTTAATTACTACTACTACTACTAACAACTCACCGCAGCACCAAGCAGCCTGAGACCAACACAGTTACACACGCTCGTCGTCCGTCCCAATCTATTCAAAGCCTCCCTTTTTACACCCTCCCATGAAGTTCCCATTTCCATGAAGTTCCATAAAGTTGTACATCAATTGCACCACTTCATCATCAATTCTATTACAGAAAATTATTCAGACAGTATTTTACCATCCCCGTCCATTTTGTTCGTTAACTAGAGACTAAAAACGAAGACTAAATTTATTTATTATTACAATTAGTATTACCAATGCATTTTTGACTTGGCATTTCAATTTAATGATCTTAGCTCATTCTGTTTTAAGTAGATCATCTTCAAAAATATTTATTTTTCAGCTATGTATGCCTTGCTACCTTATTTAACAATACATATGGTTGAAGTTGGACTAAGTATTGAAGAAATTGGTCTGATATACGCTGTACTGCCATTTGCTTCATTCGCTGGTCCTCCTATAGCAGGTATTATTAAATCTATTTTATAATATATGTTCTATTTCTCCTCTCAGTAAACCCCTTGTAAAATAAAACTAGCAAATAAATGAAGATATAAACAGATAAATAGAAAAAAAGAGAAATAAAATAAACAAGATAATTAATTATTTGTAATGAATATTTTCGACCATTACTATTACTAACAACTATCTGTAGCACCGGGCCCCTAAAACCAACACAGCTGCATCCGCTCCTCCTCCATTCTAATCTATTCAAAACTTCTCTCTTTACACCACCTCAGGAAGTTCTATTTTCTTTAAATCCTTTTTACGACTTCTTCCCATCTCCTTAGGGGGTATATTCCTGAACCTGTTTTTTGTTTGGCCCTTAATGGATGACCAAAAAGAACTATCTTTCACTCTTCATCCTTAAAACTTGCCCTATTCACAGCCTTAGGAAGAGGGTACCCCAACGGATACTAAAAACAATTCTTAGACAATTACTTTGGAAAACACCTAACAAATTCTCCTCCGTTTTCCAAAGTGCCCATATTTCAGAATCATACTTGACTTCAGTCTATTTTGCCAAACATTTCTCAACTGTTCACTGTTCTACAAAATGCTACACAGTAGACAGAATATACAGTATCGACAAAAGATGTACTCTCCGTTAAAAAAAAAATGTAAAATATATTTAAAACCACACTAGATTCATGCTCCGCCTTCGCGCAGGCGCGATACCGATATATACAGCACGAAAAGCCTATGGGAAAACCTGTTTTTTCCAACCACTAGCAACTGAACTTCATGTTTCATGAAGTGTTTCATGTTTGGAAAAAGAAGACATTACAGTCTACAGTGAAAATACTACAAGAAACCCTATTCTATTTTTAACATCTTCATTGCGTTTAATGTCTTTGCTAATCATACAAATCACGTAGGTTGAAGTATTGACTTAGTCAATCTTCTCCTTACCCATCATCACCTCTTTACCTTCATTAGGCCCAGTTTAAAAGACCCAGTCTTCTTAACATTAATATTCAAACTTATTCTTGGACCTTTAACTCCCAAAACCTCCGAAAAATCATTTATGTCATAAGATGTAAATAAACAAAAACCTAAATTTAAAAAATTAAATAAAATTGGGAAAATGCATTAGAAAAAAACAACAACTTATCTTATGACCAAGAATATCAAACGTGTTCTGCATTGTAAGCAAGAGCAAATAATAGAGTCAAACCAAGAAAATCAAGTCAAACCAATAATCAAGAAAAAATCCCCAAAAGAGCTAAAATACCTTGCCTCTCCATCAAAGACTTGGATTGGTTTAGAGTTTATGACTTACAAGAACACAAGCCCTTGTGTTTGAGTAGTCATATTTAAGAATTATAACAAAAAGTCAAACTTTAACGCAAACAGCGGGAGACTTACAATGGTTCAATCTCACCCTTTCCGGAATAATCTCAACCTTCACCCTATTTACGGAATAATTTTTGTTATTTTTAAGTTTTGACGTTGCTCTTTACTTTCATTGAAAAAATATATTTTTTATTCCATTTCTGTTTTTCAATAGCATACAGGTTTGCCGTAAATGCGAGGAGAGCTATGGATTAACAACTCCAAAGTAGCTGAAGAGGAACTTTACCTAGAGTGACATCTCTGAATTTCACTGGATCACTTTATGCTCTACGCGACTTCTTTCTGTTCTATATTTGACTTCTCGATCTTGTGCTATACCTTGGTCTATTCTCCTACTGTTATAATTTTCTACTTTGATTGTTCTATTATTTATAATTTAAATAGGCTGGTGATCCACTCTGACAAATTGTGTTCTTCATTTCAGTGCTTTTTTCAAAAATATAGAGTAGCATCATGATCCAAATCCCGTTTTTTTGTTATTTGGAATCCTATTTATGAGGGCCATTGTTATTTATGGCCATTGGCTATTTATGAGGGCCATATGAGGGCCATTGTTTCTGGCCATTCATTACCTTGCTCAGTTTTATAGCTCTTCTTTATCTTAAAGGAATTAGTTCACATGCTGTGCTAATATACCCTTAATAGTATATCTCTAATTACTTTTCAGGTATGATATCGGATTACAATGGTAGCTACAAACTTGTTTACTATAATTCCTAATTTTTCACTTTGTTCTCTTTATATCTATGTCATTTTGTACTTCTTATTCTACTGTTCTATCTAGACTGGTCTATCGTTATAACCTAACTAGTTTTGTGATCAACCCTTACAAGTGAAGTTCTTCATTATTTATTCTCCCAAAAGTGTTTATTAGAGTCACATTCTACATTCTCTTTTTTAGATTTCGGTTTTTATTGACAGTGGTTATTCTTTACTAATTATTCATTACCACGAATAGTCTGATAATATGCCTTCATTTTTAAGGAGTTATTTGATGTAAATTTAATTTCCTTTGCTAATATACTCTTAATTATAATGTCTATTATCACTTTTCAGGCATGATAGCAGACTACATTGGAAACTATAAACTTGTTCTTCATATTTCCTTATTCTTCACTGGGTTGTTTTATACTCTACTTCTTATGGTAGATGCCAAAGGTCTGCAGAAAAGTATGACTAACACAACCATGGCAACATTCCAATGTTCACAAAATACAACCGAGTTAATATGGAGCACATGCGAAAATAGTTGTGATCTAAGCACAGAGTTAAATTTGACTCTTCTTATTGAGACTTGTCATTCAGAATGCCTAACCGACACTATGATTACGGATAGCACCAACTTGTCCAGTAATACTTCACGAATAGAATTCTTACTGCTCAAACAATTTGATCAAAATGGAACATGCAGAGGGGACATTGTCTCCAAATTCTCATCGTTGGAAGCTTTGCAGTGTAGTTGCTTCACAAAATGCCAAGCAGTTCTGGACGGATTCGATTGCCCCGAAAGTACAAGGATGTCTATAGGTAATTTTGAAATTTGTGGCTCATATTAATAAATTAGTGCATATGGGGCATACCGAGAATTGATAAAGGTAAACGAAGGATACTGGATATATAAGTCATTTGATGATTTCATTTGTTTTCTGCTTTGAACAGACAAAGCTAAACCTATATTAAAAAACCTGCTTAATTTTTTGATTGGATATAAAAAAAAATATTTGGTTTACAAATAATAGGCCAAAAAGTATGGGTAACTCATATGAGTGGAAACTGCTGCTAGTATCGACTGAAAAAAAAAACCATCTACGCATTCTAGCGTTTGGTCTTGTTTTGCATTTTTTCAGAATAATAGTAAAAAAATAAATTTAATTGGTTTTATTTGGTAAAATTAATGTAGTAATAAGTGTCCAACCTCAGTTTCTGGCAGAATAAAAATTACCTTATAAAGCTCCCAATACCCAACAAATCCTAGATGGCATTCTTGTTTCTGGTCAATATTAGCACCAGTTTTGACTCTTGTAAGTCACCATAGCTCTTCGCTATAAGCAGGAAAATTTAAAAGTTGTTTGAATATCAGACACCCCAATAGAATAAACTTGATGCCAAATTTCTAACTAAGGGGTAACCGCCACATCTCTTCTTTGTTTGAAGCACCAAGGACAATGAAACTTAATCTTTGAAATGTCTTTGAAATGGTTAAGTGGAAACTTACTTAAACGTATATTTCTTTCAAACTTGTAAAAATCGGGAATTCAATTTTTAAAGAAAAAGAATTCATGATAATTATTTTGTGGTAGTAGCAAGGGCCGTGTTGAAAAAAAAACAGCATGGGTGCAAAATTTAGCTAAAAAAGTAGGGCATTGAATAGCTTTAAAAAGTGTGATCAGATTTGACTATTTAATTCTTTTTTTCAACGGTTCAACGTGGCAAAACTAACAAAAACATCTTAATGCCCTAATAAAGTTCAAATACTATAGAAAATCACAATATTTAGGTCCGAATAGACAAGAAATGGACTCATGGGAGAAAAAAACTCCACGGGGAGAATTCTCCGTGGGAAAGGAAGTTTCTGGGGGTTAATTTGCCACGGAAAATTTTACACAAGGGGAATTTGACAGAATTCCTATAGGAAATTTTTTTTTTGTTTTACTTTCTCTTTGCCGAATCAATTTTGTATGTGACAAAGTTCTAGGAATTGTCCTGGGGAAATTTTCATAGGGATTGGAATTGTCCAGAGGATTTTTCTGGGGAGGAATTTTCCTCCTGGAGGATTCTCTATGGGTAATTTTCTGCGAGAGAAATTCTCCACGGGAAATTTTTCGCAAGACCAACTTCCCACGGAGAGGGGGGATTTTCGGGAGAAAATTTCCACGGAAGGGGGATTTACGACATGATTTAAAAAATGTTTAGAAATTAAAGTCTTTTTCAAATGGAAGTATGCCAACGAGAATTTTTCAGGGAGAATTTTAAGGGGGGGGTGGAGTATTCTGGAAGAGAGTTTCCGATTGGGGAGGTATTTTAGGCGGAAAAAACTTTCCATGGAGGATTTTCCCATGAGGGGAGGGAATTTTCCATGAACCGGAGCCAGACTTCCCAGCACTATTTGAAAAACGATCAGAAATTAAATAAATAAAAAATAAGTGTTTTCAACTGTAATTAAGGGACAACATTAAAACTAAATACGAATATAAATTTTTCCGTATATGATGGGGTACCCCGTACTCAATATCTCACTTTTTACGCTAGAGTCTGACTCTTTGTCTGAATTCTTTAAGATTGACTCCTGAAACACAAGGGCTGTTTAATTAGAATGAGAAGGTTTTTAAGAAGTAATAAGTAATACACTAAACTTTAACGTGAAAAGACGCATTGAAGAGGGGCGCAACCCCCTCATTTACGAAATAATATCTGCTCGTTTTATCTTTTAATGTTGTCCCTTACTTTCAGTTGAAAAAAAAATTGAAAAAAACGTTTTTTTTTTATATTTTTAGCAGAATCGGGCATTACCACGCTCAAAATGGTCACAAAATAAGGCTGCAGTGGAGCAACCTTATGTTTAACAATATTTTAAGATTTATGTGTGAAAATCCCCAAAATAAAAGAATGATTGTGCTAAACAAATAGAAAATGAATAATACTCAAAATCCACCCTCTTCCCCAGAGGCACGATTTGAGGGAATAAGGAAACAAACAATTGAATTGTTCAAAAAATCAGCAAAAGAAAGGTAGGGATAAAAATATAGAAACGGGAAAAGGTGAAAGATTCAACAGCATAAAAGTAAAGAACATTCAAATCGTAAAAGGGAAAGTACCAAAATAAAGGTGAATTTTTAAAAACTTGTAGAAAAAAATAACTTAAATTAATACTGGGAGAGATAGAATGTCAGAGAAAAATAGCACACAATGTGTATAAATTTTAGGCCCTAATTGGTGACTCAAAAGGGATTTGAAAACAACGTAATGAAAAGCGCAACTGATGCCACTCATTTTAACACAAGAGAATAAAATATGATTGTATGAAAGCTAAATATGCTAGTTTAAAATATTGATTTTTAATAATTTTATTTGAAAGTCTGTTCCTGTATCAGTATATCAATTACGGAATAAAAATGAAGACGGAAAAAAAGTTTAGTTTTCAGACTAGGATTTTAATCACGTTGGATGGGATACAAAAGTGTTCATTACAATAGCCCAAAACACAACAACAGTTTGCAAAAGGGAATCTGCTTAAGACCACAATCAAAAACATCAGCAGTAGCACAACAAAGGAATAGTAGAGCAGGTCCTGAATATCGGATGAGAGGAAAGAATTGACACTATAGATTGCCAATTTACAATTAAATTAATTAAACGGGTATGATTAATTTGACGAAAAAAGAATAAATTTTAGTACCTAAAAAATCCCTTTGCACTGAAATGATATCGTTATCAAGTATCAGAGAAATTTTTGAAGGAGGTTTTGACATGCGTTAATGATACTTAAAATGTATTATGACCCTTTTTCATAGCACTTTTATGCTTGAAATATTAGGCAGCGCAATAGTACTGCCTAAGTAAAGAGCGGTGTGAGCAAAATGTATTTGTTTTTCACCAAGGCACTTCGTATAGAAGGGGTTGTTGTAAAAACTTCAAAAGGAGCTCATTCGACTGGAAATTCAAAGTTCTAGGGATCTTTTTATGGGTCAAGAATGATTGGAAAGCATCAAACCCCCTCCCACGCCAATTAATTACCCGAACACATCCAATAATCATTTTGAGATAGCCATTTTGTTCAACATAGTTGAGAGGCTCAATAGCTATGTTTCTTGGTATGTCAACCCACAAACCCCTCAGGGCAAGGACTGTAAGTTATACAATTCTCCCATTGTTTACATATAGTAATTGTTGTTGTGAAAGAGGGCATGTTTAACTTGTACTGTTCAAAAAGACCAAGAGTTTGCAGGTGAATTTTTCAGAGAATATTGAGGGGAATGTTGAACTAAATCAAAGCACATTATGTGCCTACAGGTTGTCTGAAGGGCGTAACTCCGGAATGACTGAGGGTATTAAATCGGAACTTTCAGGGAATGATGAGGGGGATGATCAAATGACCAAAAGACAATATTTACACGCTACTAATACTACTACTACTACTACTACTACTGATACTACTACTACTACTACTACTGCTACTACTACTACTACTACTACTGCTACTACTACTACTACTACTAGTACTAGTATTACTTCTACTAGAACTACTACTACTACTGCTGCTGCTACTACAACAACTGCTTTTGTAGCGACTACCATTAAGGCTGAGGATATTGAAGTGAAAATTCGAGAAAATGTTGAAGGGAAAGTTGAACTAAATCAAAACATGCCATGTGCACACAGATTTTAAAAACAGTGGATCAGCAATTTCTTAGGAACGACTTAGCGTATCAAACTGGAACTTCAAGGGCATGATGAGGGGGATATTCAACTAACCAAAAGGCAATATGCGGAGACGACTACTAATACTAATGCCACTGCTACTACTGCTACTCTTACTGCTACTCCTACTACTACTGCTACTACTACTACTACTACTACTACTATTACTACTACTACTACTACTACTACTACTACTACTATTACTACTACTACTCCTACTACTACTACTAATATGATACCAGTACTACTAAGGCTGTTGGTATGAAGGTAAATATTTAAGAGAATACTGAGGTGAAAATTGAACTAAGTCAAAACACACTATGTTCATGCAGGTTGTCAAAAATGCGTTTTCCAGGAATGGCTTAGGATATGTGGTTGCAACTTTTAGGGATTGCTTAAGGGGAAGATCAATTAACTATTAGGTAATATGTCCACGCTACCATTATTATTGCTATCACTGCAAATTGTACTATAACTACTCCTTCTATTGCAACTAATACTAAGGCTAAGAGTGTTAAGGCAAAAATTTTAGGAAATGTTGAGGGGTAAGTCAAACGCGCTATGGATATACAGGCTATAAAAAGGGCTTATCGGCAATATCAGAGGCAACGCTATAGCGTTGCCTATAGTAAACACCATACGGCTCCAATGTTTTATTATTTTATTTTTTTTTTCAGAGGCACTTCATATGGAAGGGGTCGTCGTAGAAACTTCAAAGGGGGCTCATTCAATTGGAAATTGACAGTTCTAGTGTCCTTTTTAACAGTCAAAAGTGATTGACAGGCAACTAACACCCCTTCCATGCCCACCAATTCCCCAAACACATCCAATCAGAATTTTTAGATAGCCATTTTGTTCAGTGTAGTTCATTTCCAGATATAAATTATGTTTTTGAGGACACTCCCCCAGAGCCCTCAGGGCAAGGGTTGTAAGTTATGCCCTGGGGGCATACAAGGTTTTTTATAGAAAGCATTGTCGTAGAAAATTCAAAAAGGACTCATTCGATTAGAAATTCAAAGGGCTAGTGCCCTTTTTAATAGTAAAAAGTGATTGGAGGGCAACTAAACCCCCTCTTACGCCCACCTTTTCCCCAAACACATCCAATCAAAATTTTGAGATATCCATTTTGTTCACTGTAGTTGAAAATTCAGGAAATTAGGTCTTTGAGGATAACAACCCCCCCCCCCCGAGTCCTCAGGGCAAGGGTTGTAAGTTGTACCCAGGGGGCATATAAGGTTTTTATAGAAACCGTTGTCGTAGAAACTTCAGAAAGAGCTCACTCGATTGGAAATTTAAATGGCTAGTTTCCCTTTTTAATAGTCGAAAGTGATTGGATAGTAACTAACGCCCCTTCCACGCCCAACACTTCCCCAAATACATCCAATCAAAATTTTGATATAGCAATTTTGTTCAACGTAGTTTAAATTTCTGAAAATTATATGTTTGAGCAGGACACTCCCCCACAGTCTTCAGGGCAAGGGTTATAAGTCACGCCCTGGGGGCATATATGTTTCTTATCAAAGGAATGCTCGTATAAACTTTAGAGAGGGCTCATTTTGGTTGAAATTGAAAGTTCTAGTTCACTTTTTAAGCGTCAACAGATATCGAAGGGTAACCAGCTCCCCCCCGTCATACCGATTTTTCCCAAATGCATCCGATAAAAATTTTGAGATAGCTATTTTGTTAAAAATACTTCAAAGATTATATAACAAAAATTCCGGTGTCGAAACAACGCTCCAGGGCCGGGGAGCAGGCGTTGTAAGTTATGCCCTGGGGGCATATATGGGTCTTATGGAAGGAATGCTCTTATTAACTTCAAAGAGGGCTCATTTGATTGCAAATTGAAAATTCTAGTTCCCTTTTTAAGAATCAAAAGAGATTGGAGGGGACCTAGACCCCCCCCCCCCTCCACACCCTTTTTTCTTCAAACCCATCTGATAAGAACTTTGAGATAGCCAGTTTTTAAAAATAGTTCAAAGACCATATAACAAAAACTCCGGGGAAGACACAGCCCCCCAGGGCCCGAGGGCAGGCGTTAAAAGTTATGCCCTGGGGGATATATTGTTCTTATTGAAGGGATGCCCATAAAAACTTTACAGGACTCATTTGATTGGATATTGAAAGTTCTTGTTCAGTTTTTTAGAGTCAAAAGAGATTTGAGGGTAACTAGCCCCCCCCACACCCATTTTTCCCCAAATAAATCACAATAAAAATTTTGAGATAGCCATTAAGTTAAAAATTACT
Organism: Artemia sinica; assembly: GCA_027921565.1. Taxonomy (NCBI): domain Eukaryota; kingdom Metazoa; phylum Arthropoda; class Branchiopoda; order Anostraca; family Artemiidae; genus Artemia; species Artemia sinica. Next base: position 3,530,175 of record CM051265.1, on the reverse strand, counting down.
CCAAAGTCAGATAACAAAAACTCAGGTGTCGTCACAACCCCCCAGGGCCCGGGGGCAGGCGTTGTAAGTTATGCCCTGGGGCATATAAGGTTCTCATGAAAGGGATGCTCGTATAAACTACAAAGAGGGCTCATTTGATTGGAAATGGAAAGTTTGAGCTCACTTTTTAAAAGTCAAAAGGGATGCTCGTATAAACTTCGGAGAAGGTTCTTTTGAATGAAAATTGAAAGTTCTCGTTCATTTTTTAAGATTTAAAAGAGATCGGAGAGCGAATAGCCCCCGATCCTCCACGCCCTAAATGCATCAGATGAAAATTTTGAGATAGACATTTTGTTAAAAATAGTTCAAAGTTCAAATATCAAAAACTCCCGTGTCGTCAGAACCCCCCAGGGCCAAAGGATAGGCGTTTTAAGTTAAGCCCTGGGGGCATATATGACTGTCATGGAAGGAATGCTCGTATAAACTTCATAGAGGGCTCATTTGGTTGGAAATTGAAATTTGTAATTCACTTTTCATGATTAAAATGTGATCGGAGGGCAGCTAGCCTCCCCCCGCACTCCATTTATTTTTCCCAGAGGCAATTCATATAGAAGGGGTCGTCATATAAATTTAAAAGGGGGCTCATTCGATTAGAAATCGAGAGTTATAAGGCCCTTTTTAAGAGTCAAAGGTGATCGGAGGGCAACTAGGCCCTCTCCCAAGCCTTTTTCCGACAAATATAACTGAGAGAAAATTTGAGGTACCCGTTGCATAAGATAAAATTCTTATGGAAGGGATGCTCGTATAAACTTCAAAGAGGGTCATTTGACTGGAAATTGAGAGTTCTAGTTCACTTTTTATAAATCAAAAGTGATCAAAGGGCAGCTAGACACACACACACCCCCCGCCGTTTTCCCCCAAATGCATTAGATAAAAATTTTGAGATGGACATTTTGTTAGAAATAGTTTAAGGTTCAGATTAAAAAAAAACACCGGTGTCGACACAGCCCCAAAGAGCCCGGGAGCAGGCATTGTAGGCTGTACCCCGGGGGCATATAAGGTTCTTATGGAAGGGATGATTGTAATAAACTTCAAAGAGGGCTCATTTGATTTGTAATTGAAAGTTCTAATTCACTTTTTAAAGTCAAAAGTGATTGAAGGGGAGCTAGCTTCCTCCCCACTCCTTTTCCCCTAAATGCATCACTTAAAAATTTTGAGATAGACATTTTGTTAGAAATAGTTCAAAGTTCAGATTAAGAAAACACCGGTGTCACACGGCCCTACAGAGCCCGGGGGCAGGCGTTGTACGTTATGCCCTGGGGGTATATGGTTGGTATGGAAGGGATGCTCGTATAAACTTCATAGAGGGCTCATTTGATTGGAAAATGAAAGCTGTAATACACTTTTCAAGAGTGAAAAGGGATCGAAGGGCAGCTAGTCCCCCCACGTCCTTTTTCCCCCAATGCATCAAATAAGCCATTTTGTTGAGATGGCCATTTTGTTAATAATAGTTCAAGGATCAGATAACAAAATTTCCTGAGTCGACACATTCCTCCAGGGCCCGGGGACAGGTGTTGTAAGTTACGCCCTGGGGTTATATATGGTTCATATGGAAGAGATTTTCGTATAAACTTCAGAGAGGGCTCATTTGTTTGGAAAGTGAAAGTTCTAGTTCACTTTTTAAGAGTCAAAAGAGATCGGAGGGCAAATACCCTCCCCCCATCCACGCCATTTTTCCCCAAATGCATCAAATAAAACTTTTGAGTTAGCCGTTTCGTTAAAAATAGTTATGAGATTAGATAACAAAAACTATGGTGCCGACAAAACACCCAGGGCCCAGGGACAAGCGTTGTAAGTTATGCCCTGGGGACATTTATGGTTCTTATGGAATTGATGGTTGCATAAACTTCAAAGAGGGCTCATTTGTTTGGAAGGTGTAAGTTTTAGTTCACTTTTTAAGAGTCAAAAGAGATCGGAGGGCAACTAGCCCCCCCCCCCTCCATGCTCTTTTTCCCCAAATGCAACAAATAAAAAATTTAATGCATGAATAAAATCAAATGAAATAAAAAATAGTTCAAACATCAGATATTAAAACTTCTGAGTTGACACAACCCCCAGGGCCCAAGGACAGGCGTTGTAAGTTATTACCTGGGGGGATATATAGTTTTTCTAGAAAGGATGATCGTATAAACTTCAGAGAGGGTTCATTTGATTTAAAATTGAAAGTTCTAGTTCACTTTTATAAAGTCAAAAGAGATCGAAGGGCAATTAGCCCAGGGACAGGCGTTTTAAGTTACACTCTGGGGATATATATGGTTCTTATAGAAGGGATGCTCGTATAAACTTCAGAAAGGGCTCATTTGATTGAAAATAGAAAGTTTTAGTTCACTTTTAAAGAGTCAAAAGAGACCGAAGGTTAATTAACCCCCCCCCCCACGCCCTTTTTCCCCAAACCCATCCGATAGAAAATTTGAGATAGCCATTTTGTTAAAAATAGTTCAAACATCAGATAATAAAAACTCCGAGGTTGGCACAAACCCATTTTTCACTTTGATCTTGTTACTTTGTTACCAGCTTTGATACTTTGATGAACATTTAATTTTTTCAAAAAAGCTTGATTTTGAAATAAGAAATTCTTAATAACTTTAAACTTTTTGCAATCAAAAACAACCAAAAATTAATTTCTGAAAAAAAAAACTTTCCGAAAAATAAGTTTTTCAAAGAAAAGTAAAGGCCATTTTAAACTTAAGCTCAGCAGATACAAATACCTGTCAAAATTCAAACTCAAAACGACCAGAAATTACTATTAAAGAATAAATGAAACCCAAAACGAGCAGAAATGAAATAAACAATCATAGAAAAATCATACAACAAGTAATAATATAAATGAATAAATAGATCTTAAAGCGAGTAATGCTTAGATTGAATATCAAAATCAAGTTTCAAACGGAAAAAAATATTTCCCTATTGAATTATAAATGAAACTTAAAACAAACAGAAATTAAATAAACAATCAATGCAAACAAACATACAATAGATATTAATGTAAATGAATAAATAAATCTTAAAACGAGTGAAACTTAAATTGAATATGCAAATCAAGCTTGAAACGAACAAAAATTACTATAAACAAGAGTTTGGGTATCACCTCCTTCTCTCACTGTAAAAGTTTAAAACCTACTGCGTCATTGGCGCTTTACTGAAAACTATAAGCGTCTTGAACAGTCTTGGAAAGTATAAACAACATCAAATTGAATATTTGATGTATAATGATATTAATTGTTGAAATCTCCATCCGTTCAAGAATTTATTTCACTATAACTTTATTTTTATTTTCAATGCTGTAAGAACTGGAAAAGAAAATACCTGTCATATAATTCGTTTTCAGTTAAGCGCCAATGACGCAGTAGGCTTTTGGTTTTTACTTACAGTTAAGGAAGGAGGGATTGTTTGTAGTTAAACTTTATTCGTCTTGAACAACTTTAAAAAGAGCTAATAAATTTAACTGAATATTTAATGTATAATAATATTAATTGCTGAAAGCTCATCAGTTCAAAATTTTACTATAATTTTAATGTTTATTTATAATATTAAGTACAAAAGAAAATATTTGCCATAAAATTGGTTTTCCAATTTTAGTTAAATATTTTTAGTAAATTTTAGAAAATATTTGCCATTAAAATTGGTTTTCTCAGTATCTGCTGAACTTAAGTTTAAAATGGCCTTTACTTTTCTTTGAAAAACTTATTTTTCAGAATTTTTTTTTTTAGTTATTCATAAAAACAGCTTAGGCCAAAAGCATTAAGTTGAAACTTCCGAGGCTTGATGAGGGGGATGTTTACTGACCAAAAGGCAATATGTGCACACTGCGACTGCTAATAGTACTACTGCTGCAACAGTTAGTGCTAATGCTAATCTTACTACTACTACTACTACTAGTAATAATCTTACTAATACTACTGTGACTGCTGCTACAACAGAGGTTAAAGGTATGAATGTGAAAATTTCAGTGAACATTGAGGGAGAAACTAAATTGAACCAAAACACAGTGTGTAAATTCAGGTTGTTAAAACGGTGCATCGGCAATATCTAAAGAGTGGCTTGAGGTTTGAAGTTAAAACTTCCGAGGCTTGTTGTAGAGGATGTTGAACTAACCAAAAGACAATATTTGCATGCTACTCCTACTCCTACTACACATACTACTACTACTACTACTACTACTACTACTACTACTATTACTACTACGACTGCTACTGCTACTATTATTGCTTCTGCTACCGCTGATCTTGCAACCATAGCTAAGGGTATTAAGGTGGAAATTTCAGGAAATTTTTAGAAAGTGTTGAACTCAATCAAAACACACTTAGTATATGCAGGTTATCAAAAGACATATCAGCAATTTTACAGGAACTTTTTGCGGAAAATATTTCATTCTTTCAGCTCGTGTTGGGAGGGGGATGTTGAAAAAACAGAAACTGCTATGTGGAAGCTTCTACTAATGCTACTACTACTGCTACTGCTACTACTACTACTACAACTATTGCTACTGCTGAGGCTAATGGTGTTATGGTGAAGCTTTTAGGGAATGTTTAAAAGGATGTTCAACTATATCAAAACACAAAATGAGCATGCAGATTGTCAAAAGGGTGTACCAGAAATATCCCAGGAACGGCTTAAATTATTAAGTAAAGACTTTTAAAGTATGCTGTGGCGGATTTTGAAAAAAACTAAAAGGCACTATGTGCATTGTACCACAGCTACTACTACGAATACTACAACTAGTGAGGCTAACGCTGTTACGGTGAAGCTCTCAGGGAATGTTTAGGGAGAGTTTTACCTAAATCAAAACAAACGATGCAGGTTTTCATAAGGGGATTGAAGCAATACCAAGGAACGGCTTAGAGCATTAATTTGGATCTCTGAAGGCATGTAGAGGAGGATACTGAACTAACCAATAGTCGCTATGTACATGCTACCACTAGTGCTACTATTACGACTTTTATGAGTACTACTTCTACTGAGGTTAAGGGTGTTAAGATTAAACTTTTAGGGAGTATTAAGGCGGATATTGAACTAAATCGAAACAGACTTTGTGCATTCAGGTTACCAAAAGGATGCATGAATGATTTCCAGGAACAGCTTAGAGTGTTAAGTTAAAACTTTCAGGGTGTGTTGAGAAGAACGTTAACCTAACCAAAAGGCACTCTGTGCATACTGCTACTACTACTACTGCTCCTACTTCTGCTACTATTACTACTGTTATTACGACTTCTAATGCTGAGTCCAAGGGTAGAAAGGTGAAACATTCAGCAAGTGTACAGAGGAATGTTGAACTAAATCAAACACACTCTGTGCCTGCTGGTTCAAAAAAGAGCGTATCAGCAATATCCCAGGAATGGTCTAGGAGGGGAATGCTGAACTAGGCAAAATGCGAAATCTGCATACTAGTACAACTGACACAACTCGTGATACTACTACTGCTGCAATTACAGCAACTGCTACAGCTGCTACAATTTCTACGACTTTTACTATCACTGGGTCTAAGGGTAGGAAGGTGAAACTTTCAGGGAATGTTTAGCAGGATGTTGAAATAAATCAAAACACACTCTCTGCTTGCAGGTTGTAAAAAGAGCGTATCAGCAACTCCCCAGGAATGGTCTAGGCTTTAGGAGGTGTAAAGATAAATCAAAGGAAACTATATGTGGCCAAATTTTTAGAAGGGTGTATATTATTAAAATAGTTGAAAAATTTTGTCCAACATGTAAATAGTAAGCCAAAATATGTATTCTTATAGAAAAAAACTAATATATTAAAAAATAAATATTTTCTTTACCAATGAAAAAGACCATGTCAATCAAATACGAACACAAATTTATTTAAAAAATTTAATTCCATAAAGGAAATTTTTTCAAAGAAAAGTAAAGAGCTTCATTAAACCTTACATGAGCATAAATAAAGCGAAATAATTTTTCAATCGTAAAACTACCACAGATCACCATCAATGAATAAATGAAACCCAAAACGAACCAAAATTACAATAAATACCGAATCAAACTTCCATCGCGTGGTTTTGTGGTCTTTGAGACTGTGAAGCTAAAAAATAGCTCTTTGATAATTTTAAATAGGCTGGTTACCACAAAATTTTCATTTTGAACCTCTTCTAGCTGCAATTATTGACCTGTGCCACAAAGTGACAGAAAAGGCCAAATTACTTGTGCTGAATATATTTTACCGTCTTCGAGTATTTTAGGACCACTGACTCTGAAGGATAGCCCTAAGAAAATAACAACAAAAACATAAAACAAACAAATAAACATCCATGCCTAAGTAACTTTTCCCTCAAACATACGAAATTTCGCATTTTTTCACGTTTATTTCTGAAATATCCATTATTATGCTCTTGGGACATGGTCGATACCATTATTAAACTTTCATTGCGATCGCCCACAAATTAGGGGGTGTGTTTCCCTTTTTCTGGAATAATACAAATTTTCTCAAGCTTTTGACGGGTTTTTTAATTTTTTTTTTTTACATTCTTGCAATCACCATAAAAATCTAATTATTTTCAGATATTGCCGTTATGACTTTTCCCCACTCTTTTTTCATGATCCAAAAAAATTTTTCAAGCATTGATTAAAAGAACTTTCTGAAAGGATTTCTTCAAAGAAAAGTAAAGAGCCACATTAGTAAAGAAACCCAAAACGAACGGAAAGCAAATAAACAATCATAGGAAAAAAATATACAACATGTACTATGAAGGAATAAATAAATTTTAACTCGAATAAAAATTAAACTGAATATTCAAATCAAACTTAAAACGAACAAAAATCAAGAGTTTGGCAACTGTCCCCTTCGCCCTCTCTTAACTGTAAGATTCTAAAGCCTCATTTTTTTGCTGGTCATTCTTTTGAATTTTTCTGATAACTACATGTCTCTGGAACAGGCCTTGGAAAGAAGTAATAAAAAGAAAATGAATATTTGATGTATTGTGATATTAATTACTGAAAACTTAGCGATTCAATATTTTATTTCACTGTAACTTTTTATTTTTATTTTCAACGTTGTAAATTACAAAAGAAAATATTCGTAATATAATTCGTTATCACTTTGACTCTTAAAAACGACACTAGAATTTCAAATTTCTAACCGAAAGACCCTTCTCTAAGGTTTATAAGGCCACCCCTTCCATATGAAGTGCCTCTAGAAAAAAACAAAAACATAGAAGCCTCGAAAACGTTGACGCTATAGCGTTGCCCCTGACTTGGCTACCATTAATGAGAGAAGCCAGGTTAGCCGAGCTAACAGCAGCGTCTCGCAAATAATTCAACCTTGAAATCTTCGGCTCAGCCTCAACAAGCTTTATTCCAAACTCCAGGCATCACAACTTCAGCTGTTGATGTTCTTTCCGTCACCCAAACCTTCAATTTTGTTTCACAACTCTAAAATTTTGAACTGCACAAAAATCGTTCCATCCAGTCCCAGTTTGGTCCAATCCATCAAAATATTCCTTCTTGAAATCATCTGTCTTTTTCAGTTGCACCATTCCAACCCCCCCCCCCCCCCTCTACGTTTTCATTACCTTTCTTCGAAAATGGAAAATATTTGGCTTGCTCAAGCCTTGCTTTGCACCGCACTAGCAGTGTAGCAAGCATTTTTGTGGTTTATCTATTTTTTTTTCCTTAAGTTTCTTATGAGCGTTCTTTCTTTCATTTACTATTTAAATTGTTTAAGTTTAAAATATTGGGCTGACTCAAGCTTTGGTTTTGAGCCTTATGACTTTTAAATTAATAATGAATTTTAAGAAATATTTTTAAAAAGAGGTTTTTCAAAGAAAAGTAAGGAGTCATATTAAAACCAAGGACGAGCAGAAACAAAGCCCTATAATAATTCCAACTAAAAAAGACAAGAAAATCAATGAATGAAATTAAAATTGTATCGATGAATAAATAAAACCCAAAACGAGCATACATTAGAATAAGTAATCACACACCAAACGCAAAAATAATGGATGTTGATATAGATTAATTAAAAAAAAAAACTGTCCGAAAAATAAGTTTTTCAAAGAAAAGTAAAGGCCATTTTAAACTTAAATACCTGTTAAAATTCAAACTCAAAATGACCACAAATTGCTATTAAAGAATAAATGAAACCGAAAACGAACAGAAATTAAATAAACAATCATAACAAAAAACATACAACAAGTAATAATATAAATGAATAAATAGATCTTAAAGCGAGTAATGCTTAGATTGAATATGAAAATCAAGCTTAAAACGAAAACAAATATTTTGCTATTAAAGTATAAATGAAAGTTAAAACGAACAGAAATTAAATAAACAATCAATGCGAACAAACATACAATATATATTAATGTAAATGAATAAATAAATCTTAAAACGAGTGAAACTTAAATTGAATAAGCAAATCAAGCTTGAATCGAATAAAAATAACTACAAACAAGAGTTTGGGTATCGTCTCACTGCAGAAGCCTAAAACCTACTGCGTCATTGGCGCTTTACTTAAAACAATTCTTTGAAATATTTTCACTTTTGTAACTTTAAGAAATCAAAAATTAATTAAGATTTTAGGGAATAAATATCAGCATATGTATATTAAATTGACAATGCACATTTGTTTTGAGCAAACTCATTTGAATTTTTTTTTCAGTAAAGTACAAATTATATTCTGGCTTTTAGAAAGCATAGGGGTTTTGAACCCTACTCACATTAATTTATGCTCGTTTTGAGTTTGACTCTAATATTTATTTTAATTTTTGTTTGTTTTGGGTTTCATTTATTTATTGATATTGATTTGGGGTAGTTGTATGCTTGGTAGATTATATGATAGTCCGGACGCCAGGTGTTGAAAATGTGAACCATACCACGACGGAATGGGGCTGCTACGAGAATTAGCCTACCCTCCACCCCCTAAATTGACCATGCGGATTCAAAAATACCAATGGCACTTGCTTGCGAGTGGTGGAACACTCCAAAACTTGACATTTTATTATATTTTGGTGTTTTATTCAAGAAAAAGCATGTTCCACAAAGTTTGAGGTGCAGTTTTCCGCTCAAATAGAAATGCCTAGAAGCCATAGAATGTATTCATAACAAACTAACACGATTAGCTACAAAAAATGGCAGAGTTAAAAAAAATGGCAAAACTATATGATTCTTGAACAGTCTTGGAAAGTATAAACAAAATAAAATTTAATATTAGATATATATTGATATTAATTGTTGAAAGATCCATCAGTTCAAGATTTTTCCACTGTAATTTTTATTTTCATTTTCAATGCTGTAAGAACTGGAAAATAATAAATTTGTAATATACGAGTAATTCGTTTTCAGTGAAGCACCAATGACGCAGAAGGCTTTAGGTTTTTATAGTTAAAGAAGGGGGCAGTATCTAAATTTTGCTTGTAGTGAAACTATATTTGTCTTGACCAATCTTGGAAAGAACTAATAAATTAAACTGAATATTTGATGCATAATGATATGAATTGCTAAAAGCTCATCAGTTCAAAATTTTACTGTAATTTTAATATTTATTTTCAATATTAAGTACAAAAGAAAACATTTGTAATATAATTCGTTTTCAGTAAAGCGCCAATGACGCAGTAGGTTTTAGGCTTCTGCAGTGAGACGATACCCAAGCTCTTGTTTGTAGTTATTTGTATTCGATTCAAACTTGATTTGCATACTCAATTTAAGTTTCACTCGTTTTAAGATTTATTGATTCATGTACATTAATATATATTGTATGTTTGTTCGCATTGATTGTTTATTTAATTTCTGTTCGTTTTAAGTTTCATTTATATTTTAATAGCAAAATATTTGTTTTCGTTTTAAGCTTGATTTTCATATTCAATCTAAGCATTACTCACTTCAAGATCTATTTATTCATTTGTATTATTACTTGTTGTATGTTTTTTGCTATGATTGTTTATTTAATTTCTGTTCGTTTTCGGTTTCATTTATTCTTTAATAGTAATTTTTGGTCGTTTTGAGTTTGAATTTTAACAGGTATTTGTATCTCCTGAGCTTAAGTTTAAAATGGCCTTTACTTTTCTTTGAAAAACTTATTTTTCGGAAACTTTTTTTTATTTAATTTTTGTTCGTTTTTGATTGCAAAAAGTTTCAAGTTTTTATGGCCTGGGGGGGGGGGTGCTTACTGTCCGATTATTCTTGACTTTAAAAAAGGATCTAGAACTTTCAATTTAAATCGAATGAGGCTTTTTTCAAAGTCTATACGATTACCTCTTTGATAAAAACCTTATATATGAACAATAGACAGCTTGCATAACTTATGGACAGCGATTGACAACAATGAATGGATTGAAAAAATGGCTCCAATAAGGGGGTTTAGACCATTTCACTTGCTGACACAAAGGGATCACGACTTTTTGGAATTGACCCTAATAGGAATTTGTGTGCCAAAGCAATTGTGCATCTATCACAGAGTATGTATTTTAACCATATAATTGGATAATTATAATAGATTTCCTATTTGTTCTTCCCATACAAAAACCCTTCCCATAAGTTATAAACCCCCCTTAATAAGTTATGCCCCAGGGCATAACTTGCAACGCCTACCCCTGGGCCCTGGTGGGCTGTGTCGACACCGGTTTTTTTTTATCAGAACTTTGAACTATTTTAACAAAATGTCTATCTCAAAATTTTTATCTGATGCATTTGGGGCGTGGAGGAAGGAGAGGGGCTAATTGCCCTTCAATCTCTTTTGACTCTTAAAAAGTGAACAAGAACTTTCAATTTTCAATCAAATGAGCCCTCTCTAAAGTTTATACGAGCATCCCTTCCATAAGAAATAATATGAAGGATTCGGAGAATCCTTAAATTACAACCCTTACCCTGAGGGATTTGGGGAGTTGTAATCCTCAAAGACCTAATTTCCAGAACTTAAAACTATGTTTAATAAAATTGCTGTCTTAAAATTTTGATTGGATGTGTTTGGGGAAAAGGTGGGCGTGAGAGGGGGGTTAGTTGCCCTCAAATCACTTTCGACTATTACAAAGGGCACTAGCCCTCGGAATTTCCAATCGAATGAGCCTTTTTTGAAGTTTTTACGACACCGCCTTCTATAAAAACCTTATATGCCCCCAGGGCATAATTTAAAACCCTTGCCCTGAGTGTTGTGGGGGATTGTCTTCCTCAAAAACATATTTTCTATCTGGAAATCAACTACGCTGAACAAAATAGCTATCTCAAAATTTTGATTGGATGTGTTTGGGGGAATGAAGGGCTTGGGGGGGGGGGCTAGTTACCCTCCAATCACTTTCGACTATTAAAAAGGGCACTAGCCCTTTGGATTTCCAATTGAATGTGCATGTTTTGAAGTTTCCACGACAATGCCTTCTATAAAAACTTTATATGCCCCCAGGGCATAACTTAAAACTCTTGCCCTGAGGGTTGTGGGGGAGTGTCCTCCTCAAAAACATATTTTCTATGTGGAAATCCACTACACGGAACAAAATGGCTATCTTAAAAGTTTGATTGGATGTGTTTGTGGAAATGATGGGCGAGGGGGGGGGGGGCTAGTTGCCCTCCAATCACTTTCGTAGATAATTTCGGAGACCACACTGTCTTTCCATGACGATAAAATAAAAGTCCAAAATAGGAAAAAAATCCTTTTTAATAGAAAGTGTATAATAAAGTTCACAAAAAATACCAGATATTTCGGTCACATATACAGTGACCGTCATCAGTAGTAAAACATGTTTTTACTACTGAACAAAAATGGCTATCTCAAAATTTTGATTGGATGTATTTAGGGGAATGAAGGGCGTAGGGGGAAGGGGGGCTAGTTGCCCTCCAATCACTTTTGATTATTAAAAAGGATGCAATCCCTTTGAATTTCCAATCGAATGAGCCTTTTTTGAAGTTTCTATGACAACGCCTTCTATAAAAACCTTATATGCTCCCAGGGCATAAATTAAAACCCTTGCCCTGAGGGTTGTGGGGGATTGTCCTCCTCAAAAACATGTTTTCTATTTGAAAATCAATTACGCTGAACAAAATGGCTATCTCAAAATTTTGATTGGATGTGTTTGGGGGAATGATGGGCACGGGGGGGGGGGGCTAGTTGCCCTCCAATCACTTTCGACTATTAAAAATGGCATTATCCCTTTGAAATTCCAATCGAATGAGCCTTTTTTGAAGTTTCTACGACAACGCCTTCTATAAATCCTTATATGCCCCCAGGGCATATCTTAGAACCCTTGCCCTGAAGGTTCTGGGGGACTGTCCTCCTCAAAAACATATGTTCTATCTGGAAATCAACTACGCTGAATGGCTATCTCGAAATTTTGATTGGATGTGTTTGGGGAAATGATGGGTGTGGGGGGGGGGGGCTAGTTGCACTCCAATCACTTTTGACTATTAAAAAGGGCACCGGCCCTTTAATTTCCAATCGAATGAGCCTGTTTTGAAGTTTATACGACAGCGCCTTCTATAAAAACCTTATATGCCCCCAGGGCATGACTTAAAACCCTTGCCCTGAGGGTTGTGGGGGAGTGTCCTCCTCAAAACTATATTTTTCTATCTGGAAATCAACTACGCTGAACAAAATGGCTATCTGAAAATTTTGATTGGATGCGTGTGGGGAAATGATGGGCGTGGGGGGGGGGGGAAGGGTGCTAGTTACACTCCAAACACTTTCGACTATTAAAAAGGGCACTAGCCCTTTAGTTTCCAATCGAATGAGAATGTTTTGAAGTTTCTACGACAACGCCTTTTATAAAAACCTTATATGCCCCCAGGGCATAACTTAAAACCGTTGCCCTGAGGGTTGTAGGGGAGTATCCTCCTCAAAAATATATTTTCTATCTGGAAATCAACTATGCTGAACAAATTGGCTATCTCAAAATTTTGATTGGATGTGTTTGGGAAAATGATAGGCGTGGGGGGGGGGGCTAGTTGCCCTCCAATCATTTTCGACTATTAAAAACGGCACTAGCCCTTTAATTTCCAATCGAATGAGCCTGTTTTGAAGTTTCTACGACAATACCTTCTATAAAACCTTATATGCCCCCAGGGCATAACTTAAAACCCTTGCCCTGAGGGTTGTGGGGGAGTTTCCTCCTCAAAAATATATTTTCTATATTGAAATCAACTACGCTGAACAAAATGGCTATCTGAAAATTTTGATTGGATATGTTTGGGGAAATGATGGGCGTGGGGGAGATGGGGGCTAGTTACCCTCCAATCACTTTCGACTATTAAAAAGGGCACTAGCTCTTTAATTTCCAATCGAATGAGCCTGTTTTGAAGTGACTACGACAACGCCTTCTATAAAAACCTTATATGCCCCCAGGGCATAACTTAAAACCCTTGCCCTGAGGGTTGTTGGGAAGTATCCTCCTCAAAAACATATTTTCTATCTGGAAATCAACTACGCTGAACAAAATGGCTATCTGAAAGATTTTGATTGGATGTGTTTGGGGAAATGATGGGCGTGGGGGGGGGGCTAGTTACACTCCAATCACTTTCGACTATTATAAAGGGCACTAGCTCTTTAATTTCCAATTGAATGACCCTGTTTTGAAGTTTCTACGACAAAACCTTCTATAAAAACCTTATATGCCCCCAGGGCATAACTTAAAACCCTTGCCCTGAGGGTTGTGGGGGATTGTCCTCCTCAAAAACATGTTTTCTCTCTGGAAATCAACTACGCTGAACAAAATGGCTATCTCAAAATTTTGATTGGATGTGTTTGGGGGAATGATGGTCGTGGGGGGGGATAGTTGCCCTCCAATCATTTTCGACTATTAAAAAGGGCACTAGAACTCTCGATTTCCAATCAAATGAGCCCCCTTTGAAGCTTTTACGACGACCCCTTCCATATGAAGTGCCTCTGGGGAAAAAAATAAATATTAATAAAACATTGGAGCCGTATGGCCTTTACTATAGGCAACGCTACAGCGCTGCCTCTGATGAATAAATAAACCCTAATGCGTGTATAAATAAAATAAATTATTTGTAAAAATTAAAACGAACAGAAACTACTGCAAACAGGGGTACTGCTACTTCCTCAAACCCTCCAACAATATACTGTCGAAAGTCTATTGTTTAATCTACGTTTGAATAAAAACTGTATACATTTCTAATTGTGCGATTTGTCACAACATGGAAAAAATATAAAATAAAGTAAAATCACCATAATAATCAAGAGGATTGCAAGAAGCAAGTTAAAATAAACATGTTCAGTCCTGAAGTAACTAACTAATATTAGTTCCTGGGAGTTAAAACTACTACTACTACTACTACTACTGGCTACTCACCACAGCACCAAGCCGCCGGAGGCCAACACAGCTACGCACGCTCCTCCTCCATCCCAAATTATTCAAAGCCTCCCTTTTTACACCCTCCCAGGAAGTTCCAATTTCCCTTAATCTTTCTTTATGACGTCCTCCCACCCCAGACGAGGACGACCTGCTTTCCGTTTAGCCCTAGACGGTTGGCCGAAAAGGACAATCTTCGGCAATCTGTCATCCATCATCCGCACAACTTGCCCTATCCATCTCAACCTTTCTTTCATTATAGCCCTAGAAAGCGGAATTGAACCATATTTTTCGTACAGCCTACTGTTTGAAATACGATCAGTCAGCCGGGTACCCAGAACAACCCGTAGGCAATTTCTCTGGAAAACATCTAGCAAATCAGCATCCACTTTTCGGACCACCCATGCTTCAGAGCCATATTCGACCACTGTCATCACTGTAGCTTCTAATATTCTAATCTTGGTTAGCAGACTTATCTTCGTATTCTTCCAAACTTGTTTTAACTGTGAAAAACCACCCTGAGCCTTGGCTATTCTACTTTTAACATCTTCACTGCTCCCATCATCTTTACTAATAATACTACCAAGGTAAGTGATGCTGCCCATCTGATCAGTCTTTTCGTTACCCAACGTCACCTTTTCATATTTGCTAAAGCTCTTAAGGCCTTTGCTAAAGCTCTTCTATCAACAGAATCGAACGCTTGCTCATAATCTATAAAACTGAGGACCAAAGGTGTTTGAAAACTCAGGCACTTCTCAATTATTAACCTAAGAGTGAAAATTTGGTCAACATATCCTCTATATCTTTTTCTGAAATTGTATCTTGGTTTAGCACATTCTTAAAATGTTCTGCCCATCTCTCTTTAACTCTTTCCTTATCACTAATTGTGGCAGCGTTTCTATCTTCAACTGGAACAAGTCCGGATCGACTACTCCCTCTTAATTTATTAACATGCCAGAACAATATTTTACTATTATGCCGTCCAGCTGCCTGCATCTTGCAGATCTTAGGCAGTTTTATCTATGGCCTCCACTTCACACCGTTTTAGTTCATATTTTAATGCTTTCTCCACTTTCTTTACATTCCTTTTGTTTTCATATAATTTATCACTTAGATAATTCTTGGTACAAGCCTCTTCTCCTCTTTGTTAAACATAAAGCCTTTACACTAATATTCTTAGCTGCAGTCTAAACTTTCTTCCCTAAGACACCATCAGCAACTTCACAAATTGTTTTTCTAAAATTATTCCAACACTTTTCCTTATTGTCAAATTTTAAACTCTTAAGTATAGTATTCAACTGTTCCTGGAAAGTCTCTCTCAAATTCTCATCCTGGTGTCTACCAACATCGTAACTTCCCGGGGGGTAGTAACCCTTCCAAAATTTCAGATTTAAATTAACCCTAGACACTGCTAGATGGTGATCTTTACTTTTAACATCAACAACAGTACTCCTATATACCCTAGTACCTTGTATTGTTCCTGCCAATTTTCGGTTTATTATAACATAATCAATAAGGTTTGCTCTCGTACCATCCCGTGAATACCATGATAACTTATGGGCCATTTTATCACCAAACCTCGTATGGGTTATAACTAGTTTGTTATACCTACGAAATTCTAAAAGTTTGTAGCCATTACTGTTTTCTTTTCCTACACCAAATTTACCTAGGCTAGGATGCCATCTATCCCTATTTCTATCGATCAGGGCGTTAAAATCCACTTGTAAAAACATCATATTTATACTTGGGACCCTGTCTATCTGCTGCTGTAAGTTTAAGTAAAATATATCTGAGTCACTTGTATCCCCATCAGTCGGTTCTGCAAGGGCATATACTACTATAACTGATACCCTGAAGTTTTTAGTCATAAAATGAGCAATTAGTATTCTATTATTAATACCTTCCCAGCCTAAACAAGACTTAGCAGCTTTCTTATTCATCCTCAGCCTTACTCCCTGTCTATATACCCCATCCTTCCTGCCTGAGTAAAAAGATTCTACATCACCTAATTTCATGCTTCCTACCCCTGGAATATGAGTTCTGAAACTCGTAATATGTCTAGTTTGAATTGTCCGAATTCATCAGTCAAAATGTCGATACGATAGTCATTTTTATAACGTCGTAAAATTCCATGTTCCAATTTTCATTTTCTTTAAATCATTAAGATTATTTTGGCCTCAGGAAATGCAATGATCTCGAATACCATGCAGGACGGGGATCACATATCTTCTCAAGTTTACACCAAAGCGCTTAAGCCGGCTTAGAACCGGACCGCAAGAAGTCCCTGGGACCTCCAGTATGATTGGAGACTTTGTGCAATCCTGGGCCCATCTTGGTCACAACATGGTTTTCAGCCCTTGGCGATGCTATTCTTTCAATAAGAGTCGAAATCCTGCACAAACAGTCTCAAGCCTATTACCTCCGACTTTTTATATATTCATGCCTACAAATATTATGCTACTACGGGGAGGCAGCCCATAGTAGAGAAATCAGCTAGGAAGAGGTTTTTCAGCCCGAAAAGCCCGTCAAAACAGACCAAGCCCGGAAGAGGAATTATCCATTAATCAGAATCCCGTGCGAATGATGTGTCGCTTACTAGGCTGTAATTTCCTCGAGGGTCGCCACTCCTCAAGTGTGAATAGAGTTGACCGCAAGGTCCCCAGTCTTGCAGGTACCCCAAAAGGATCGATGCAGCTCTTTGCAGAGGCTGTTGTCCATATATCTGGATTTTACGCCCTGCCGCAGTTGTCCTCCTATAGAGGATCCTCCTGCGATGGTGTTCTGCGTCACCATGCAATTTAACCCATTACTGGGAGTAGGTTTGTAACTCACAGGACGTGCTGACCCACCAGTGGGCCCTGTTGAGTGTACATTTGAGGGGCCATCGTCCTCCTCCACCTGTATTTATGGCCCCGGGTGAGGATGATCCCGTTTCTATTATGGACCCCCAGGGACAAGGCCCCCCTTGGTCGTTACCTCCTACGGAGGTACTCTACATATCTGTAGGGTGTTCCCCAGTCGCCACCTGGGGACACGCTGATCAGGAGAAAATGGAGTATCTATAAACCTTTTTTAAGTCAGTAAGCTAAGATCTTAAATCTTTTAAGAGGATTTTTTCAGAAAATCCGAAGACCCCAACCTCAAATCTTACATCTCAGACCATTCCTCAAAATATAAGTGTTCATTCTATTCAAATCAGTGCTCTTAAGGTATTTGGTTTCCCCCCCCCCAGCTTATGCGTTTTCTTTTAATGATTTTCTCAAAATAAAAAAAGAAGATAGGATTTTTTCCCAAAAACTTTGAGTTTTTCTGAGCTGACCCATGCTTATGATAGGTTACATTTTTGATCATCTTAGGTTTTAATATAATCTTTGATTAATAGCGCTTCTAGTGTTTGCTATAATCTCAGTTCGTTTTAAGATCGATAAATCCTTCATTTTAGTTTATAATCGTTTTAGGATTTATGCATTCATGATTTTAATTTCTGTTCTTTTGGGGTTTTATCTACTCATTTATACTATTTTACTGATCGTTTTATGTTTGAACCATCACAAGATTTTAATTCTACCCATCTTAGGTTCTAAAATGGCTCTTAAATTTTCTTTGATCAGTATCTTTTTTGTAGTTTTTTTTTTTTTTTTTTTTTTTTTTTTTTTGTTTTTTTTTTTTTTTTTTTTTTTTTTTTTTTTTTACTAATTTTTGTTCTTTTTGACTGTCGAAGTTTCATTATTGGCTTATATTAAGAAAATTTCTTTTGTTTTTTCGGAGTCTTAATTCTTATAATTCTTTTATTGTATTACTTTCGACGTTAGCGTATGCATGGTGTGGTGTGGAAAAGGAGTTATTCTGACAACATAGATGCCCATGGGGTTTTGTATTCATTTCTTTCATTATTATTTTCAACATCACCTGAAAATTCAATTTAATAGATTTGGTCGTTCAGGAGATATTGCAGATACGCCATTTTGATAACCAAGATGTACACAATGTTCTTGGATATACACCGAAAATTCCCCTCAAGTTTCCACGGAAAAGTCAAACTAACATCCATAGCCGTTCCTGAGGAGTTTCAACCTAGCACAAATAGACGTTGCTGAAATATTGCAGATGCGCCCTTTTGAAAACGTGGATGCACATAGTGTCTTTTGATTTAATTCATTACCCTCATTAATATTCTCTGAATTTTTCTACTAAATACTCCCAGCTATTCCTGAAATAGGAAAGATATACCCTTTAGACAACCTGGGTGCAAACAGCTTCAATTTATTTAGTTCAACGACCCCTTTATAACCTTAGCTGTTCCTGAAGAATAGCAAATGCCCCTTTTTGACAGCGTGAATTCTCATTGTATTTTTGACTTAGTTCACTATCTCCCTCAGTATTCCTTGAAATTTTCAAGCTAATGCTCTTAGCCACTTCTGGGATTTTTCAGATAGACCCTTCTAACAGCCTGAATACACAAAGTGTCTTTTGGTCTACTGGAACATCTCCCTCAGAATCCCCTGAAAATTTCAATTTATTACTTTTAACGTTCTTGAGATGTTGTACAAGCCCACCCCCTTCCAATATAAAACAAAAATTTAAACAGTTCCTTTTTTACGTCACTCATGGCCCATGTCTCAGGACTTGTGGGGTCCTTCCATCCCTCTTTGTTTTTCAGTTTTCGACAACTTAGAGCCAAATGAAATTCCCTCAAATTTTGATAAGTGTCTCTGGGAGAGACAGGAAGAGGCAAGTAACAAAAAAGGGCAAGCTAGAAGAGTTGGCTTCTCTCCTTTAACTTCTAACTCTTAAAAAAGACACTAGAGCTTCCAATTTTCTATTGTATGAGCCACTTGTGAAGTTTCTATTACCACCCCCTCCGTATGAAGCGGCATCCGTAAATTACGGACAACGCTTCAGCATTGCCTCTGACAAATAAATGAATCAGTAAATAAAACATTATGAGTCATCTTTTGTGTATTT
Organism: Artemia sinica; assembly: GCA_027921565.1. Taxonomy (NCBI): domain Eukaryota; kingdom Metazoa; phylum Arthropoda; class Branchiopoda; order Anostraca; family Artemiidae; genus Artemia; species Artemia sinica. Next base: position 3,510,932 of record CM051265.1, on the reverse strand, counting down.
TTCCTTACCACTAACTATTTAAATAGATATCGTAAAAATCCATTGTAGCCATTACGCACTGTAATGTAACGCAGCCATTACGCATGGCTACATTATTGGCGCTGTTGTCTTTTTTTTTAATATGGCCTTGAATGGCTTCAATATAAAAATAGAAAAAATAAGAACTTAATATCAAAACTAATCCTTCTTTTCCTTTTTTAGATTTGAACCAACCATATTTCGACGAAAAAGCTCACAACCGTGGATTCTGGCAATATTTTTTTCTTCGAACGATAGCAACACTATTTACCGGTGTTAACTTCTCAATGCTGGATTCAACAACTCTTTGTAAAGTGCGAGAAACAGGTGGTCAATATGGGAGGCAGAGACTATGGGCAACACTAGGGTCTGCAATTGCATCACCTTTGACGGGTGGTCTGGTCGATCTTATGAGCCGATGGAGAGGTACCTTTTCAAGTTGAAGTATGAATTTATTTCCACTAGGCGTCTCTTGATTTTGTATCAGAGATTAAAGAGATTTTGTATCAGAGATGCCCTTAAAAAGGGCAGTAAATGTTTCCATACTCGTTAAAATGGGCCCTCTCCTAATATTCTAAGGCCATTGAATAAGCATGATCAACCCAGGGAAAAAAGAAAATAAAGAGAAGACACATCAGTGCAACCCGTGCAAAGTTGCTGGGGTTGAAATTGGATTTCCACAATTTTTATTTTATAATTTAAGAATTTTACCTTATGCAGGAATATTTTTTGTTGCAATACAAGGCATTATGCAAATATAAATAATTGAAGTGATATTTCTAGTTTTGGGAATCTTCACAAATAATTTTTAGATATAAATACCATCTCATTGAAATTTGTTTTGCCTTTCAAAGAGGACTTTTTTCCATCATGCCTTAAGGTACGAGCTGAAAGCTGTCCTACTTGAAAACTATTTTGTTTTTTAAATTGACACCTTAAGGAAGTATATTCTACACTGTTGTTTTTTCCTTTTTCTCTACCCTTTGAATGTACCGTTAAAACAGTGTGCTAAGAATGTGGTTTCCAAACTGTCAAAAGACAAAACTGTTTTTCCTTTTGAATAGAATTTTAAAAATAGAAATATAGCGGAACTATATTTTTCCTGAGAAACGAATCTGTTTTTCATTCTTCAAAATCATACATTCCTTGTGTATATTATCATTCGGTTAAAATTAAAATCTTCAACAACTCAATGGTTCAAACAAAGGATTTTAGGATCGTTGCCCAGGAACATTATTAAGCTCCTTTGTAAATCACCAGAAAAGAAATAAAAATAGAAAAGGAAAAAAAATCCTGTTATTTATATTATGTTTTTCCATCAACAATAGAAAGTAGTAATCAAATGTGTATTTTTCAGGTTTTGCAGACTATTCCATTACGTTCTACATATGTGACTTTCTCATTCTTTTGACGATGTTAAGCCTCTTCAAGGTTGAGCTTCTTATTGAAAAGGCAGAGGACAAATTTGTGAGAAATGTTCAAAGATTAATAAAACTACCAGATGTTGATGTTTTCATTGTAATGATGGTAGTTCTTGGCTCTATGTGGGGATTCATTGAATCTTTTCTCTTTATTTTCCTGAAAGATCTGGAATCTCCAACTTATCTGCTTGGTTTAACGGTTACTGCAAGTTCTATCACTGGACTACCATTTATGTATTCTTCCAAGTGGATTATGGGCAAAGTTGGTGAAATTAATCTAATAATTTTGGCATTTTTGACGTATGCTGTGAGACTTGTTGGATATTCTCTTATTCAGTAAGTTTAAATTAATTCTAAAAATACAAGTGCTGATTTTTTCTAGTGTTAACATAACTAATACTATTATCATACGGGTGACTACTAAATTTACTGAACCACAAGATACAAATAAAATTATATATATATATATATATATATATATATATATATATATATATATATAATATATATATATATATATATATATATATATATATATATATATATATATATATATATATACTATCTTTATAGTTGAGTAATAGTTGTGTATGTATGTGTGTATGTATGCATGTATGTTCTCGAAAATAGATCCATTTTTTTGTCGGGAAAATTGGTATCTTGGGATATTCTGGCATAAAAAAACAATCTAGATAGGTCTGAAGTCTTAGAAAAATCTTGAGAGCCTTAATTTTGGTTTTTGCAAATGACGTCATGTACTATGTTATTGCATCGTATAAGCGTTTCTTATGACATCAAATATGGCATCATATAGATATTTTCTTATATGATGTCATGCATAGCATGAATAAGATTGTTGAGTTTCCAACGCAACAATTATCTGTATAATATAATGTCTGCTGAAAGGCCCAAAAAATGAAAATTTGCAGCTGCAGTTACTATAAATGATGATTCTATGGAACCAACACTTGAATTAACAGACGTGATAAGATGTGAAATTTGACAACCTGGATCATCAATTACGACAACACCAATACGGAGAGCTAATGCGAAGGCCATTAATAAATTGTCTGAACTAATCAAAATGCAAAAACATATCAAAAATGAAAATGAAGAGCAAAGACACGGGTGGTTAGAAGATATGCGAAAACGACAATTAGAGCGTGTTAAAAATGAAAATGAAGGGCAAAGACACAAGTGGTTAGAAGACATACGGCACCGAAGTAGAAAGCTATCTTATAGTCCAGGGGGTACACCATATATGGGCATAGAGTCCCTAGGGACATGGTTTTCTCACTGAGAATGAAATCAGGATTTTTCTCACTTTTATGGATGTTTCTTGGACGGTTATGTGTGTTGGTCAATTTATTTGATGTTTTTCATGGATATCAACATCAATTTATGTCTGTTTTATGGTTTTTGTCAGTGAGAATGAAAAAAACAGCGACGAGTACAGCAATTTATGGATGTTTTATGGTTTTTGTCAGTGAGAATGGAAAAAACAGGATTTTTCTCACTTTGATGGATGTTTCAAGGTCGATTTATTTGTTGTTATTGTTTTGGCCAAGTGCACGCTCGGGGCGAATGTCAATAATTCCCCTTAGAAACAACAAATTAATTCCCCTTTCTTGACAAATCAATCAACCATGACATCATCTGTCAGACATTAAAAACTTCACCCAGAAACAATTCACCTTGACATCACCTGTCAGATATTAATAAACTTTGCCCCGGAAACAATTCTGGTCGAACTCCAAAGATATTAATAAACTTCGCCCCGGAAACAATTCTCCAAGAAACTCCGGCGAATGTTTTGATCTTAGAGATGAAGATATTAACGTGGGAAAGGGTTTCTTAGTAATTTCAAATGTGACAGCGCAGGGATGCCAAAAACAAAAGAAACACGCTGAAATTACGTTTAGGGGTTATTTGAGCGAAACCATTTTAGACATTTTATGGAATTATTTCGGCGAAACAGTTAGAGACATTTTAAAAGATGATTTTAGAAGATGTTTTAGAAGAGGTTTTGAGTGTGGTCGTTATAATACACAAGTTCCATTTGAACAGTGTCGTGAGGTCCCCACCCCAACCCAAAGGGCTCCGACCCCCCTATCCCAACCCCGAAGGAAGCCCCCGGTCCCCAAAGGGTCCCCGGGCCCCCCAAAGGGCCCCCGGCGCCCCAAAGGCCCCTGAACCCTCATTTTTTAATATTTTTTTAAGGCTATATTATATCTTTTCAGAACAAGTTCCTTTCTTAATGTCATTCCTTAACCATTTTTACAAGTTGAAGTACCAATCCTTTCACCACAACTTTACTATAAGGCTTTTCGAATACCCCAACATCAAGCAATAGTTTTCAAAAGACATTTCAGAGCAACCTCTTTTCTTAATGTTCCCTTCTAAACCCATTTTCCAACTTGAAGTACCTGTCCGATTCACCCACAACTATACTTTACAGCTTTTTGGATACCTCAACACCAAGAAATACCTTTCAAAAGGCATTTCAGAGCAACTTCCTTTCTTAAAGTCCCTTCTAAACCCATTTTCCAACTTGAAGCATCCATTCCTTTTCATCCACAACTATACTTTACAGCTTTTTGGATACCTCAACACCAAGAAATACTTTTCAAAAGGCATTTCAGAGCAACTTCCTTTCTTAAAGTCCCTTCTAAACCCATTTTCCAACTTGAAGCATCCATTCCTTTTCACCCAGAACTATACTTTACAGCTTTTTTGGATACCTCAACACCAAGAAATACTTTTCAAAAGACATTTCAATACAAGTTCCTTTGTTAATGTCCCTTCTAAACCCATTTTCCAAGTTGAAGTACCCATCTTTTTCATCCACAACTATACTTTACAGCTTTTTAGATACCTCAACACCAAGAAATACCTTTCAAAAGCCATTTCAGACCAAGTTCCTTTCTTAATGTCCCTTCTAAACCCATTTTACAGCTTTTTGGATACCTCAACACCAAGAAATACCTTTCAAAAGCCATTTCAGAGCAAGTTCCTTTCTTAATGTCACTCCTAAACCCATTTTACAAGTTACAGTACCCATCCTTTACACCCACAACTTTACTTTACAGCTTTCTGGATACCTCAACATCAAGAAATACTTTTCAAAAGGCATTTCAGAGCAAGTTCCTTTCTTAATGTCCCTCCTAAACCCATTTTCCAAGTTTAAGTACCCATCCTTTTCACCCACAACTATACTTTACAGCTTTTTTGGATACCTCAACACCAAGAAATACCTTTCAAAAGCCATTTCAGACCAAGTTCCTTTCTTAATGTCCCTTCTAAACCCATTTTCCAACTTGAAGCATCCATTCCTTTTCACCCAGAACTATACTTTACAGCTTTTTTGGATACCTCAACACCAAGAAATACTTTTCAAAAGACATTTCAATACAAGTTCCTTTGTTAATGTCCCTTCTAAAGCCATTTTACAAGTTTGAGTACCCATCCTTTTCACCCACAACTATACTTTACAGCTTTTTTGGATACCTCAACACCAAGAAATACCTTTCAAAAGCCATTTCAGACCAAGTTCCTTTCTTAATGTCCCTTCTAAACCCATTTTACAGCTTTTTGGATACCTCAACACCAAGAAATACCTTTCAAAAGCCATTTCAGAGCAAGTTCCTTTCTTAATGTCACTCCTAAACCCATTTTCCAACTTGAAGTACCCATCCTTTTCACCCACAACTTTACTTTACAGCTTTCTGGATACCTCAACACCAAGAAATACTTTTCAAAAGGCATTTCAGAGCAAGTTCCTTTCTTAATGTCCCTCCTAAACCCATTTTCCAAATTGAAGTACCCATCCTTATCACCCACAACTTTGCTTTACAGCTTCTTGGATACCTCAACACCAAGAAATACTTTTCAAAAGGCATTTCAGAGCAAGGTCCTTTCTTAATGTCCCTCCTAAACCCATTTTACAAGTTAAGCCACCCATCTTTTTCACCCAAAACTTTACTATACAGCTTTTTGGATACCTATACACCAAGAAATACTTTTCAAAAGACATTTCAGAGCAAGTTCTTTTCTTAATGTCCCTCCTAAACCCATTTTACAAGTTAAAGCACCCATCCTTTTCACCCCGAACTTTACTATACAGCTTTTTGGATACCTCAACACCAAGAAATACCTTTCAAAAGACAATTCAGAGCAAGTTCCTTTCTTAATGTCCCTTCTAAACCCATTTTACAAGTTAAAGCACCCATCTTTTTCACCCACAACTACACTTTTCACCTTTTTGGATTCCTCACCACCAAGAAATACCTTTCAAAAGGCATTTCAGAGCAATTTCCTTTCTTAATGTCCCTTCTAAACCCATTTTCCAACTTGAAGCATCCATCCTTTTCACCCACAACTTTACTTTACAGGTTTTTGGATACCTCAACACCAAGCAATACTTTTCAAAGGCTTTTCAGAACAAGTTCTTTACGTAATGTCCTTCCTAAACCAATTTTACAAGTTGAAGCATCCATCCTTTTCACCCACAACTTTACTTCACAGCTTTTGGGATACCTCAACACCAAGAAATACTTTTCAAAGGCATTTCAGAGCAAAATCCTTACGTAATGTTCTTCCTAAACCCATTTTCCAACTTGAAGCATCCATGCTTTTCACCCACAACTTTAAATTACAGCTTTTTGGATACCTCAACACCAAGAAATACTTTTCAAAAGGCATTTCAGAGCAATTTCCTTTCTTAATGTCCCTTCTAAACCCATTTTCCAACTTGAAGCACCCATCCACTTCACCCACAACTTTACTTTACAGCTTTTTGGTTACCTCAACACCAAGAAATACCTTTCAAAAGGCATTTCAGAGCAATTTCCTTTCTTAATGTCCCTTCTAAACCCATTTTCCAACTTGAAGCATCCATCCTTTTCACCCACAACTTTAAATTACAGCTTTTTGGATACCTCAACACCAAGAAATACTTTTCAAAAGGCATTTCAGAGCCAGTTCCTTTCTTAATGTCCCTTCTAAACCCATTTTTCAACTAGAAGTACCCATCCATTTCACCCACTACTTAAATTTACAGCTTTTTGGTTACCTCAACACCAAGAAATACCTTTCAAAAGGCATTTCAGAGCAATTTCCTTTCTTAATGTCCCTTCTAAACCCATTTTCCAACTTGAAGTACCCATCCATTTCACCCACAACTTTACTTTACAGCTTTTTGGTTACCTCAACACCAAGAAATACCTTTCAAAAGGCATTTCAGAGCAATTTCCTTTCTTAATGTCCCTTCTAAACCCATTTTCCAACTTGAAGTACCCATCCATTTCACCCACAACTTTACTTTACAGCTTTTTGAATGCCTCAACACCATGAAATACATTTCAGAACAAGTTCCTTTCTTAATATCACCCTTAAACCAATCTTACAAATTCTAAATTTTTTCTTAGGAATATTTCAGTAGTGTTTCGTCATGGTTTACCTTGTCACAGTTACATTCTCTTGATTTTTCAAAGTTCATTTTGGATTTCTTTCGATGAAATGCAAGACTTGGAATATTTCAGTAGTGATTTGTCGTGGTTTACCTTGTCACAGTTACATTCTCTTAATTTTTCAAAGCTCATTTTGGATTTCTTTCGATGAAATGCAAGACTTGGAATATTTCAGTAGTGTTTTGTCGTGGTTTACCTTGTCACAGTTACATTCTCATGATTTTTCAAAGTTCATTTGAATTTCTTTCATTGAAATGTAAGAGTTGGAATATTTCAGTAGTGTTTTGTTGTGGTTTACCTTGTCACAGTTACATTATCTTAATTTTTCAAAGTTCATTTTGAATTTCCTTCGTTGAAATGCAAGAGTTGGAATATTTCAGTAGTGTTTTGTCATGGTTTACCTTGTCACAGTTACATTCTCTTAATTTTTCAAAGTTCATTTTGGATTTCTTTCGTTGAAATGCATGAGTTGGAATATTTCAGTAGTGTTTTGTTGTGGTTTACCTTATCACAGTTACATTCTCTTGATTTTTCAAAGTTCATTTTAAATTTCTTTCATTGAAATGCAAGAGTTGGAATATTTCAGTAGTGTCTTGTCGTGGTTTACCTAGTCACAGTTACATTCTCTTAATTTTTCAAAGTTCATTTTGGTTTTCTTTCGTTGAAATGCAAGAGTTGGAATATTTCAGTAGTGTTTTGTTGTAGTTTACCTTGTCACAGTTACATTCTCTTAATTTTTCAAAGTTCATTTTGGATTTCTTTCGATGAAATGCAAAAGTTGGAATATTTCAATAGTGTTTTGTCGTGGTTTACCTAGTCACAGTTACATTCTCTTGATTTTTCAAAGTCCATTTTGAATTTCTTTCATTGAAATGCAAGAGTTGGAATATTTCAGTAGTGTTTTGTCGTGGTTTACCTTGTCACAGTTACATTCTCTAGATTTTTCAAAGTTCATTTTGGTTTTTTCGTTGAAATGTAAGAGTTGGAATATTTCAGTAGTGTTTTGTTGTGGTTTACCTTGTCACACTTACATTCTCTTAATTTTTCAAAGTTCATTTTGGATTTCTTTTGATGAAATGCAAGAGTTGGAATATTTCAATAGGGTTTTGTCGTGGTTAACCTTGTCACAGTTACATTCTCTTGATTTTTCAAAGTTCATTTTGGACTTCTTTCGTTGAAATACAAGAGTTGGAATATTTCAGTAGTGGTTTGTCATGGTTTACCTTATCACAGTTACATTCTCTTGATTTTCAAAGTTCATTTTGGATTTCTTTCGTTGAAATGCAAGAGTTGGAATATTTCAGTAGTGTTTTGTCGTGGTTTACCTTGTCAAAGTTACATTCTCTTGATTTTTCAAAGTTCATTTGAATTTCTTTCATTGAAATGCAAGAGTTGGAATATTTCAGTAGTGTTTTGTCGTGGTTTACCTTGTCACAGTTACATTCTCTTAATTTTTCAAAGTTCATTTCGGATTTCTTTCGTTGAAATGCAAGAGTTGGAATATTTCAGTAGTGTTTTGTCATGGCTTACCTTGTCACAGTTACATTCTCTTAATTTTTCAAAGTTCATTTTGAATTTCTTCCATTGAAATGCAAGAGTTGGAATATTTCAGTAGTGTCTTGTTGTGGTTTACCTTATCACAGTTACATTCTCTTGATTTTTCAAAGTTCATTTTGAATTTCTTTCTTTGATATGTAAGAGTTGGAATATTTCAGTAGTGTTTTGTCGTGGTTTACATTGTCACAGTTACATTCTCTTGATTTTTCAAAGTTCATTTTGAATTTCTTCCATTGAAATGCAAGAGTTGGAATATTTCAGTAGTGTTTTGTCGTGGTTTACCTTGTCACAGTTACATTCTCTTGATTTTTCAAAGTTCATTTTGAATTTCTTTCATTGAAATGCAAGAGTTGGAATATTTCAATAGTGTTTTGTCGTGGTTTACCTTGTCAAAGTTACATTCTCTTAATTTTTCAAAGTTCATTTTGGTTTTCTTTCGTTGAAATGCAAGAGTTGGAATATTTCACTAGTGTTTTGTCGTGGTTTACCTTGTCACACTTACATTTTCTTGATTTTTCAAAGTTCATTTTGGTTTTCTTTCGTTGAAATGTAAGAGTTGGAATATTTCAGTAGTGTTTTGTCGTGGTTTACCTTGTCACAGTTACATTCTCTTAATTTTTCAATTTTTCAATTTTTCAAAGAAAAATTAAGAGAATGTAACTGTGACAAAGTAAACCACGGTAAAACACTATTGAAATATTCCAACTCTTGCATTTCAATGAAAGAAATCCGAAATGAACTTTGAAAAATCAAGAGAATGTAACAGTGACTAGGTAAACCACAGCAAAACACTACTGAAATATTCCAACTCTTGCATTTCATTGAAAGAAATTTCAATGAACTTTGAAAAATCAAGAGAATGTATCTTTGACAGAGTAAACCACGACAAAACACCACTGAAGTATTCAAACTCTTGCATTTCAATGAGTGAAATTCAAAATGAACTTTGAAAAATCAAGAGAATGTAATTGTGACAAGGTAAACCACGACAGAACACTACTGAAATATTCCAACTCTTGCATTTCAACGAAAAAAAATCAAAATGAACTTTGAAAAATCAAGAGAATGTAACAGTGACAAGGTAAACCATTACAAAACACTATTGAAATATTCCAACTCTTACATTTCAACAAAAGAAATTCAAAATGAACTTTGAAGAAACAAGAGAATGTAACTGTGACCAGGTAAACTACAACAAAACACTACTGAAATATTCCAACTCTTGCATTTCAAAGAAAGAAATTCCAAAAAGAACTTTGAAAAATCAAGAGAATGTAACTGTGACAAGGTAAACCACAACAAAATCCTACTGAAATATTCCAACTCTTGCATTTCAAGGAAAGAAATCCAAATGAACTTTGAAAAATCAAGAAAATGTACCTGTGTCAAGGTAAACCATGACAAAACACTACTGAAATATTCCAACTCTTGCATTTCAACGAAAGAAATTCAAAACGAACTTTGAAAAATCAAGAAAATGTAACTGTGATAAGGTAAACCCCAACAGAACACTACTGAAATATTCCAACTCTTGCATTTCAACGAAAGAAATCCAAAATGAACTTTTAAAAATTAAGAGAATGTAACTATGACAAGGTAAACCACAACAAAACACTACTGAAATATTCCAACTCTTGCATTTCAACGAAAGAAATCCAAAATGAACTTTGAAAAATCAAGAGAATGTAACTGTGACAAGGTAAACTACAACAAAACACTACTGAAATATTCCAACTCTTGCATTTCAACGAAAGAAAACCAAAATGAACTTTGAAAAATTAAGAGAATGTAACTGTGACAAGGTAAACCACGACAAGACACTACTGAAATATTCCAACCTTTGCATTTCATCAAAAGAAATCCAAAATGAACTTTGAAAAATTAAGAGAATGTAAGTGTGACAAGGTAAACCTCAACAAAACACTACTGAAATATTCCAACTCTTACATTTCAAGGAAAAAACCAAAATGAACTTTGAAAACTCTAGAGAATGTAACTGTGACAAGGTAAACCACGACAAAACACTACTGAAATATTCCAACTCTTGCATTTCAATGAAAGAAATTCAAAATGGACTTTGAAAAATCAAGAGAATGTAACTGTGACTTGGTAAACCAGGACAAACCACTATTGAAATATTCCAACTTTTGCATTTCATCGAAAAAAATCCAAAATGAACTTTGAAAAATTAAGAGAATGTAACTGTGACAAGGTAAACTACAACAAAACACTACTGAAATATTCCAACTCTTGCATTTCAACGAAAGAAAACCAAAATGAACTTTGAAAAATTAAGAGAATGTACTGTGACAAGGTAAACCACGACAAGACACTACTGAAATATTCCAACTCTTGCATTTCAACGAAAGAAATTCAAAATGAACTTTGAAAAATCAAGAGAATGTAACTGTGATAAGGTAAACCACAACAAAACACTACTGAAATATTCCAACTCATGCATTTCAACGAAAGAAATCCAAAATGAACTTTGAAAATTTAAGAGAATGTAACTATGATTAGGTAAACCACAACAAAACACTATTGAAATATTCCAACTCTTGCATTTCATCGAAAGAAATCCATAATGGACTTTGAAAAATTAAGAGAATGTAAGTTTGACAAGGTAAACCACAACAAAACACCACTGAAATATTCCAACTCTTACATTTCAACGAAAGAAAACCAAAATGAACTTTGAAAAATAAAGAAAATGTAACTGTGATAAGGTAAACCACGACAAAACACTACTGAAATATTCCAACTCTTGCATTTCAATGAAAGTAATTCGAAATAGACTTTGAAAAATTAAGAGAATGTAACTTTGACAAGGTAAACCACGACAAAACACTATTGAAATATTCCAAGTCTTGCATTTCATCGAAAGAAAACCAAAATGAACTTTGAAAAATCAAGAAAATGTAACTGTGACGAGGTAAACCACAACAAAACACTACTGAAATATTCCAACTCATGTATTTCAACGAATGAAAACCAAAATGAACTTTGAAAAATTAAGAGAATGTAACTGTGACAAGGTAAACCTTGACAAAACACTACTGAAATATTCCAACTCTTGCATTTCAACGAAAACCATTCAAAATGAACTTTGAAAAATTAAGAGAATGTAACTGTGACAAGGTAAAGCACAACAAAACACTACTGAAATATTCCAACTCTTACATTTCAATGAAAGAAATTCAAATGAACTTTGAAAAATCATGAGAATGTAACTGTGACAAGGTAAACCACGACAAAACACTACTGAAATATTCCAATTCTTGCATTTCATCGAAAGAAATCCAAAATGAGCTTTGAAAAATTAAGAGAATGTAACTGTGACAAGGTAAACCACGACAAAACACTACTGAAATATTCCAAGTCTTTCATTTCATCGAAAGAAATCCAAAATGAACTTTGAAAAATCAAGAGAACGTAACTGTGACAAGGTAAACCATGACAAAACACTACTGAAATATTCATAAGAAAAAATTTAGAATTTGTAAGATTGGTTTAAGAAGGATATTAAGAAAGGAACTTGTTCTGAAATGCCTTTTGAAAGGTATTTCATGGTGTTGAGGCATTCAAAAAGCTGTAAAGTAAAGTTGTGGGTGAAATGGATGGTTACTTCAAGTTGGAAAATGGGTTTAGAAGGGACATTAAGAAAGGAACTTGCTCTGAAATGCCTTTTGAAAAGTATTTCTTGGTGTTGAGGTATCCAAAAAGCTGTAATTTAAAGTTGTGGGTGAAAAGGATGGATGCTTCAAGTTGGAAAATGGGTTTAGAAGGGACATTAAGAAAGGAAATTGCTCTGAAATGCCTTTGAAAGGTATTTCTTGGTGTTGAGGTAACCAAAAAGCTGTAAAGTAAAGTTGTGGGTGAAATGGATGGGTACTTCAAGCTGGAAAATGGGTTTAGAAGGGACATTATGAAAGGAAATTGCTCTGAAATGCCTTTTGAAAAGTATTTCTTGGTGTTGAGGTATCCAAAAAGCTGTAATTTAAAGTTGTGGGTGAAAAGGATGGATGCTTCAAGTTGGAAAATGGGTCTAGGAAGGACATTACGTAAGGAACTTGCTCTGAAATGCCTTTGAAAAGTATTTCTTGGTGTTGAGGTATCCAAAAAGCTGTAAAGTAAAGTTGTGGGTGAAAAGGATGGATGCTTCAACTTGTAAAATTGGTTAAAGAAGGACATTACGTTAAGAACTTGTTCTGAAAAGCCTTTGAAAAGTATTGCTTGGTGTTGAGGTATCCAAAAAGCTGTAAAGTAAAGTTGTGGGTGAAAAGGATGGATGTTTCAAGTTGGAAAATGGGTTTAGAAGGGACATTAAGAAAGGAACTTGCTCTGAAATGCCTTTTGAAAGGTATTTCTTGGTGGTGAGGTATCCAAAAAGGTGAAAAGTGTAGTTGTGGGTGAAAAGGATGTGTGCTTTAACTTGTAAAATGGGTTTAGAAGGGACATTAAGAAAGGAACTTGCTCTGAAATGTCTTTTGAAAGATATTTCTTGGTGTTGAGGTATCCAAAAAGTTGTATAGTAAAGTTCTGGGTGAAAAGGATGGGTGCTTTAACTTGTAAAATGGGTTTAGGAAGGACATTAAGAAAAGACCTTGCTCTGAAATGTCTTTTGAAAAGTATTTCTTGGTGTTGAGGTATCCAAAAAGCTGTATAGTAAAGTTCGGGGTGAAAAGGATGGGTGCTTTAACTTGTAAAATGGGTTTAGGAGGGACATTAAGAAAGGAACTTGCGCTGAAATGCCTTTTGAAAAGTATTTCTTGGTGTTGAGGTATCCAGAAAGCTGTAAAGTAAAGTTGTGGGTGAAAAGGATGGGTACTTCAAGTTGGAAAATGGGTTTAGGAGGGACATTAAGAAACGAACTTACGCTGAAATGCCTTTTGAAAAGTATTTCTTGGTGTTGAGGTATCCAGAAAGCTGTAAAGTAAAGTTGTGGGTGAAAAGGATGGGTACTTCAAGTTGGAAAATGGGTTTAGGAGTGACATTAAGAAAGGAAATTGCTCTGAAGTGCCTTTTGAAAAGTATTTCTTGATGTTGAGGTATCCAGAAAGCTGTAAAGTAAAGTTGTGGGTGAAAAGGATGGGTACTTCAACTTGTAAAATGGGTTTAGGAGGGACATTAAGAAAGGAACTTGCTCTGAAATGCCTTTTGAAAGGTATTTCTTGGTTTTGAGGTATCCAAAAAGCTGTAAAGTATAGTTGTGGGTGAAAAGGATGGGTACTTCAACTTGGAAAATGGGTTTAGGAGGGACATTAAGAAAGGAACTTGCTCTGAAATGGCTTTTGAAAGGTATTTCTTGGTGTAGAGGTATCCAAAAAAGCTGTAAAGTATAGTTGTGGGTGAAAAGGATGGGTACTTCAACTTGTAAAATGGCTTTAGAAGGGACATTAACAAAGGAACTTGCTCTGAAATGTCTTTTGAAAAGTATTTCTTGGTGTTGAGGTATCCAAAAAAGCTGTAAAGTATAGTTCTGGGTGAAAAGGATGGGCACTTCAAGTTGGAAAATGGGTTTAGGAGGGACATTAAGAAAGGAACTTGCTCTGAAATGCCTTTTGAAAGGTATTTCTTGGTTTTGAGGTATCTAAAAAGCTGTAAAGTAAAGTTGTGGGTGAAAAGGACAGGTACTTCAAGTTGGAAAATGGGTTTAGAAGGGAACATTAAGAAAAGAAGTTGCTCTGAAATGTCTTTTGAAAACTATTGCTTGATGTTGGGGTATTCGAAAAGCCTTATAGTAAAGTTGTGGTGAAAGGATTGGTACTTCAACTTGTAAAAATGGTTAAGGAATGACATTAAGAAAGGAACTTGTTCTGAAAAGATATAATATAGCCTTAAAAAAATATTAAAAAATGAGGGTTCAGGGGCCTTTGGGGCGCTGGGGGAAATTTGGGGGGGGGGGGCGGGGGGACCCTTTTGGAGCCCGGGGGAACCTTTGGGGCCGGGGCTTCCTTCGGGGTTGGGGTAGGGGGGTCGGAGCCCTTTGGGGTTGGGGTAGGGGACCTCACGACACTGTTCAAATGGAACTTGTGTATTATAACGACCACACTCAAAAACCTCTTCTAAAACATCTTCTAAAATCATCTTTTAAAATGTCTCTAACTGTTTCGCCGAAATAATTCCATAAAATGTCTATAACGGTTTCGCTCAAATAAGCCCTAAACGTAATTTTCAGCGTGTTCCTTTTGTTTTTAGCATCCCTGCGCTGTCACATTTGAAATTACTAAGAAACCCTTTCCCACGTTAATATCTTCATCTCTAAGATCAAAACATTCGCCGGAGTTCTTGGAGAATTGTTTCCGGGGCGAAGTTTATTAGTATCTTTGGAGTTCAACCAGAATTGTTTCCGGGGCAAAGTTTATTAATATCTGACAGGTGATGTCAAGGTGAATTGTTTCTGGGTGAAGTTTGTTAATGTCTGACAGATGATGTCATGGTTGATTGATTTGTCAAGAAAGGGGAATTAATTTGTTGTTTCTAAGGGGAATTATTGACATTCGCCCCAAGCGTGCACTTGGCCAAAACAATAACAACAAATAAATCGACCTTGAAACATCCATCAAAGTGAGAAAAATCCTGTTTTTCCATTCTCACTGACAAAAACCACAAAACATCCATAAATTCCTGTACTCATCGCTGATTTTTCATTCTCACTGACAAAAACCATAAAACAGACATAAATTGATGTTGATATCCATGAAAAACTACAAATAAATTGACCAACACACATAACCGTCCAAGAAACATCCATAAAAGTGAGAAAAATCCTGTTTTTCCATTCTCACTGACAAAAACCACAAAACATGCATAAAATGCTGTAGTCATCGCTGATTTTTCATTCTCACTGACAAAAAACCATAAAACAGACATAAATTGATGTTGATATCCATGAAAAACATCAAATAAATTGACCAACACACATAACCGTCCAAGAAACATCCATAAAAGTGAGAAAAATCCTGTTTTTCATTCTCAGTGAGAAAACCATCCCCCTAGGGACTCTATGCCCATATATGGTGTACCCCCTGGACTATAATGTAGCTTTCTACTCACCGAACAAGTGAGGGAGTCAAAAGTGAAAATGAAGATCCACGAGTCAATACAAAATCAGCCTGGACAGCAAGAATCAGAACGTGTCAAAATTGAAAATGATAGCGATGATGATTGGGTTTGGGATTTTGACGGATAAGGTCATCAGTGCCTACCATACCTTGGTTAAAAAAAACAAAGGTTCGGTGATAATGACGAGAGATAAGCCGAGGTGTAACGAATTAGACAAATTAAAAATGATAGCGATGATGATTGGATTTTGGAGTTTGACATGGATAAGGTTATCAATACCTACCATAACTTAAAAAATCAAAAATTTGGACTAGATAAATCGTTGGAAGAAAAAGAAATTTTTGTCCCACCACCTGAAACATTAAGAGAAACAAAGGTCCGCAATATGTCTTTCATGTTGACAACAGACAAGCTAAGGCAAAAGAAGAATTTTTTGTCCCACAACCTGAAGAATTAAAAGAAACAAAGATAGTCTTCAATGCCTTTCTTACCTTGTAAAACAAAAACCTGGACTAGATAAATCGTTGGAAGCAAAAGAAGCTTTTGCTCCACCACCTGAGCAATCAGAGGCAATGCTATAGCGTTGCCTGTAGTAAAGGTCATACGGCTCCAATGTTTTATTATTTATTATTAATTATTTTTCCCAGAGGCAGTTCATGTGAAAGGAGTCGTCGTAAAAACTTAAAAGGAGGCTCGTTCGATTAGAAATCGTGAGTTTTATTGCCCTTTTTAGGGGGTCAAGAGTAATTGGAAGGCAACTAACACCCCTTCCACGCCCACCATTCCACAAACACATCCAATCAAAATTTTGAGATAGCCATTTTGTTCTACGTACATGATTATCAGATAGAAATTATGTTTTTGAAGAGGACACTCCCCCCACAGCCCTCAGGGCACGGGTTGTAAGTTATGCTCTGGGGGCATATAAGGTTTTTATAGAAAGCTTTGTCGCAAAAACTTCAAAAAGGACTCATTTTATTGGAAGTTCAAAGGGATAGTGCCCTTTTTAATAGTCAAAAGTGATTGGAGGGCAACTAACCCCCTTCTCTTGTCCACCTTTTCCCGAAACACATCCAATCAAAATTTTGAGATAGCCATTTTGTTCAACGTAGTTAAAAACTCTGGAAATTAGGTCTTTGAGGATGACACCCCCCCCCCCCAGAAACGTCTAGGCAAGGGTTGTAAGTCTTGCCCCGGGGGCTTATAAGGTTCTTATAGAAAGTGTTGTTGTAGAAACTTCAAAAAGTGCTCATTCGATTGGTAAATTAATGGCTAGTGCTCTTTTTAGTTATTCGAAAGTAATTGGAAGGCAAATAAGACCCCATCCACGCCCACTATTTCCCCAAGCACATCTAATCAATATATTGAGACAGCCGTTTTGTTCAACGTAGTTGAAAGTTCTGGAAATTATATCTTTGAGCAGGACACTTCCCCACAGTCTTCAGGGCAAGGGTTATAAGTTTTGCCCTGGGGGCAAATATGGTTCTTACGGAAGAATGCTCGTATAAACTTCATAGAGGGCTCATTTGATTGGAAATTGAATTTTATAGTTTACTTTTAAAGAGTCAAGAGAGTTAAGGGCAACTACCCCCCCCTCCCCAAGCCCTTTTTCTCCAAGCCAATCCACTTCAAATT
Organism: Artemia sinica; assembly: GCA_027921565.1. NCBI lineage: Eukaryota > Metazoa > Arthropoda > Branchiopoda > Anostraca > Artemiidae > Artemia > Artemia sinica. Next base: position 3,493,768 of record CM051265.1, on the reverse strand, counting down.
TTGAGATAGCCAGCTTTTTGAAAATTGTTCAAAAATTAAATAAAAATAAGCTCCAGTGTCAAAACAACCCCCCAGGGCCCCGTGGGTAGGCGTTGTAAGTGTTGTCCTGGGGGCGTGTATGGTTCTTATGAAAGGAATGCTCGTATAAACTTCAGAGAGGGCTCATTTGATTGAAAACTGAAAGTTGTAGTTCACTTTGTAAGAGTCAAAAGATATATGAGGGCAACCAGCCCCCCCCCCACTGCAAGCCCTTCCGATAATATTATTAAAATAGCTATTTCACTAAAAATAGTTCAAAGGTCAGATAAAAAAAATTATGTGTCAATGCGACCCCCAGGGCTCGGAGGCAGGCGCTGTAAGTGATGCCTGGAGGGCATATACAGCTGTTGGGGAAGAGATGCTCGTATAAACTTCAGAGAGGGCTCATTTGATTGAAAATTGAAAGTTCTAGTTCAGTTTTGAAAGTCAAAAGAGATCAGAGGGCAACTATCCTCCCATGCCCCTTTTCCGCCAAATGCATCCGATAAAATTTTTAGAAGGCCATTTTGTTAAAAACAGCTCAAAGGTCAGGTACAAAAAAACTCCGGTGTCGACACAACCACCCAGGGGCAGGTGTTGTAAGTTATGCCCTGGGGGCATGTATGGTTCTTATGAAAGGGATGCTCGTATAAACTTCAGAGAGGGCTGATTTGAATGGAAATTGAAAGTTCTGGTTCATTTTTAAGAATCAAAAGAGATTGGAGGGCCGCTAGCTCCCTCACGTCCTTTTTTCCCAAACCCATCCGATAAAAATTTTGACATAGCCATTTTTTTTAAATAGATAAAAGGTCAAATAATAAAAAACTTTAGTGCCGACAAAACCCACCTGGGCCTGGGGGCAGGCATTGTAAGCTATGTCCTGGGGCCGTATATAGTTCTTATGAAAGGGATGCTTGTATAAACTTCAAAGAGGGCTCATTTGAATTGAAATTAAAAGTTCTAGTTCATTTTCTCAGAGTAAAAAAAGATCGGAGGGCAACTAGCCCCTCCCGCCCTCCACGCCTTTGGGTTTATCGGATGGATAAACCCTTCCAATAGAAATTTGAGGTGACCATTTTGTTGAAAATAGTTCAAACATCAGATATTAAGACTCCGGGGTCGAAACAACCCCCCAGGGCCCAGGGACAGGCGTTTTAAGTTATACTCTGGGAGTTTCTATGATTCTTATAGAAGGGACGCTCGTGTCAACTTCAGAAAGGGCTCATTTGATTGAAAATGGATAGTTCTAGTTCACTTTTAAGAGTCAAAGGAGAGCGAAGGGCAATTAGCCCCTCAAGTACTTTTTTCCCCAAACCCATCAAATAAAATTTTGAGATAGCCATTTTGTTAAAAATAGTTCAAACGTCAGAAAATAAGAGGTTGACAAAAACCCTTGTTACTTTGATACCAGTGTTGATACTTTGATGAACATCTGATTTTTTAAAAAAAATTTGGTTTTGAAACAAGGAATTTGTAAAAACTTGAAACTTTTTGCAATCAAAAACGAACAAAAGTTGATTAAAAAAACCTTTCGAAAAAAAGTTTTTGAAAGAAAAGTAAAGGCCATTTTAAACTTAAGCTCAGCACACACAAATACCTGTTAAAATTCAAACTCAAAACGACCAGAAATTACTATTAAAGAATAAATAAAACCGAAAACGAAAAAAAATTAAATAAACCATCATAGCAAAATCACACAACAAGTAATAATATGAATCATAGGCAGCGCGCTAGCGCTGCCTAAGTAAAGAACGATGTGGGCACAATGTGTTTTTTTTGTGTTTTTTTTTCTCCACACCCGGCGACTTCGTATCGAAGGAGTTGTCGTAGAAACTTCAAAAAGAGCCCATAAGATTAGAAATTGGAGTGGCTAGTGCCCTTTTTAATAGTCAAAAATGATTGGAGGGCAGCTAGTCCCCCCAAGCCCATCATTCCCCCAAACACATCCAATCAAAATTTCAAGATAGCCATTTTGTTCAGCGTAGTCGATTTCCACATAGAAAATATCTTTTTGAGGAGGATACTCCCCCAAAACCTTCGGAGCCAGGGTCTTAAGATATGCCCTGAGGGCTTATAAGATCAATGTTGACACAATGTACAGTTTATTATTTTTTTTTTCTTTGAAGCAGGGCACTTCAAATAGAAGGGGTCTTCGTAGACACTTCAAAAGGGGTTCATTCGATTGAAAATCGAGAGTTCTAGTGACCTTTTTGATAGTCGAAAGTGATTGGAGGGCAACTAGCCCCCCCCCCTCAAACCAATCATTCCCCCAAACACATCCAATCGAAATTTTGAGATAGCAATTTTGTTCAGCGTAGTTGATTTCCAGATAGAAAATGTGTTTTAGAGGAGGACACTCCCCCACAACCCTCAGGGCAAGGGTTTTAAGTTATGCCCTGGGGGCATGTAAGGTTTTTATAGAAGGCGTTGTCATAGAAACTTCATAACAGGCTCATTTGAGTGGAAATTCAAAGGGCTAGTGCCCTTTTTAATAGTCGAAAGTGATTTGAGGGCAACTAGCCCCCCCACGCCCATCATTCCCCCAAACACATCCAATCAAAATTAGGAGATAGCCATTTTGTTCAGCGTAGTTGATTTCCAGATAGAAAATATATTTTTGAGGAGGACACTCCCCCACAACCCTCAGGGCAAAGGTTTTAAGTTATGCCCCAGGGGCATAACTTGGTTTTTATTGAAGACATTGTCGTAGAAACTTCAAAACAGGCTCATTCGATTGGAAATTCAAAGAGCTAGTGCCCATTTTAATAGTCAAAAGTGATTGGAGGGCAACTAGCCCCCCACAACCATCGTTCCCCAAACACATCCAATCAAAATTGTGAGATAGCCATTTTGTTCAACGTATTTGATTTCAAGATAGAAAATGGGTTTTGAGGAGGACATTCCCCCACAACCCTCAGAGCAAGGGTTTTAAGTTATGCCCTGGGCGCATATAAGGTTTTTATACAAGGCGTTGTCGTAGAAACTTCAAAAAAGCCTCATTCGATTGGAAATTCAAAGGGCTAGTGCCCTTTTTAATATTCGAAAGTGATTGGAGGGTAACTAGTTTCCTCCCCCCCCCCCACACACCCATCTTTCCCCCAAACACATCCAATCAAAATTGTGAGATAGCCATTTTGTTCAACGTATTTGATTTCAAGATAGAAAATGGGTTTTGAGGAGGACATTCCCCCACAACCCTCAGGGCAAGGGTTTTAAATTATGCCCTGGGGGCATATAAGGATTTTATAGAAGGCATTGTCGTAGAAACTGCAAAACAGGCTAATTCGTTTAGAAATTCAAAGGGCTAGTGCCCTTTTTAATAGTCGAAAGTGATTGGAGGGCAACTAGCCCCCCACGCCCGTCACTCCCCCAAACACATCCAATCAAAATTTTGAGATAGGCATTTTGTCAGCGTAGCTGATTTGCAGATGGAAAATATCTTTTGGGGAGGACACTCCCCGACAACCCTCGGGGCAAGGGTTTGAAGTTATGCCCTGGGAACACATAAGGTTTTTGCAGAAGGCGTCGTCTTAGAAACTTCAAAACAGGCTTATTCGATTGGAAAGTCAAAGGGCTAGTGCCCTTTTTAATAGTCAAAGGTGATTGGAGGGCAATGAGACCCCCCCCACGCCCATCATTAACCCAAACACATCCAATTCAAATTGTGAGATAGCCATTTTGTTCAGCATAGTTGATTTCCAGATAGAAAATGTATTTCTGAGGAGGATAATCCATCACAGCCCTCAGGGCAAAGGTTTTAAGTTATGCCCTGGGGACAGATAAGGTTTTTATAGAAGGCGTCATGTAAAAACTTCAAAACAGGCTCATTTTATTGGAAATTCAAAGGGCTAGTGCCCTTTTTAATAGTTGAAAGTAATTGGAGGGCAACCAGCCCCGCCCCCACAATCATCATTCCCAAAAACACATACAATCAAAATTTTAAGATAGACATTTTGTTCAGCGTAGTTGATTCTTAAGTGGAAAATATGTTTTTGAGGAGGACACTCCCCCACAACGCTCAGGGCAAAGGTTTTAAGTTATGCCCTGGGGGCATATAAGGTTTTTATAGAAGGTTTTATGGTAGAAACGTCAAAACAGGCTCATTCCATTTTGAATTCAAAGGGCTAGTGCCCTTTTTAATAGTTGAAAGTGATTGGAGGTTAAGTAGCCCCCCACGCCCATCATTCTCCCAAACACATCCAATCAGAATTTTGAGATAGCCATTTTGTTCAGCGTAGGCTAGTTGATTTCCAGATAGAAAATATGTTTTTTAGGAGGATACTCCCCCACAACCCTCAGGGCAAGGGCTTTAAGTTATGCCCTGGAGGCATATAAGGTTTTTATAAGAAGGCGTTGTCGTAGAAACTTCAAAAAAGGCTCATTTGATTGGAAATTCAAAGGGTTAGTTCCCTTCTTAATAGTCAAAAGTGATAAGAGGGGAACTAGCCCCTCCCCCATGCTCATCATTCCCCCAAACACATCCAATCAAAATTTTGAGATAGCCATTTTGTTCAGGGTAGTTGATTTCCAGATAGAAAATATGTTTTTGCGGAGGACACTCCCCAACAACTCTCAGGGCAAGGGTTTTAGGTTATGTCCTGGGGTATATAAGGTTTTTATAAAAGGCGTTGTCATAGAAACTTCAAAAGGGGCTCATTTGATTGGAAATTCAAAGGGCTAGTGCCCTTTTTAATAGTCGAAAGTGATTGGAGGTCAACTAGCCCTCCCTCCCCCACGTCTATCATTCACACAAACACATCCAATCAAAATTTTGAGATAGCAATTTGTTTGGCGTAGGCTAGTTGATTTCCAGATAGAAAATATGTTTTTGAGAAAGACACTCCCCGACAACCCTCAGGGCAAGGGTTTTAAGTTATGCTCTGGGGGCATATAAGGTTTATATTGAAGGCATTGTCGTAGAAACTTCAAAAAAGGCTAATTCGATGGAAATTCAAAGGGCTAGTGCCCTTGTGAATAGTACGAAAGTGATTGGAGGGCAACTAGCCCCCCCCCCCACGCCCATCCTTCCCCCAAACACATCCAATCAAATTTTGAGATAACAATTTTGTTCAGCGTAGTTGATTTCTAGTTAATTTCCTCAAATATGTTTTTGAGGAGGACACTCCCCCACAACCCTTAGGGCAAGGGTTTTAAGTTATGCCCAGGGGGCATATAGAGAATTATAGAAAACTTTGCTGTAGAAACTTCAAAAACAGCTCATTCGATTGGAAATTTAAAGGGCTGGTGCCCTTTTTAATAGTCCAAAGTGATTGGAGGGCAACTATCCCCCCCACGCCCACCATTTCCCCAAACACATCCAATAAAAATTTTGAGATAGCCATTTTGTTCAGCGTAGTTGATTTACAGATAGAAAATATGTTTTTGAGGAGGATAATCCACCACAACCCTCAGGGCAAGGGTTTTAACTTATGCCCTGGGGTCATATAAGGTTTTATAGAAGGCGTTGTCGTAGAAACTTCAGAAAAGGGCTCATTCGATTTGAAAGTCAAAGGGCTAGTGACCTTTTTAATAGTCGAAATTGATTAGTAATATTTTAGTAAGACCAGGGCGCTTCGTATCGAAGGATTTGTCGTGGGAACTTCGAAAGGGACTCATTCGATTGAAAATAGAAAGGGCCGATGCCCTTTTTAATAGTTGAAAGTATTTGGGGGGCAACTAATCCCCCTTCCACTCCAACCATCCCATTTGCCCATTATGTTTAAAAACTAAATGTTGCCTTAAGATTAAATCAAAATGCACTGTGATAATGCTAATTCCCAATAAGGCATCTCAGCAGTATCCCAAGAACGACTGAGAGTATTATGTTCAAACTTTCGAGGCTACTTCTGTTCTTAAAATTTAACCATATCAAAATAGTTTAATTGTATCCAAGCTTTCAAACAAAGCAAACAGATTTTTTTGTGAATGGTATCAAGTTTTCCATTTCAGTTCAACTAGAGGAGGTACGAAACTAAGTTAAACAGTACTATTCGTGTCCAGATTTTTAAAAGGGTGTATGTTGTTAAAAATTGCTGAAAATTTTTCTCCAGCTTGCAAATGGAAGGCCAAACTAAAAAGTCTTAAAAAACGAAAAGATTTAAAGCGTTATTTTCTTTTCCCTGAAAGACTATATCAATATAAAACGAACAGAAATTTATTAAAAAACATTTTCCACAAAATAAATTTTTCAAAGGAAAGTAAAGAACTCCATTAAACAAAAAATGAGCAAAAATAAAATCAAATAATCTACCAAGCTCGAAACTACCACAAATCAGCATCGGTAAATAAATGAAACCCGAACGAACAGAAATAACAATAAATAACCGAGTCAAACTCAAAACGAGCAGAAATTAACATCAGTTGGGCACAAAACCCCTATGCCTTCCCAAGGCCAGAACAAAATTTGCACTTTACTGAAAAAATACAAATGAATGTGCATTGTCAGTTTAATATACATATACTGATATTTAGTAATCAAAATGTTAAAATTATTTGATTTATTAAAGTTATAAAGTAAAAACATTATATTTTTTCAATAAAGTGCAAATTTTGTTCTGGCCTTGGGAAGGCATAGGGGTTTTGGGCCCAACTTATGTTACTTTTTGCTCATTTTGAGTTTGAATCGGTTATTTATTTTAATTTCTGTTCGTTTTGGGTTTCATTTATTTATCGATGCGGATTTGTTGTAGTTTCGAGATTGGTAGATCATTTGATTTTATTTTTGCTCATTTTTGGTTTCATGGAGTTCTTTACTTTTTTTTGAAAAACTTATTTTGTGGAAAAAGTTTTTTTAATTAATGAATAAATAGATCTTAAAGTGAGTAATACTCAGATTGAATATGAAAATCAAGCTTAAAATGAAAAAAAATATTTTTGCTTTTGAAGTATAAATGAAACTTAAAACGAACAGAAATTAAATAAACAATCAATGCAAACAAACATACAATAGATATTAATGTGAATGAATAAATAAATCTTAAAACGAGTGAAACTTAAATTGAATATGCAAATCAAGCTTGAAACGAACAAAAATCACTACAAACAAGTGTTTGGGTATTGCCTTCTTCTCTCACTGTAAAAGTCTAAAACCTACTGCGTCATTGGCGCTTTACAAAAAACTATATGCATCTTGAACAGTTTTGGAAAGTATAAACAACATCAAATTGAATATTTGATGTATAATGATATTAATTGTTGAAAGCTCCATCAATTCAAGAGTTTATTTCACTATAATTTTATTTTTATTTTTAATGCTGTAAGAACTGGCAAAGAAAATATTTGTAATATAATCTGTTTTCAGTTAAGCGCCAATGACGCAGTAGGCTTTTGGTTTTTATTTACAGTTAAGGAAGGGGGCAGTATCTAAACTTTTGTTTGTAGTGAAACTATATTCGCCTTGAACAACTTTGGAAAGAACTAATAATTTAAACTGAATATTTGATGTATAATGATATTAATTGCTGAAAGCTCGTTAGTTCAATATTTTGCTATAATTTTAATTATGTTTAAGAGGTAATTATTTGGCGAAAAAAAAAAAAAAAAAAAAAAAAAAAAAAAAAAAAAAAAAAAAAAAAAAAAAAAAACTGTCGTCCTAATCCAGCAATTGAGACAAATGTGCACTTGAACGAGGTTTTGACCTTACTCATCTATCCAACTACCTAGGACCAAACAGTATAACCGAACCATCAACCAAATAGAAATGTCTCAAATCCATGCAAAGTCGTCATCAATAATCGTCGTCATTAATGTTTATTTTCAATATTAAGTACAAAAGAAAATGTTTGTAATAAAATTTGTTTTCAATGAAGCGCCAATGACGCAGTAGGTTTTAGACTTTTAAAGTGACAAAAGGAGGCGATACCCAAACTCTTGTTTGTAGTGATTTTTGTTCGTTTCCAGCTTGATTTGCATATTCAATTTAAATTTCACTCGTTTTAAGATTCATTTATTCATTTACATTAATATCTATTTTATGTTTGTTTGCATTGAATGTTTATTTAAAATCTGTTCGTTTTAAGTTTCATTTATACTTCAATAACAAAATATTTTTTTTCTTTTTAAGCTTGATGTTCATATTCAATCCAAGCATTACTCGCTTTAAGATCAATTTATTCATTTATATTATTACTTTTTGTATGTTTTTTGCTATGATTGTTTATTTAATTTCTGTTCGTTTCGGGTTTCATTTATTCTTTAATTGTAATTTCTGGTCATTTTGAGTTTTAATTTTAGCAGGTATTTGTATCTGCTGAGCTTAAGATAAAAATGGCCTTTACTTTCTTTGAAAACTTATTTTTCGGGAAGTTTTTTTTTTAATTAATTAAAAGAAGCAAAGTTTCGGTGATATGTCTTTAATAATAACAAAAGACAAGGAGACGTAAAAGTTAAAGGTCGAATAAAAAAAAAAGAAAAAAAAAATGCAATTTTACAAAGGCACCACTTCTAATTTAAGGTCCATTTGGACGTCATGATCAGAGGCAACGCTATAGCGTTGCCTATAGTAAAGACCATACGGCTGTAATGTTTTATTGATTTATCTATTTTTCCCCAGAGGCACTTGATATGGAAGGGGTCGTCGTATAAACTTCAAAGGGGGCTCATTCGATTGGAAATCGAGAGTTCTAGTACCCTTTTTAAGGGTCAAAAGTGATTTAAAGGAAACTAACACCCCTTGCACGCCCACCATTTCAGAGGCAACGCTATAGAGGTGCCTATAGTAAAGGCCATACGGCTCCAATGTTTTATTATTCCTATTATTTTTTTTCCAGAGGCACTTCATATGGAATTTCATGGAAGTGCCCACCTTTTCCCAAACACATCCAATAAAAATTTTGAGATAGCCATTTTGTTTAACGTAGTTGAAAATTCTGGAGATTAGGTCTTTGAGGATGAGGACCCCCTCCCCCCCCCCCCCACACACACACACAAACAGCCCTCAGGGCAAGGGTGGTTAGTTATGCCCTGGGGGTGTATAAGGTTTGTATAGAAAATGTTGTCGTAGAAACTTCAAAAAGGGCTCATTCGATTGGAAATTTAAATGACTAGTGCCCTCTTTAATAGTCGGAAGTGATTGGAAGGCAAATAACACCCCTTCCACGCCTATCATTTCCCCATACACATCCCATTAAAATTGTGAGACAGCCATTTTGTTCAACGTAGGTGAATATTCTGGAAATTATATCTTTGAGCATGACATTCCCTCCCCCCCCCATGGTCTTCAGGGCAAGGGTTATAAGTTATGCCCTGGGGGCATATATGGTTCTTATTGAAAGAATGCTTGTATAAACTTCAGAGAGGGCTCATTTGATCGGAAATTGAAAGTTCTAGTTCACTTTTTTAGCGTCAAAAGATATTGGAGGGTAACCAGCCGCCCCCTCCACGCCCTTTTCTCCCAAATGCATCCCATAAAAATTCTAAGATAGCTATTTTGTTAAAAATAGTTCAAAGATCATATAACAAAAACTTCGGTGTCAACACAACCCCCCAGGGTCTAGGGGCAGGCGTTTTATGTTATGCCCTGGGGGCATTTATGGTTCTAATGGAAGGGATCCTCATATAAACTTCAACGAGGGCTCATTTGATTTGAAATTGAAAGTTTTAGTTCACTTTTTAAGAGTTTCCCTTGTCTGTAAACTGCAGATAATGTTAAATATTTCTTGATGTCATGGCTTCAGGTTAGGTTTGATGCAAACCACCCTGGAAAAACACTAAAATGGCATATCATTCTATCAAAAATATATTGTAAATAAATATACTATTGTTTGTTTAAAGGGAGCATATGTATGTTCATTATTTTTTTGTGTTAAATCAAAAGGTGTCAAATAAGCAATAAAAATATAGTGAAGAAAGCCTGGCATGAATTCAATTCGTTCTCTCTGTTACTGCGTGAACGAATCATCCATTCCATATGATTGGTTTCCTTTTGTAACTCGTTATGGTTCTCACTGTTGCTTCTCTTCTAACCAAAGATTTTATTTACCTTTCGATGCGTTCGTTGTGATACTGGTTGTCAAATGTTTTGTAGCAGCAGGTCTCGCTTGTGCTTCATATTCGTGCATCATGACCTCAGAGTTTTTTTCATCCCTTTTACTTTAGCTGTTTGGATTTATTTAAAATCATGCATTCTAATGCATCTTTCCTCTGAAATATATAAAAATGAGATAATCATCCTTTTATTATTTATTTTAAAGTAATAGGGTGGTAAATCAGAATTTACAGTTGAATTAAGAAATACTGCTGTGAATTCTATTATTCCTTTCTGCTTCTTACGTTCCTTCTTCAATTTAATTTTCTGAAACATCTAAACTCCACCTTAGCATACTTATCGTTTTATGCTTTAGTTGTAAGTCATATTTATGTTTGTAGTTCAATAGGATTTGTTTTTGTTTCTTTTCCATGTCTTTTTCCATAGCTGTCCAGAGTCATTTGTCATCTTGTGTAATTTTGCACGCGTCATAGATACTAAATCGATACAACCACTCTTGGGGTGAAAATGATTTAATTTATGCTCTCGGAATGTGCTCATAAATATGGCGTCACTCATATGAAATTTTTTCAAAAATTAAGGCTTAAGCAAATTTGGCCTGGGCTTGTATTGCCAATCCAAAAAAAATACATCCAATTACAACAGTGCATTCGGGTTCCCATTTTAAAACAAAAAAAAAATATATAAAACATATTAAACATATAGAACTACCTGGGAAAAAAATTCATTAGAATTCATAAACCTGCAGGCAATGGTGCCTCAACTGCTCACGGAAGCAAGACCTTTTAGCAATATTCCTAATAGAAGATGGCGTCTGAGACTACAGCACCGGAAGAATATGACGAGCAGATAAATATTTCTAACTGAGACAAGTCTACCACTTACATAAATAGCACGCACAGCTGAATTCTGGAGAACACACAAAGGTCTCAGGTGAACATAAAATGTTCCAGACTAATTAGAACAACAGTATAGTAACTAAGGATGGACTAATGAAAAATATAAAAGATGCAAAACTTTTCTGTGGAAACTGATGCTTTAGATTCCTTATCATGCCTATATTCCTTGCTACTTTCGACGATATACACTGTGTATGCTCTGAAAAACTTGGTGTTTCATCAATTATTACACCTATATATTTCACTGACTTCTTACGTCTTATTGTCGAGTCTCCTACTGTAAGCTCTTGCAACCAAGGGTAATATGAAGGTGATCTGCCCCAGACAACAAAACCCGACTTGCTGCGATTTACTTTCAGCTTGTTTAGCCTTAGCCATTTCTCCACTTTTTCCATGTCATTGCTCAGTATTCATAAAAGCTGAGCTTCGGTGCGCACCGGAGCTGAAAAATTCGTATCATCAGCAAACAGGACAATAGATTTCCTAGGTTTATTCATTTCGTCTCCATTTCCAACATTTACGGTCAAATCACAGATTGCTTGATGGATGTCATTAATATATATTGAGAAGAAAAGAGGGCCGAGAGGTGACCCCTAGGGAACACCACAACGAACATGGTAATCACTTCATTTCACATCATCCAGTTGTGCATACATAGGTCGGTGACTAAAATATGATGAAGTAATTTTAAGAGCATTTCCTCTAATACGACAGATGCCCAAATTTTTCAGAATAATCACATGTTTCACTGTGTCAAACACCTTCAAAATGTCTAGGAATATAGTACAGTCGCCACTTTCAACTTCCCATCCATAGCACCATTAATCATAGATTTCAAATACTGAACTGCATGCTCCGTAGAGTATCCTTTTCTGAAACCAAATTGGTTCGCCTAAAAGAAATCTTCTGCAGGAACTCAGCCATTCGTTTATTTAATTTTTTTTTCAAAAATTTGAGACGGAATAGGGAGTAGCGAAATAGGTCTATAATTGCTGAAATCTTCTCGGCCACCACATTTATGCAATGGCGCTACTCTGGCATGTTTAAATTGATCGGGAAATTCCCCTTCTTTAAGACAACCATTCCTTAAGTCAATGTAACACGGGTAAAACATACTGCCACGTGACCCGTGGCAATGTCACGGGTAAAACATACTTCACTACTTTCAGAGACAGCATATCCGCTCCAGCCGCTCTATTTCGCATTTCACTCCAAATTTCTGTCGTCTGCTGCTGATTAGTTTTCAGAAAAAAGTGCTGCTAAAACAGCAATCTCCTGACCGGTTTTCAACATGCAATTTAACTTTTTCCCCAATTTGAGAAAAGTGGTGAGCCATTTCATCGGCAATTTGACTAGCATCGCGATTTCGACTCATTTCTGGTAATTTCTCTTTCTTTTCACCACTAGCTGATTTTAATGGTCTCCCACGTCTTAGATGGGTTTCTATAGTTTTCTTGAAATTCATTTTTAAAATATCCATGTTTCGCTTTCCGTAACAACTTATTTAGAGCAATATTATATTTCCTGGCGATTTTTTGGTCAATATCACAATCACTTGAAACACTTTATCATATACAGTTGATGTCTTTTATTTACAGAATTCACAAGGCCTTTCGTCATCCATAGTTTCCTTGGAATATCTTTCTTCTTTTTAGCATGAGCTACCTTCACACAAGTTTTTTTAAGAAGCGAAACCATTCTCCTATACCACTAGTCCATTTTCTTGGCATAAGAATGACGCTCATCTAGAGAGGTCCAGTCGGCTTTTTCTAATTCAGATTTAAATTTAGGCAACGTCTTCTGGTCAAAATACGTTCTAGCGTTTTGGAATCCACGAGATTGTGTCGAAGTTCCCTGCAGCTGGTATGAAACCATGACGACACAGTGATTGGACACATCATTTACAAGTACACGCGGGGTACGGATCTTAAAATCCCTCTTCATATTTACAGAAATATCATCAATAAGCGTCACACTAGTTACAGTTATCCTTGGGCAAATATTAATAGATGGGAACAAACTATGACTCAACATACTATCACGAAAAAGACGAGAATCTACTTCATCCTTATTTAAATCAACATTAAAGTCCCACACAATCACATATGGATAAATTGAAACCGATAACTTTTCCAATTGCTCCTCCAACAATTTCAAAAAACGGGAGAGGTGAGAAGATAGGGGCCTATATAAAATAACTAAATAAATTATAGACCACATCAGCTTTAGTTCCAGTAGCATGGTCTCAAACACCATCTCGCAATAAACAGATAAATCCTTCCTTACCTTTACATCCAGGTCCGACCTCACGTAAGTACCCAATCCACCATGATACACCTATTTCTCCTGAAAAATTGTTACTATTAATATCAAGTAGTGCTTCATTCGAAGAACTCAACCACGTCTCAGTCAATCCTAAAATTTGAATATCCCTACCATTTCGAACTAACTCAGACAAATATGATTGCGAGCTGTATAGCCCCCTACAATTAAGATGAAACAAAACCAACTCACTCTTACATTGAATACTTTGACCACACATCAAATCACTAGCAAACATATACGTCGACGACTCAATCCTCCCCATATAACTCTCATCATCAAACCCTTTTCTCAACACAACATTTAACCTAGCATAAAAATCAACAGAGTTTCTCTCAAGTAGTTCAATTTTTTCCCTAATACTCATAACCATTTTCCCCGCGCAAACATTTTGGCAACCCGAGTGCACTCCTAAACAATACAATCTCCAAAACGAAAAAATGTCCTTTTGTAATCACACAGCTATTCATTGTATCCAGATTGAAAAAAAAGTACTGTCCAGTTTCCATACCACCCCAGCTCCACCGTAGCTACGTCCTAATCTTAGCAGCAAACTTCACTTCGGTATCTCATCAAGAGAGAATTTATCCGGCGTTGCATGTTGGTTACGTTTAACACATAAATAGGGTGGGACAGGTTTTGTAACCCATGCTTTAAGGCCTTGTATTTCAATTGTGCGCAATTTATCTCAGAATGGAAACAATGTTTTACGGGTTTCTCGAACAGAGAGTGGAACATCATCAGTTAGGTAAATGTTAGACTGATTCGCCATGTTTTATCACGAAGTTTCCACGCTTCACTTTCCGCAGCATTCGGGATTCACACTCATTTCAAGTCCTTGCGAAACGATATCTTCAAACAGGGTTTTTGCATAATTAATATCCTTATCCTTATCCTTAGCATTCCAAATTAGTATATTCTTATCGGTCTCCTTACTTTCAACTTTCATAAGCACTTGCCTCATTGTGCCCAATTGCGCCTTTATATTCATCATTCAAAACGTGCATTTGAAACTTAAAATCATCTGTAACTGATTGCACTCTATCCACCTGTGGCTTTAAGATGGCAACTTCACTAACAGAGTCCTGAGTCACAGTTTTCAGCTGGAAAATCCGATCCTCCATTCCCTTCATACTCGTAGTAAGGTCAGCAAGGGTTTTAGAATTATCTTTAACTGTTGTTAAGACTTCCGAAAAGCTATCAGCCAAAGATTTCAAGGTAATACCATCCGAAGACACACCAGAAGGTCTTGAGATATACAAAAACCGCTCATCGTGCTTTTGCTTCTTTCGGACCATCTTAGATTCAATAAATATAAATATAACAGATACGCCTACCTTAATTGGCTCCTTTATTTACCCACGTGAAGCAACGCGCTGTAATCGACGCCGTTAAATAAGCCAAGGCTAACAGCTATATCTCCATCAGGATCTCAAACACAGCTACTAACAGGCAAACAGCTACAAACAGTTGAAATTCACCACTATATTTATCTTTATTCAGATAAATTCACATCAAAAACTATTAATCTGCCCATGAACTGGTATCAATTAAGTCTGGCACAAAAGAGGTGTTATCACTCTGAGTTCATTCAGACCAAAGTATAATCACCTACGGAACAAGTACTGACAAAACTCTCCAAAAGTGACCCCGCGTACCTCAGCGCCTCTAGACGCAAAGTGCTGTACTACTTAATCGCTCCGAGCCTAAATACTTTGCTCCGAGCCAATAAATTATGCTAGAGCGTGATTCAGGCGACGAGTGACCGGGATGAACTGTGTAACTACGGGTTTTAGTTGCCAGGTTTGCATAGGTATACAAAGGGTCACTTTTTTTGTGTGGAGAGGATAGGTTTTGTCAGTACTTGTTCCGTAGGTGATTATACTTTGATTCAGACAACTGACTCGTTGTGGTTTTCACCAATACTTCTCTTCTAAGCACAGACTTCGCTTACGATTCGATGTGATCTTCTCTTTCACTTGTCTTTCAACTGTAGATTTCGTTATTCATTTCCGTCATTACTTTCTCACAACTCTATTTTTTTTAAACAATAAAAAACTTTAGCGTAAAGAGAGAGGCGTTGAGGAGGGGACAGCCCCTTTTATATACGGAATAATTTCTGTTCGTTTTAATTTTTAACGTCGTTCCTTACTTTCAGTTAAAAAAACTTTTTTTTTATTATTTAATTTTTGAACGTTTTTGAATTAATGCGGGTTTTGATTTTGGATCACCGTACATGAATAATTAAAACAAAATTTGCAAATTAATTTTACTTTTATTTGGTTAAATGGGTTTCTCGAAACTTGTTTAATTTGATTTACCAGCGTTTTTATTAGGAATAAATATACGTAACTAACGAATTAACTTACGTAACGAACTTCTATATTCATAGATTTTTAATACGTATACTATGGGGTTCGCTCCCTACTCAATACCTCGATCTTTAAGCTAAAGTTCGAATTTCGTTCCAATTCTTTAAAAATGACCTCTTAATCACAAATGCCGTTAATTAGAATAAATAGCTCTTATGAAAGTACTAAAAAATCTTTAGCCTAAAGAGCGAGGTATTGACTAGGGGGTGAACCCAACCATATACGTAATATTTTCTGTTCGTTTTAAGTTTTGATGTTGCTCCTTACTTTCAGTTGAAAAACTTGTTTTTTTTTTAATTTTAATTTCTGATCTTTTTCTTTAATAATGCTGGGAAATCCGGCACCCTCTTCAGAGCAATGTCCCTTCCCCCATGAAAACTTCCTCCATGGAAAGATCCTCCCATATAACTCCCGAAACCCTCCCCCCACCTACTAGAAAAAAATAAACTCTAAAAACGTCTGTATATTTCCCAATAACAAATACTATATGTTAACATTGGGCAAAGTTCATAACTTTCAGCCCTCCCCCCAGGGACTTCGGGGAATAATTCATCCTAAAAGACATAGTTATCATATTTTCGACTATGCTGAAAAAATGGCTATCTCAAAATTTTGATCAGGTGACATTGGGAAAAAATGAGCGTGGGAGAGGGCCGAGTTGTCCTCCATTTTTTTGGTCACTTAAAAAGGGCACTAGAACTTTTATTTCCATTCCAATGAGCCCTTCCACGATATTATAGGACCACTGAGTCCATACGATCACCCCTGGGAAAAAAACAACAAAAAAACAAATAAACACGCATCCGTGATCTTTCTTCTCGCAAAAAATGCAAAATTCCACATTTTTGTAGATAGGTGCTTGAAACCTCCACAGTAGCGTTCTCTGATACGCTGAGTATGATGAGGTTATTTTCATTAAGGTTCTATAACTTTTAGGAGGTCTTTTCCCCTTTTTTCTGAAATCAGCCAAATTTTCTCAGGCGCGTAACTTTTGATGGGTAAGACTAAACTTGATAAAACTTATATATCTGAAATCAGCATTAAAATCTGATTCTTTTGATGTATCTTTCGGTATTCCGTTTTTTAGAGTTTTGGTTACCATTGAGCCGGGTCGCTCCTTACTTACAGTTCGTTACCACGAACTGTTTGATCTTGTTACATTCGACGGTCCGGGCTGTTGGACAATAATTTCTTCTCCATGTCCAAATGACGTATCATTTTCAACCCTTTTCATTTATCATGTCATGTTTTTTGTACTTTGTCAGAGGCAACGCTATAGCATTGCCTATAGTAAAGGCCATACGTCTCCAATGTTTTATTATTATTATTTATTTATTTTTTCCCCCAGAGGCACTTTATATGGAAGAGGTCAACGTAAAACTTCAAAGAGGGCTCATTCGAATGGAAATCGAGAGTTCTAGTGCCCTTTTTGAGGATCAAAAGTGATTGGAAGGCAACGAACACCCTTTCCACGCCCACCATTTCCCAAAACACATCCAATCAAAATTTTAAGATAGCCATTTTGTTCTACGTAGTTGATTTCCAGATAAAAATTATGTGTTTTAGGAGAACACTGCCCCACAGCCCTCAAGGCAAAGGTTGTAAGTTATACCCTGGGGGCATATAAGCTTTTTTATAGAAAGCTTTGTCGTAGAAACTTCAAAAAGGGCTCATTCGATTGAAAATTAAAAGGGCTAGTGCCCTGTTTAATAGTCGAAACTGATTGAAGGGCAACGAACCCCTCTCACGCCCACCTTTTCCCCAAACCCATCAAATCAAAATTTTGAGATAGCTATTTTGTTCAACGTGATTGAAAATTCTAGAAATTAAGTCTCTTAAGGATAACGAACCCCCCCCCCCTAATCCCTCAGGGCAAGGGTTTTAAGTTATGCCCTGGAGGCATGCAAGGTTTTTATAGACAACATTGTCGTAGAAACTTCAAAAAGGCCTCATTCGATTGGAAATTTAAATGACTAATGCCATTTGTAATAGTCGAAATTGTTGATTGGAAGGCAACTAATACCCTTTCCACGTCCACCATTTCCCCAAACAGAACCAATCAAAATTTTGAGATAGCCATTTGTTCAACGCAGTTGAAAGTTCTTGAAATGGTATCTTTGAGTATGACACTCCCCCCAAAAGTTTTCAAGTGCAAGGGTTATAAGTTACGCTCTAGGGGCATATATGGTTCCTAAGGAAGAAATGCTAGTATAGATTTCAGAGAGGGCTCATTTGATTGGAAATTGAAAGTTCTAGTTCACTTTTTAAGCGTCAAAAGGTATTGGAGGGTAACCAGCTCCCCCACACCCTTTTCCCAAATGCATCCGATAAAAATTTCGAGATAGCTATTTTGTTCAAAATAGTTCAAAGATCATATAACAAAAACTCCGGTATCGACACAACCCCCCAGGGTCCGGGGGCAGGCATTGTAAGTTATGCCCTGGGGGTGTCTATGGTTGTCATGGAAGGGATGCTCGTACAAACTTCAAAGAGGGCTCATTTGATTGGAAATTGAAAGTTCTAGTTCAATTTTTAAGAGTCAAAAGAGATTGGAGGTTACCTAGCCCCCCCCCCTCCATGCCCGTTTTTTCTCAAACACATCTAATAAGAACTTTGAGATAGCCTTATTTTTAAAACATAGTTCAAAACCATATAATAAAAACTCCGGGGTCGACACAGACCCGAGGGCCTGAAGCGTGTATGGTTCTTATGAAAAGGATGCTCGTATAAACTTCAGAGAGGCCGTATTTGATTCAAAATTGAAAGTTCTAGTTCACTTTTGAAGAGTCAAAAGATGTCCGAGGGCAACTAGAAAACCCACTCTTTTTTGAAGATGGGGGAAACTAGCGCCCCCCCCTCAACGCCCTAAATGCATCAGGTAAAAATTTTGACGTAGACATTTTGTTAAAAATAGTTCAAAGTTTAGATAACAAAACTCCGGTGTCTACACAGCCCCCAGAGCCCGAGGGTACGCATTTAAGTTATGCCCTGAGGGCATATATGGTTGCTATGGAAGAAATGCTCGTATAAAATTCATAAAGGGTTCATTTAATTGGAAATTGAAAGTTCTAATTCACTTTTTAAGACTAAAAAGTGATCAGAGGGCAGCTAGCCTCCCCGCGCACTCCATTCTTTTCCCTGACGCACTTCAAATAGAAGAGTCGTCGTATAAACTTGAAAGGGGGCTCATTTCAAAGGGGGAAAACTTTTTTCACTTTGATATTGTTACTTTGATACCAGTTTCGATACTTTGATGAAGATTTGATTTTTTTTTAAGCTTGATTTTGAAATAAGGAATTTTTAAAAACTTGAAACTTTTTGCAATCAAAAACGAACAAAATCGATTAAAAAAGACTTTCCGAAAAGTAAGTTTTTCAAAGAAAAGTAAAGGTCATTTTAAACTTAAACTTAAGCATTTTTCTAATGAAAGTTGCTAAGGATACATTTTTTAGGCAGGATTTCCAGGGGGGGGGGGTTCATCCAAGATAAAAATTTCTGGGGGAAATTTTGCTTACGCAAATATGAAAAAGTATAAGTAGTTTGTTAAATAGTGGAGAGGGGGATAAAAGATTTCCGGGCGTTAAGTCAAAATATTAGGATTTTTTTTAGTATTGAAAATTTGTTTGTTTTCTCCTGTTTTGTTTACTGTCTTATTTAAAATATTAACTCCGCTCTTTTATATTTTAATTTCCTTAATTTGGAAATGAAAAGACCGTGTTGTCAAAAAAGCATTTATAGTATATTAGTAGAGGGCCAGGTATTATCACAGGGCTAACAACAGGGCGAACAAGATCACATGCCTCTTTCTAGGTCAATCACATAGCTAGAATACTGGGCTAACAAGGTGACATCACTTGACCTCCAGTGAATTTACTTATGAATTTATGTAACAGGATGTTGTCGAAATTAACCTACGTAATAATTATCTGACTATCGAATATTCTTGAAGTAGAACTTTCTTATGGATGAAACAAAGCTAGATATTATTTATATTTTTAATTGAATTGTATGAAAGGGATAAAAGAATTAAAAATGTGTAACAGTTAAGGTAAGTCTGAAAGGATAGTAAGTTTAAAATGTATCTGTGCACTGTTGCCAGAACAAAGGAAACGTCAGAGACTAATTGACATTTTAGGGGATTATTTGGGGTGAAACAGTTTGAGACATGTGACTTGACCTAGCTTTACTTCTCGGCTTTGATCTCTATAATAGACAAGTACATAATATGGGATTAGTGAGATGGTTATGGATTTGAACCATCAAGGTCCGTAACCACCAATGACCCTTGCCACCAAGGACCTCAACCTCCAAGGCCCCCTCTCCCCAACCTCCAAGGGGCCCCCTCCCTCCAACTTTTTGGGCCCATCCCCCATTTTTTATACTTTTTTGAAGTTTATTTTTTTAACATGATAATTTTATTTCAACTTTTTTTTACATGTCTTAGAATGAACAAGTACAAAATATGGGATTAGTGAGTTGGTTATGGATTTGAACCATCAAGGACCGCAACTACCAATGACCCTTGCCAAAAAGGACCTAAGCCTCCAAGGTCCCCTCTCCCCATACTCCACGGGGACCCCTCCCTCAAACGTTTGGTCTACCCATTACTTTTTGAAAATTATTTTTTAGACATGATAATTTTATTTCAACTTCTTCTACATGTCTTAGAATGACATAAAACATACCTAAAGCATAAAAATTTCACATTTAAGCTAGATTTTTTAACGTTTGTAGATGTTTGTTGTCTGAAACCTATGATTTGAGGTGCTTGGTTTACTATTTCGCACTTTTCTGACCAAGGTTTCTTAGCCTGTCATAGGTGTGTGTTGTCTGAAATCTATGATTTGGGATGTTTGGTTTACTATTTTAGACTTTTTTTTTAGCTAGGTTTCTTATCCTTTCGTAGGTGTGTGTTGCATAAAAATTATGATTTGGGATGTCTAATGTGCTATTTTGGATTTTTCTGAGCTAGATTTCCTAGCCTTTCGTAGGTGTGTGTTGCCTGAAACCTATGATTTGGGATGCTTGGTTTACTATTTCGCACTTTTCTGAGGTAGGTTTCATAGCCTTTCATAGGTGTATGTTGCATGAAACCCAATGATTAACTTTAATATTCTTTTGGGAGGTGGGGGATGATCCAAATCCTCATTGGGTACATTTTTTCATATTTTTAATAATAAAGTTGGGTTATAGTTTTCAGAAACATGAACATCTCAGTTTAAAATAAATCTCATTTTATTAATAACATTTGATTTTTATTATAAAGTTGGGTTTTAGTTTCAAGAAATACGGACATCCACGTTTAAAATACATATGGTTTTATTAATAACATTTGATATTTTAATAAAGTTGGGTATTAGTTTTCGGAAATACGAACACCCAAGTTTAAAATACATGTGATTTTATTAATAATATTGATTTTTTTTAATAAAGTTGGGTTTTAGTTTTCAGAAATAAGAACGTCCACGTTTAAAATACATCTGGTTTTATTAATAATATTTGATTTCTATTAAAGCTGGGCTTTAGTTTTCAGAAATAAGAACAACCATGTTTAAAGTACATCTAATTTTATTAATAATTCTTGATTTTTTTTAATTAAGTTGGGTTTTAATTTTCAGAAATACGAATATCAAACTTTACAATACATATGATTTTATTAATAATATTTGATTTTCTTTTAATAAAGTTGGGTTTTAGCTTCAAGAAACACGAACATCCACGTTTAAAATACATATGATTTTATTAATAATATTTGATATTTTAATAAAGTTGGGTATTAGTTTTCGGAAATACGAACACCCAAGTTTAAAATACATGTGATTTTATTAATATTATCTGATTTTTTTAATAAAGTTGAGTTTTAGTTTTCAGAAATAAGAACGAACACGTTTAAAATACATGTGATTTTATTAATAATATTTGATTGTTTTAAAATAAAGTTGGGTTTTAGTTCCTAATATTTCAAAATAAAAGGGTTCCTCTTTTCATTTCTGAATATTCTAAAAAAAAGTTACAGATCAATTCTAATTTTTTCCGATGAAAATAAAAATGTTCCACTTCAGTTCTGATTTTTCTCAAAGAGGTGAAAAAATTTAAAGTTCTGTTCTAAATTTCTCGTAAAAGATAGAAAAAAGTTATACTTTGATTGTGAATATTCGCCATGAAGACAATGAGTTCCACTTTAATTCTAAGATTTTTCAAAGAAAAGAAAAAAGTTGCTGTTCAATTCTAATTTTTTCCAAATAAAATAAAAAAAGGTTCCACTCCAGTTCTTAATTTTCTCAAAGAAATCAAAAACTTAAGGCTTTGTTCTAGTTTTTCCATAGAAGATAGAAAAAAGTTATACTTTGATTGTGAATATTCGCCACAAAGATAAAAATTTCCACTTTACTTCTAAGTTTTCTGAACGAAGTGAAGAAAAGTTAAAGTTCTCTTCTGAATTTTCTCAATGAAAAGAAATAAGTTAGAGATCAATTCTATTTTTTCCAGAGAAAATAAAAAGATTTCACTTCAGTTCTGATTTTTCTCAAAGAGGTGAAAAAAAATTTAAAGTTATGTTCTAAGTTTCTTATTAAAGATAGAAAAAAGCTATTACTATGATTATGAATATTCGACATGAAGATAAAAAGTTCCAATTTAATTCTGAGTTTTCTCAAAGAAGTGAAGAAAAGTTCAAGTTCTCTTTTGAATTTAAAAAGTTCCACTTTAATTCTGAGTTTTCTCAATAAAGTGAAGAAAAGTTCAAGTTCACCTCTGAATTTTCTCAAAGAAAAAAATAAGTTACAGATCAATTCTAATTTTTTTTAGAGAAAAAACAAGTTCCACTTTAGTTCTGAGTTATCTCAATAAAGTGAAGAAAAGTTCAAGTTCTCTTCTGAATTTTCTCAAAGAAAAAAAAAAGAAAAAAGTTATACTATGATTGTGAATATTCGCCATTAAGATAAAGAGTTCCACTTTAATTCTGAGTTTTCTCAAAGAAGTGAAGAAAAGTTCAAGTTCTTTTTGAATTTAAAAAGTTCCACTTTAATTCTGAGTTTTCTCAATAAAGTGAAGAAAAGTTCAAGTTCTCTACTGAATTTTCTCAAAGAAAAAACTAAGTTACAGATCAATTCTAATTTTTTTTAGAGAAAATAAAAAGGTTCCGCTTCAGTTCTAGTTTTTCTCAAAGAGGTGAAAAAAATTTAAAGTTCTATTCTAAATTTCTCATAAAAGATATAAAAATTTATACTTTGATTGTGAATATTCGCCATGAAGATAAAGAGTTCCACTTTAATTCAGAGTTTTCTCAAAGAAGTGAAGAAAAGTTCATGTTCTCTTCTGAAAATTTCTCAATGAAAAGAAAAAAGTTAATGTTCAATTCTAATTTTCTCCAAAGAAAATAAAAGAAAGCTCTGTTTAAAGTTCTGTTCTAAATTTTTCTGCTGAAGATAGAAAGAAACTCATACTATGATTGTGAGTATTCTCGATCAAGATAAAAAGTTCCACTTTAAATCTGAGTTTTCTTAATGAAGGAAGGAAAAGTTCAAGTTCTCCTCTGAAAATTTCACAATGAAAAAAGTTACGGATCAATTCTAATTTTTTTCAAAAACAAAAGGGTTCCTCTTTTCATTTCTGAATTTCTGAAAATAACAGTTACAGATCAATTCTAATTTTTTCCGATGAAAACAAAAATGTTCCACTTCAGTTCTGATTTTTCTAAAAGAGGTGAAAAAATTTAAATTCTGTTCTAAATTTTCGTAAAAGATAGAAGAAAGTTATACTTTGATTGTTAATATTCGCCATGAAGACAATGAGTTCCACTTTAATTCTAAGATTTCTCAAAGAAAAGAAAAAAGTTACAGTTCAATTTTAATTTTTTTCAAATAAAATAAAAGTTTCCACTTCAGTTCTTAATTTTCTCAAAGAAATCAAAAAGTTAAAGTTCTGTTCTAATTTTTCCATAGAAGATAGAAAAAAGTTATACTTTGATTGTGAATATTCGCCACAAAGATTAAAATTTCAACTTTACTTCTAAGTTTTCTGAACAAAGTGAAGAAAAGTTAAAGTTCTCTTCTGAATTTTCTTAATGAAAAGAAATAAGTTAGAGATCAATTCTATTTTTTTCCAGAGAAAATAAAAAGATTTCACTTCACTTCTGATTTTTTCTCAAAGAGGTGAAAAAAAATTTAAAGTTCTGTTCTAAATTTCTTATTAAAGATAGAAAAAAGCTATTACTATAATTATGAATATTAAACATGAAGATAAAGAGTTCCACTTTAATTCTGATTTTTCTCAAAGAAGTGAAGGAAAGTTCAAGTTCTCTTTTGGATATAAAAAGTTCCACTTTAATTCTGAGTTTTCTCAATAAAGTGAAGAAAAGTTCAAGTTCACTTCTGAATTTTATCAAAGAAAAACTAAGTTACAGATCAATTCAAATTTTTTCTAGAGAAAAAACAAGTTCCACTTTAGTTCTGAGTTATCTCAATAAAGTGAAGAAAAGTTCAAGTTCTCTTCTGAATTTTCTCAAAGAAAAAAAGAAAAAAGTTATACTATGATTATGAATATTAAACATGAAGATAAAGAGTTCCACTTTAATTCTGATTTTTCTCAAAGAAGTGAAGGAAAGTTCAAGTTCCTTTTTTGAAGATAAAAAGTTCCACTATAATTCTGAGTTTTCTCAATAAAGTGAAGAAAAGTTCAAGTTCTCTACTGAATTTTCTCAAAGAAAAAAATAAGTTACAGATCAATTCTAATTTTTTCTAGAGAAAATAAAAAGGTTCCACTTCAGTTCAATTTTTTCTCAAAGAGGTGAAAGAATTTAAAGTTCTACTCTAAATTTCTCATAAAAGATAGAAAAAATTTATAGTTTGATTGTGAATATTCGCAATGAAGATAAAGAGTTCCACTTTAATTCAGAGTTTTCTCAAAGAAGTGAAGAAAAGTTCATGTTCTCTTCTGAAAATTTCTCAATGAAACGAAAAAAGTTACAGTTCAATTCTAATTTTCTCCAAAGAAAATAAAAAAAGCTCTGTTTAAAGTTCTGTTCTAAATTTTTCTGCGGAAGATAGAAAGAAATTCATACTTTGATTGTGAGTATTCTCGATCAAGATAAAAAGTTCCACTTTAAATCTGAGTTTTATTAATGAAGGAAGGAAAAGTTCAAGTTCTCCTCTGAAAATTTCACAATGAAAAAAGTTACGAATCAATTCTAATTTTTTCAAAAATAAAAGGGTTCCTCTTTTCATTTCTGAATTTCTGAAAATAACAGTTACATGTCAATTCTAATTTTTTCCGATGAAAACAAAAATGTTCCACTTCAGTTCTGATTTTTCTAAAAGAGGTGAAAAAATTAAAATTCTGTTCTAAATTTCTCGTAAAAGATAGAAGAAAGTTATAGCCTACTTTGATTGTGAATATTCGCCATGAAGACAATGAGTTCCACTTTAATTCTAAGATTTCTCAAAGAAAAGAAAAAAGTTACATTTCAATTTTAATTTTTTCCAAATAAAATAAAAAAGGTTCCACTTCAGTTCTTAATTTTCTCAAAGAAATCAAAAAGTTAAAGTTCTGTTCTAATTTTTCCATAGAAGATAGAAAAAAGTTATACTTTGATTGTGAATATTTGCCACAAAGATATTAATTTCCACTTTACTTCTAAGTTTTCTGAACAAAGTGAAGAAAAGTTAAAGTTCTCATCTGAATTTTCTCAATGAAAACAAATAAGTTAGAGATCAAATTCTATTTTTTTCCTGAGAAAATAAAAAGATTTCACTTAAGTTCTGATTTTTCTCAAAGAGGTGAAAAAAATTTAAAGTTCTGTTCTAATTTCTTATTAAAGATAGAAAAAAGCTATTACTATGATTATGAATATTCGACATGAAGATAAAGAGTTCCACTTTAATTCTGAGTTTTCTCAAAGAAGAGAAGGAAAGTTTAAGTTCTCTTTTGAATATAAAAAGTTCCACTTTAATTCTGAGTTTTCTCAATAAAGTGAAGAAAAGTTCCAGTTCACTTCTAAATTTTATCTAAGAAAAAACTAAGTTACAGATCAATTCAAATTTTTTCTAGAGAAAAAACAATTTCCACTTTAATTCTGAGTTATCTCAATAAAGTGAAGAACAGTTCAAGTTTTCTTCTAAATTTTCTCAAAGAAAAAAAAAGAAAAAAGTTATACTTTGATTTTGAATATTCGCCATGAAGATAAAGAGTTCCACTTTAATTCTGAGTTTTCTCAAAGAAGTGAAGAAAAGTTCAAGTTCTTTTTTTAAGATGAAAAGTTCCACTTTAATTCTGAGTTTTCTCAATAAAGTGAAGAAAAGTTCAAGTTCTCTACTGAATTTTCTCAAAGAAAAAATAAGTTAAAGATCAATTCTATTTTTTCTAGAGAAAATAAAAAGGTTCCACATCAGTTCTAGTTTTTCTCAAAGAGGTGAAAAAAATTTAAAGTTCTATTCTAAATTTCTCATAAAAGATGGAAAAATTTATACTTTGATTGTGAATATTCGCCATGAAGATAAAGAGTTCCACTTTAATTCTGAGTTTTCTCAAAGAAGAGAAGGAAAGTTTAAGTTCTCTTTTGAATATAAAAAGTTCCACTTTAATTCTGAGTTTTCTCAATAAAGTGAAGAAAAGTTCAAGCTCTCTACTGAATTTTCTAAAAGAAAAAATAAGTTAAAGATCAATTCTAATTTTTTCTAGAGAAAATAAAAAGGTTCCACTTCAGTTCTAGTTTTTCTCAAAGAGGTGAAAAAAAATTAAAGTTCTATTCTAAATTTCTCATAAAAGATGGAAAAATTTATACTTTGATTGTGAATATTCGCCATGAAGATAAAGAGTTCCACTTTAATTCAGAGTTTTCTCAAAGAAGTGAAAAAAAGTTCAAGTTCTCTTCTGAAAATTTCTCAATGAAAAGAAAAAAGTTACAGTTCAATTCTAATTTTCTCCAAAGAAAATAAGAAAAGCTCTGTTTAAAGTTCTGTTCTAAATTTTTCTCCTGAAGATAGAAAGAAAGTCATACTTTGATTGTGAGTATTCTCGATCAAGATAAAAAGTTCCACTTTAAATCTGAGTTTTCTTAATGAAGGAAGGAAAAGTTCAAGTTCTCCTCTGAAAATTTAACAATGAAAAAAGTTACGGATAGATTCTAATTTTTTCAAAAATAAAAGGGTTCCTCTTTTCATTTCTGAATTTCTGAAAATATCAGTTACAGATCAATTCTAATTTTTCCAATGAAAATAAAAATGTTCCACTTCGGTTCTGATTTTTCTCAAAGATATGAAAAAAATTTAAAGTTATGTTCTAAATTTCTCGTAAAAGATAGAAAAAAGTTATCCTTTGGTTGCGGATATTCGCCATGAAGATAAAGAGTTCCACTTTAATTCTAAGATTTCTCAAAGAAAAAAGTTACTGTTCAATTCTAATTTTTTCCAAAGAAAATAAAAAAGGTTCCACTTCAGTTCTTAATTTTCTCAAAGACACAAAAAATTTAAAGTACTCTTCTAAATTTTTCCATAGAAGATAGAAAAAATTTATACTTTGATTGTGAATAGTCTCCTTGAAGATAAAAAGTTCCACGCTATTTCTAAGTTTTCTCAACAAAGTGAAGAAAAGTTCAAGTTCTCTTCTGAATTTTCTCAATGAAAAGAAATAAGTTACAGATCAATTCTAATTTTTCCAAACAAAATAAAATATTCCACTTCAGTTCTCATTTTTATCGAAGAGGTGAAAAAAAATTTAAAGTTCTGTTCTAAATTTCTTATTAAAGAGAGAAAAGAGTTATACTATGATTGTGAATATTTGCCATAAAGATAAAGAGTTCCATTTTAATTCTGAGTTTTCTCACAGAAGTGAAGAAAAGTTCAAGTTCTCTTCTGAAGATAAAAATTTCGACTTTAATTCTGAGTTTTCTCAATAAAGGGAAGGATAGTTCAAGTTCTCTTCTGTATCTTTCCAAAGAAAAAAATAAGTTACAGATCAATTCTAATTATTTCTAGAGAAAATAAAAAGGTTCCACTTCAGTTCTGATTTTTGTCAAAGAGGTGAAAAAATTTGAAATTCTGAACCTTTTTTTTTATTTTCCTTGAAAAAAATTAGAATTGAACTGTAACTTTTTTATTTTCTATGAGAAATCTTAGAATTAAAGTGGAACTCTTTATCTTCATGGCGAATATTCGCAATCAAAGTACAACTTTTTTCTATCTCTTAAGAGAAATTTAGAATAGAACTTAAAATTTTTTTCACCTCTTTGGGAAAAATCGGAACTGAAGTGGAACATTTTTATTTTCATTGGAAAAAATTAAAATTGACCAGTAACTTTTTTTTGAGAAAATTCAGAAATGAAAAGGAAAACCCTTTCATTTTTGAAAAAATTAGAATTGATCCGTAAATTTTTTCATTGTGAAATTTTCAGAAGAAAACTTGTACTTTTCTTTCCTTCATTGAGAAAACTCAGATTTAAAGTGGAAATTTCTATCTTGATGGAGAATATTCACGATCAAAGTATGAATTTTTCTATCTTCAACAGAAAAATTTAGAACAGAACTTTAAATTTTTTCACCTCTGAGAAAACTCAGAACTGAAGTAGAAATTTTTTTTTATTTTCTTTGGAGAAAATTAGAATTGAACTGTAACTTTTTTCTTTTCATTGAGAAATTTTCAGAAGAGAACTTGAACTTTTCTTCACTTCCTTGAGAAAACTCTGAATTAAACTGGAACTCTTTATCTTCATGGCGAATATTCGCAATCAAAGTATAACTTTTTTCTATCTTTTATGATAAATTTAGAATAGAACTTAAAATTTTTTTCACCTCTTTGACAAAAATCAGAACTGATAAGGTACCTTTTTATTTTCTCTAGAAAAAATTAGAATTGATCTGTAATTTATTTTTTTTTAGAAAATTCAGAAGAAGACTTGAACTTTTCTACACTTTATTGAGAAAACTCAGAATTAAAGTAGAACTTTTTATTTTCAGAAGAGAACTTGAACTTTCCTTCACTTACTTGAGAAAACTCTGAATTAAACTGGAACTCTTTATCTTCATGGCGAATATTCACAATCATAGTATAGCTTTTTTCTATCTTTAATAAGAAATTTAGAACAGAACTTTAACTTTTTGATATCTTTGACAAAAATTAAGAACTGAAGTGGAACCTTTTTCATTTTCTTTGGAAACAATTAGAATTAAGCTGTAACTTTTTTCTTTTCTAATTTTATTAATTGATTATTAAAAATAATCAAATATTATTAATCAAATCACATGCATTTGAAACGTGGCTGTCCTTATTTCTGAAAACTAAAACCCAACTTTATTAAAAATTCAAATAATATTAATAAAATCACATGTATTTTAAACGTGGGTGTTGTTATTTCCAAAAACTAAAACTCAACTTTATTAAATAATCAAATATAATTAATAAAATCATATGTATTTTAAACGTGGGTGTTCTTATTTCTGAAAACTAAACCCCAATTTATTTAAAAATTCAAGTAATATAAATAAAATCACATGTATTTTAAACGTGGGAGTTCTTATTTTCGAAAACTAAAACCCAACTTTATTAAAAAAATCAAATATTATTAATAAAATCACATGTATTTTAAACGTGGGTGTTCATATTCCTGAAAACCCAACTTTATTAAAAAAAGCAAGTATTATTAATAAAATTACATGTATTTTAAACGTGGTTGTTCATATTTCTGAAAACTAAAACTTTATTAAAAGAAAATCAAATATTATTAATAAAATCAGATGTATTTTAAACTTGGATATTCGTATTTCTGAAAATTAAAATCCAACTTTATTAAAAAAATCAAATATTATTAATAAAATCAGATGTATTTTAAATATGGTTGTTCTTATTTCTGAAAACTAAAACCCAGCTTTATTAGAAAATCAAATATTATTAATAAAACCAGATGTATTTTAAACGTAGAAGTTCTTATTTTCGAAAACTAAAACCCAACTTTATTAAAAAAATCAAATATTATTAATAAAATCACATGTATTTTAAACGTGGGTGTTCTTATAAAAAACAGAACTTTATTAAAATATCAAATATTATTAATAAAATCATATGTATTTTAAACTTGGATATTCGTATTTCTCGAAACTAAAACCCAAGTTTATAAAAAAAATCAAATATTATTAATAAAATCAGATGTATTTTAAACTGAGATGTTCATATTTCTGAAAACCAAAACCCAACTTTATTTAAAAAATATGCAAAATTTACCCAATAAGGCTTTTGATTATCCCCCATGTCCCAAATAAAATATTAAAGTTGATCATTGGGCTTCATACAACATACATCTATGAAAGGCTATGAAACCTAGCTCAGAAAAGTGCGAAATAGTAAACACAGCATCCCAAATCATAGGTTTCAGACAACATACACCAACGAAAGGCTAGGAAATCTAGCTCAGATAAGTTCCAAATAGCACACCAGACATCCCAAATCATAAGTTTCATGCAACACACACCTACGAAAGGTTAAAAAACCTAGCTAAAAAAAATTCTAAAATAGTAAATCAAACATACCAAATCATAGATGTCAGACAACACACACCTATGACAGGCTAAGAAACCTAGGTCAGAAAAGGGCGAAAAGTAAACCAAGCACCCCGAATCATAAGTTTCAGACAACTCACGTCTACAAACGTTACGAAATCTAGCTTTAATGTGAATACTTTATGCTTTAAGTATGTTTTATGTCATTCTAAGACATGTAGAAAAAATTCAAATAAAATTATCATGTTTCAAAAATAAACTTCAAAAAGTATAAAAAATGAAGGGATGGGCCCAAAAAGCTGGAGGGAGGGGTTCCCTAGGAGGTTGGGAAGAGGGGACCTTGGAGGTTGAGGTCCTTGGTGGCTAGAATCATAGGTGGTTGCGGTTCTACATGGTTCAAATCCATAACCATCTCACTAATCCCATATTGTGTACTTGTTCATTCTCTGACATATAAAATAGTAGAAACAAAATTATCAGGTAAAAAAATAAACTTCAAAAAAGAATAAAAAATGGGGGATGGGCCCAAAAAGTAGGAGGGATGGGGCCCCTTGGAGTTTGGGGAGAGGGGACCGTGGAGGTTGAGGCCCTTGATGTTTAAAATCCATAACCATGTCACTAATCCCATACTGTGTACTTTTTCATTCTAAGACATGTAAAAAAAAGTAGAAATAAAATTATCATGTTACAAAAAGAAACTTCAAATGAGTATAAAAACAAAAAGGGGGGATGGGCTCAAAAAGTTTGAGGGATGGGGCCCCTTGGAGGGTTGGGGAGAGGGGACCTTTGAGGTTGAGGTCCTTCGAGGCTAGGGTCATTGGTGGTTGCGGTCCTTGATGGTTCAAATCCATAACCAGCTCACTAATCCCATATTGTGTACTTGTTCATTCTAAGGCATGTAAAAAAGTTGAAATAAAATTATCATGTTAAAAAACTGAACTTCAAAAAAGTATAAAAATGGGGGAATGGGCCCAAAAAGTTTGAGGGAGGGGTCCCCTAGGAGGTTGGGAAAAGGGGGCCTTGGAGGTTGAGGTCCTTGGTGGCTAGGGTCATTGGCGGTTGCGGTCCTTGATGGTTCAAATCCATAACCATGTCACTAATCCCATATTGTGAACTTGTTCATTCTAAGACATGTAAAAAATGTACAAATAAGATTATCATGTTAAAAAAATAAACTTTAAAAAAGTTTAAAAAACAAAATGGGAGGATGGGCCCAAAAAGTTGGAGGGATGGGGCCCCTCGGAGGTTAAGGAGAGGGAACCTTGGAAGTTGAGGTCCTTGGTGGCTAGGGTCATTGGTGGTTGCGGTCCTTGATGGTTCAAATCCATAACCAGCTCACTAATCCCATATTGTTTACTTGTCCATTCTAAGACATGTAAAAAAGTAGAAATAAAATTATCATGTTAAAAAACTGAACTTCAAAAAAGTATAAAAAAATGGGGGGATGGGTTCAAAAAGTTGGAGGGAGGGGGCCCCTTAGAGGTTGGGGAGAGGGGGCCTTTGAGGTTGAGGTCCTTGGTGGCTAGGGTCACTGGTGGTTGCAGTCCTTGATGGTTCTAATCCCTAACCATCTCACTAATCCCATATTGCGTACTTGTCTATTATAGCGATCAAAGCCGAGAAGTAAAGCTAGGTCAAGTCACATGTCTCAAATTCTTTCACCCCAAGTAATCCCCTAAAATGTCAATTAATTTCTGATGTTTCGTTTGTCCTGGCAACAGTGCACAGATACATTTTAAACTTACCATCTTCTCAGACTTACCTGAACTGTTACGCACTTTTAACTCTTTTATCCCTTTCATACAATCCAATTAAAAATATGAATAATATCTAGCTTTGTTTCACCCCTATGAAAGTTCTGCTTCAAGAATATTCGATAATCAGATAATTATTACGTAGGTTGATTTCAATAACATCCTGTTACATAAATTCATGGTAAATTAATTGGAGGTCAAGTGACGTCACCTTGTTAGCCCAGTATTCTAGCTATGTGATTGGCCAATAAAGAGGCATGTGATCTTGTTCGCCCTGTTGTTAGCCCTGTGGTAATACCTGGCCCTCTATTTATATTACTCCAACAAAAATTTTACCGGAGTTTGGGAAAACGGAGTAAAATGTTTCGAGTTTTTTTCTTCTGTTTTAACTCTTATTAGGAAATAGTAGTTCCCAGAAAAAAAAGATTAGGCTTCAAAGATGCAATGAAAAAGAAATTAAGTCGATGGGTTCAAGAACTATTTATTCATCCAAACAAACAAGGAAAAAAAATAAATATCTTTGGAACCAAATATTGTAGGAGGAAACGGAGAAAAGACAGGTTTTTTGAGAAGTAGGGCGTATACCAGATATTTAAAAAAAACCATAAGAAATTTTGAATTACTAAAATTGATCGACTTATTACAAATATAAATTCAAACAAATACTGGGTGATTCTCTAAGCACTTTTCACACTAAAAAGTTTCCAAAAATCCTAGGAAATTTTTGACTTTATGACCGACGTACCAAATTAAACAGGTTGCACAATTTAAGAAACTGTAAGAGGAAAGTAGGACTTGCCCCATGTTTTGCGACTGTGTCACGCTTTGGTCGATTAAGCACGGCATGATGAAAGCGGGCTGTGAATCGTAAAACAAGTGATGGTTTTAGATGTGCATCAAATGGAGGGGTGGGTATTCCCTCGTTAAATCTCAAACAATGTGTTTTTCCGTCTTTCTTGTTATATGGACAACCAAATAAGTCCTTGGAAAGATTAATTTTTAGTATAGGTTATAATGATTCTGATACGAGAATAATTTCGTGATTAATGTATGGTTTCTTTGAAATTACAGTTGGGTTATTAATTATCTTAATACTGCCACGGGACTTGGCTCTTTACATTCTTTTTAATAACTCCACATAATAGGTGTCTTATTTACTAAAGGTGTTTTTATTTTTCAACTAGTTCGTTTATATTAACAGATTTTCAATTTTAAAAGATTCAACTTTGTTTAAATTTTTAATATTAAATATTAGTAGCATTTTAATTATGATAGATATATAGTTTGCCTATTTTTTTTATTTTGTTGTATAACAACTTCTTAACCTGGTCAATGTTTCGATGTTTCAAGTAATTCGCTTGTTGAAAGGTAAAGTTATCGTTCGATGAGCTTTTTAACGTTCTCTCCAAATATGATAACTGTTATCGTTACAAGTTTCATTTTGTGCCCTTAAAAGGACGCTTAAAGTTTCGCCTCGTTTTCCTTTTTTTTGTTATTAGAACCAAGGCATATTTGAGTCCTCTTTTATTATTAAATGTGCTTGTTTTTTGTGTTTTGTCTACTGTCATATTTAAAATATTATACTTGCTTTTCTGTATTTTTTAATTTGAAAATGGAAAGACAGAAATTTGTCAATGAAAATATTCATGGTATCTTATACCAACAAAAATATTAAAGGAGTGTGGAATAACTGAACAAAATGTTTCGCTTTTTTTACTGTCATAAGAAACATTAGTTTTTAAAGAAAGATTAGGATTCAAAGATGGAACGAAAAAGATCAAAAGCACAATGTGCTTGTTAAGAGATGAACGTATCCCTCGATGCGCTTTTTCAACGTTCTTTCCATATACGATACCATTTTACCATTTTACCATTACGAATCCCATTTTTCCCTTAAAACGACGCGTAAAGCTACATCTTGTTTATCATTTTCTTTTTCGTTAGTAGATCTAAGGCATGAGTTTAAAAAAAAAAATATTCAATTCTTCTTCAATTTTCTCTCCAAACATAACAATAACTACCGTTGTATTAGCGCCTAGGCCCCCCTCTTAACTGGTCCAGATATAGCTCTAGGCTATATGTAAAAGTAGCTGATGTTTGTGCTTTTTTCTCAAATTGTCTTTATTTGGCATTATGAAACAATTTTATATAGATTATAATACCTCTAAACTAATTTTCAGCAATCCATGGCTCTGCTTTCCATTCGAGATAATGGAGATTATCACACAACACTTAATGGCAACTGCAAGTGCAACATACTGTGCTGCCGCTGCTCCTGTTGGACTTCTTGCGACATTGACAGGATTAGTAGGAGGAGCACATTACAATATAGGTGCCATCTTTCATTTATTTCAATTTTTCTTACTTTTTTCCAGAATATCAATATCGAAGATTTTGGGACCCCCCCCCCCTCTCTCCCTCTCTCTGTCTCTCTGTCTCTCTCCAAGCTTGTCTGATAAAAATCTTTTGAGATTACTTTCCAAGATTGTTTGACTTTATCAGAGTTGTGTCAAATTTTAAGGCGTCTTGTTTCTATTCTCAGGATGCCCACTTAATTTTCATAAAATAGTACATTATACTAATCTTCCATGGCCTCCGTGGCCTGTAAATTAGGGGGGAGATATAAGAGTCACTTATCAAACAGTTCGTGGTAACTAACTGTAAGTAAGGAGCGACCCGGCTCAATGGTAACCGAAACTCTAAAAAACGGAATTTTGATACCAATAGATACATCAAAAGAATCAGATTTTCATTCTGATTTCAAATATATAAGTTTCATCAAGTTTAATTTTACCTATCATAAGTTACGCGGGTACGAAAATTTGGCTGATTTTCGAAAGAAGGGGGAAAGACCCACTAAAAGTTTTAGAACCTTAATGAAAATCACACCTTCATATTCAGCGTAACAGAGAACCCTACTGTAGAGGTTTCAAGCTCCTATCTACAAAAACGTGGAATTTTCCATTTTTTGCCAGAAGAAAGATCACGGATGCGTGTTTTTTTTTTTTTTTTTTTTTTTTTTTTTTTTTTTTTTTTTTTTTTTTTTTTTTTTTTTTTTTTTCAGGGGTGATCGTATCGACCCAGTGGTCCTAGAATATCGTGGTAGGGCTCATTAGAACGGAAATTAAAAGTTCTATTGCCCTTTTTAAGTGACCAAAAAAAAAATGGAGGGCAACTAGGCCCCCTCCCACGCTCATTTTTGTCCCAAAGTCACCCGATCAAAATTTTTAGATAGTCATTTTGTTCAGTATGGTCGAAAATATTATATCTATGTCTTTTAGGATGACTTAATCCCTCGAAGCCCCCAGGAGGAGGGCTAAAAGTTATGAACTTTATCCAATGTTAACATATAGTATTGGTTATTGGGACCCGGCTCAATGGTAACCGAAACTCTAGGAAACGGTATTTTGATACAAATAGATACATCAAAAGAATTGGATTTTAATGCTGATTTCAAATATATAAGTTTTATCAAGTTTAATCCTACCCATCAAAAGTTACGCGCCTGAGAAAATTTGGCTGATTTTAGAAAAAAAGGGGAAAGACCCCATAAAAAATATATAACCTTAATGAAAATCACACCATCATATTCCGCGTATCAGAGAACCCTACTGTGGAGGTTTCAAGGTCCTATCTGCAAAAATTTGGAATTTTGCATTTTTTGCCAGAAGAAAGATCACGGGTGCGTGTTTATTTTTTTTTCCAGGGGTGATCGTATCGACCCAGTGGTCCTAGAATATCGTGGGAGGGCTCATTGGAATGGAAATTAAAAGTTCTAGTGCCCTTTTTAAGTGACCAAAAAATGGAGGGCAACTAGGCCTCCCACGCTCATTGTTTTCCCAAAGTCACCTGATCAAAATTTTGAGATAGCCATTTTGTTCAGCATGTTCAAAAGTATTATAAGTATGTCTTTTAGGATGACTTAATCCCCCGAAGTTCCCGGAAGGAGGGCTGAAAGTTATGAACTTTACCCAATGTTAACATATAGTATTGGTTATTGGGAAGTATACAGTACAGACGTTTTCAGGGGAGATTTTTGCTGGTAGTGGGGGGGGGGTGGGGTCGGGCAGGGACGAAAACAGGGGGGGGGGGCCTCCGGACCCGGGCCCCCTCGAAATCTCACGATTTTTTCATTTTCTCATAATTTTCTGATTTTTCTCACAGAATAATGGGTTTCAAGGATTTGGCCCCCCCCCCCTGAAACAAACTGGACCCCGCCCCCCCTGAAACACATTCCTGCATACGTGCCTGGGGTTCGGGGTTATGTAGGAGGATCTTTCCATGAAGGAAGTTTTCATGGGGGAAGGGACATTGCTATGAAGGGGACGCCGGACTTCCCAGCATTATTTAAAAAAAAAACAGAAATTAAATATAAAAAAAACAAATTTTTCAACTGCAACAGCAGCAACATCAAAACTTTTAACGAACAGAAAATATTACATATATGATTGGGTTCACCCCCTAGTCAATACTTCACTCTTTAAGCCAGAGATTTTTTAGTACTTTCATAAGAGATATTTATTCTAATTAACGGCCTTTGTGATTAAGCGGTCATTTTTAAAGAATTGGAACAAAATTCGAACTTTCGCTTAAAGAGCAAGGTATTGACTAGGGGTCGAACCCCCTAATATACCTATTAAAAATATATGAATATAGAAGTTCGTTACGTAAGTTAATTCGTAAGTTACGTATATTTATTACTAATAAAAACGTTCGTAAATAAAATAAAACAAGTTTCGAGAAAGCCATTTAACCAAATAAAAGTAAATTAATATAAAATTTTGTTTTAATTATTCATGTACTGTGAGCCAAGATCAAAACCTGCATTTATTCAAAAACGTTCAAAATTAAATAAAAAAACAAGCTTTTTTAACTGAAAGTAAGGAGCGACATTAAAACTTAAAACGAACAGAAATTATTCCGTATATGAAAGGGGCTGTCCCCTCCTCAACGCCTTGCTCTTTACGCTAAAGTTTGACTTTCTCACAACTCTATTTTTTTTAAACAATAAAATACTTTAGCGTAAAGAGCGAGGCGTTGAGGAGGGGACAGCCCCTTTCATATACGGAATAATTTCTGTTCTTTTTAAGTTTTAATGTCGCTCCTTACTTTCAGTTAAAAAAAACTTGTTTTTTTTTATTTAATTCAGTGAAAGAAGCCACTTGCTAAAAGAGACAAAAAATGTTGAGCATAAAAATTCAAACTAAATATATAATATAAATAAATAGATGAAATAAACCCTGCGCAAAAAAAGTGCGAAGAAAGAAAAAACTTCTTAGAGTTAAAACATTTTTAACAATTTTTTTTTAGCAAGCTAAGCAAGCAGCACCTTCAAGCCGATTCAGGCTTCAGATTCTTAATATTATGACTCAACGTTACATGATTGAAGTCTGACCTTACAGAAGGAGTAAAATGAGTTTGAACATGATTTGTTTTTCTGTATTACGAAGATTACAATTATTTTGATCAGGGGTAAAAAACGGCCAAAGAATTAGGGTCTGGGGGAGGTCACCATGAATTTGATAAAAAGTAAAACATACACACTAAGAGGTATATAGTGATATGAGATAAAGTAAAAAGATAACTCTTGAACGATTAGGTCCCTTAATGAGGTTTCTAGCTTTATTGTTAAACTTAGAAAAGGACTTAAAAAAAGAATGAAAATTTGACATTCATACTCATGGACAATAAAAAGCAAAACATAGAGGGTCTGTATTTGTCAGTTAAAACTTTCATTAGGGTGTAAGATTCAGTGCCTTATCTGAATTCGACATTCAGTTTAAAAACAATGCTCGAATCATCCGTCGAAGGCAATTTGAAAGGGGTTGAGATGTATGGCCAATCCCACCAACCATCCCTGAGTTTCGAACTGTCAGACTACCGCCTTTCTTTCTCTGGAACACATATTACGTATTGACTTTCTTGAATAAATGATCTTGCTCAGCAGGTTAGCCAGCATAGATAGAACTAGTTGAAAGTACTGTTAATCATCTCCGAGTGGCCCTATCCAGGGATATGGATGGGGCCTAATTTGGGTTGGTATTTAAATTCAAATTCGAATTGTGTTAATTTTTCTTTTATGAAGAAATGTATTTTTATTAACAATCAGTTATAGAGCTTCTTCAAAATACTTGTAGATTTTTAGACCGGCGATTCATCAATGTTGATAGATTAAGTTTTCTGCGTAAATTTACCCCGTAATCAAGTAGTTAAGTTGTTTAGTTTTATCCAAAGGCTTATGCACTAAGAGTTTCTAATTAGCGTAGCAACAAGATAAGAAGTTTGCTAGACCATGATTCCTGTAAAATAAATAAATATTGTGACACCCACCCTTAAACTTGGTAAATATTATGAAACGAAGCTTAGCAGATTTAAATCAAAACCCATTTCCACATAATAACGCGTTTTAGCTTTTGGACGACCATAACTGGAGTATTTGGGGTTTTCTTACAATTTCCACTTCAACATTTTTCGCATTTCTTCTTAACAAGAAAAAAACCCCGTGTCAATGACTTTTATGTTTACTTTACCTAATAGATAGTATAGTCAGTGATTTATTTATTTATTTATTTATTTTTTTTAGAGAGAGAGAGAGAGGGGGGTGTCTAACAGTGAAACAACA
Organism: Artemia sinica; assembly: GCA_027921565.1. NCBI lineage: Eukaryota > Metazoa > Arthropoda > Branchiopoda > Anostraca > Artemiidae > Artemia > Artemia sinica. The sequence goes on along the minus strand of CM051265.1, from coordinate 3,455,310 downwards.
CATGTCAAGGCCTCATTTTCTAAATTTTAAAAGAGTCCCCTGGATTAGTCTCCGAGGGGGGGGGGTCCTCTCTTTGCCACCTCCCTTGTTACTGATACTCGTGGTATTAGTACAAAATGCATTTTGGGAGAATTTATTTTCTGTGAACCGTAGTCATTTTGACGAACAAGTGACTGGTGATAGACATTATCTAAAGTGTTTTTGTATGCAAATGCGTAACTTCACGAGGGAAGAAAAAATAGATCTGATAAGGTTTCACTAGCGGGGGGTTAAGGGCCTGAGTGCCACTCGATTGAAGCCTCGGTTGTTATACACATCTAACGTGATTTAGCTTTTTGGCAGTGAATATTTAGTCTAATGCTATTCTGACAATCTTCACTAAAGCAAACTGTACATTAGGAATATTAGCATTTAAACAACCTTACCAATAATATTCCCTTTATATTAAAATAAATTCATTTTTAAACATAAGAGGGAATTCCGCCTTGAAAGGACCAGAAATTACCATTAATAAGCGGTCCATAAAAAACGAGCCAAAGCTACTAGGAGTGAAGAAAATCAAAATAATGACAGAAGAAACTAAAATGAAAAATGACATTAAACAAAAAAAATAAGGGCAACCCCAAATAAGGGCGAAACTACTTTCCTTAAAAGCCTCCAAAATTTTAGAGTGACATTCGCGTGGCAATGCTTAAGTCGGTTTTCTGTCACTCAGGTCTGTCTCTACCTAAAATCAGGACAGTCGCTTGCTAATTGGTTAAACTATTACTACCGGAATACAGACGTAACTAATATAGACGGTATAGAACAAATTAGAAAGCCTACAAATATTGATAAATATCTTCTACCCCTCATACAAAAATAAATATGTTCTACAGGAATAAAAAATACAAAGTCAAAAGATTTAAAAATTTGTTTCTGCTAAAAAGTATCGGGGGCTGCTTTACCTTTTATGCAGGTAAAAAAGGGGGAAATACAGCACTGGGCTTTATAGTCACAAACGGCAGTGCTGATCTCCATTTCGACGCCCTTCATGCAAGCATTGCAATGGGGGGATAGGTGCCAGACATCATGTGCTTTCACACATCCTTTATGTTTACATTCCCCAGATTTCAATGGGGAATCATTTAGAGCAGGGTCGACTCTGGCTGAGCTTACTGAGTCGTATCAGTGACCCCCGTTTCAAACCAAATAACCAGCAACACCAGGACTCGAACCCTTACGAACTCCTTACGAACTCCTTACGAACAGAAGATTTCAAGTATAGCGTGCTAACCAATCGCCCAGGATGGCTTTATCCAGGGTACATTATAATGTCATCTATTTTATTTATTCGTTTTTAAAAGATATTAAATAAAAAAAAAGTTTTTTTTTAACTGAAAGTAAGGAACGACCTAAAAACTTAAAACGAACAGAAATTATTCCGTATATGAAAGGAGCTGTCCCCTCCTCAATACCTCGCTCTTTACGCTAAAGTTTGAATCTGTCACACAACTTTATTTTTTAAAACAATAAAAAACTTTAGCGTAAAGACCGAGGTATTGAGGAGGGGACAGCCCTTTTCATATACGGAATAATTTCTGTTCGTTTTAAGTTTTAACGTCGTTCCTTACTTTCAGTTTAAAAAGCTTGTTTTTCTTTATTTAATTTTTGAACGTTTTTGAATTAATGCGCTTTTGATTTTGGCTCACCTTACATCAATAATTAAAACAAAATTTGCATATTAATTTTACTTTTATTTAATTAAATGGCTTTCTCGAAACTTGTTTAATTTTATTTACGAACGTTTTATTAGTAATAAATATACGTAAGTTACGAATTAACTTACGTAACGAACTTCTATATTCATAGATATTTGATACGTATATTAGGGGGTTCGACCCCTAGTCAATACCTTGCTCTTTAAGCTAAAGTTCGAATTTTGTTCCAATTCTTTAAAAATGACCCCTTAATCACAAAGGCCGCTAATTAGAATAAATAGCTCTTATGAAATTACTAAAGAATCTTTGGCTTAAAGAGCGAGGTATTGACTAAGGGGTGAACCCAATCATATGCGTAATATTTACTGTTCGTTTTACGTTTTGATGTTGCTCCTTACTTTCAGTTTAAAAACTTGTTTTTTTTTAATTAATTTCTGATCTTTTTCTTTAATAATGATGGCAAATCTGGCGCCCCCTTCATAGCAATGTCCCTTCCCCCATGAAAACTTCTTTAATGGAAAGATCCTCCCATATGACCCATGATCCCCCCCCCCACCTACCGGAAAAATCCCCCTGAAAACGTCTGTATACTTCCCAATAACCAGTGCTATATGTTAACATTGGGTAAAGTTCGTAACTTTCAGCCCTCCCCCCGAGGACTTCGGGGGATTAAGTCATCCTAAAAGACATAGTTATCATATTTTCGACCATGTTGAACAAAATGGCTATCTCAAAATTTTGATCGGGTGACTTTGGAAAAAAATGAGCGTGGGAGGGGGCCTAGCTGCCCCCCATTTTGTTTGGTCACTTAAAAAGGGCACTAGAACTTTTAATTTCCGTTTCAATGAGCCCTCTCACGATATTCTAGGACCACTGGGTTGATAAGATCATCCCTGGAAAAAAAAACAACAAAAAAAAAGTAAACACGCATCTTTCTTCTGGCAAAAAAATGCAAAATTCCACATTTTTGTAGATAGGTGCTTGAAACCTCTACAGTACGGTTATCTTATACATTGAATATGATGGTGTGATTTTCATTAAGGTTCTATAATTTTTAGGGGGTCTATCCCCCTTTTTTGTAAAATCAGCCACATTTTCTCAGGCGCGTAACGTTTTATAGGTAAGACCAAACTTTATGAAACTTATATATTTGAAATCAGCATTAAAATTTGATTCTTTTGATGTATCTATTGGCATCAAAATTCCGTTTTTTAGAGTTTCGGTTACCATTGAGCCGTGTCGCTCCTTACTTAGAGTTCGTTACCACGAACTGTTTGATAAAATTTACAATTTGAAATCCCGATCTGGGATGTCTTACAGTCCTGGTGTTAGCAATGTACTACCCTGAGTTTAATTAAATTGCCCTCAAAGGCAATATCCTCCATAGAAGCAGTATTACAAAGTATTCTTCCCAAAAAAATTTGTGTAAAATATTGTCATGCAGGATTCATCGCTTGGACTATAACGCAATTGAAAACGTTCTGGTGCTGCACCTTTCCTTTGCAGCACTCCAGTCTTTACCAATCCCTTGTTACTCGTTAATCTCTAGTAATCTTTACTTTTTCTGCCATTTACCTGAAAGAGCTTTCCATGTCTTCCTAGACAGCATTTACTGAAACGGTACCGTTGAATGCATCTACCACGCGGGTATTATTGACTGTATTTACTAAAGGGTCATCACCAACTGCATTGACCGAATGAGTAGCCTTGAATACATTTGCCAGACATGTGTCCTTGATTCTAATTACCAAACGGAAATAATTGACTGCTGTTATCGAATTTCTACTATTGACTAGAGTAGGGTTCTCTGATACGCTGAATATGATGGTGTGATTTTCATTAAGATTCAATCACTTTTAGGGGTAGTTTCCCCCTTTTTTTCGAAAATAAGACAAATTTTTTCAGGCTCGTAACTATTGATGGGTAAGACTAAACATGATGAAACATTAATATTAGAAATCAGCATAAAAATCCGATTCTTTTGATGCATTAATTAAAAAAACTTTTTCCAGAAAATAAGTTTTTCAAAGGAAAGAAAAGGACTCCATTTAACAAAAAATGAGCAAGAATAAAATAAAATAATCTACCAAGTCTGAAACTACCACAAATCAGCATCGATAAATAAATGAAACCCAAAACAAACAGAAATTGCAATAATTAACCAAGTCAAACTAAAAATGAGCAGAAATTAACATAAGTTGGGCGCAAAACCCCTATGCCTTCCCAAGCCCAGAACAAAATTTGCACTTTACTGAAAAAATATAAATGTTTTTACTTTTATAACTTTAATAAATCAAATAATATTAACATTTTAATTACTAAATTTCAGTATATGTATATTAAACTGACAATGCACATTCATTTGTATTTTTCAGTAAAGTGCAAATTTTGTTCTGGGCTTGGGAAGGCATAGGGTTTCTGCGCCCAACTTATGTTAATTTCTGCTCGTTTTGAGTTTAACTTGGTTATTATTGTAATTTCTGTTTGTTTCGGGTTTCATTTGTTTATTGATGCTGATTTGTGGTAGTTTCACACTTGGTAGATTATTTGATTTTATTTTTGCTCATTATTTGTTAAATGTAGTTCTTTACTTTTCTTTGAAAAACTTATTTCCCGGAAAAAGTTTTTTTTAAATTAATTTCTGTTCGTTTTATATTGACGTAGTCTTTTCAGGGAAAAAAGAAAATAATACTTTAAATCTTTTCGTTTTTTAAAACTTTATAGTTTGGCCTGCTATTTGTATGCCGGAGAAAAATTTTCAGCAATTTTTAACAACATTCACCCTTTTAAAAATCTGGACACAAATGGTACTTTTCAATTTAGTTTCATACCTCCTCTAGTTGACCTGAAATGGAAAACTTGATACCATTCGCAAAAAAATCTGTTTACTTTCTTTGATAGCTTGGGTATACTTACGCTATTTTGATTTGGCTAAATTTCAAGAGCAGAAGTAGCCCCGAAAGTTTGAACATAATACCCTCAGACCTAATTTCCTGATATAATACCCTCATTCTCAAAGACCTAATTTCCTGAACTTTCTACTACGTTGAACAAAATGGCTATCTGAAAATTTTGACTGGATGTGTTTGGAGGAATGGTGGGCCTGAGAGGGGGATTAGTTACCCTCCAATCACTTTCGACTATTACAAAGGGCACTAGCCCTCTTAATTTCGAATTGAATGAGCCCCTTTTGAAATTTTACGACAACTCTATCTATAAAAACCTTATATGCCCCCAGGGCAGAACTTACAACCTTTGTCCTTGGGGCTCTGGGGGGTTTGTCATCCTTAAATACATAATATCTAGAACTTTCAACTGCGTTGAACAAAATGGGTATCTTTAAACTTTGATTGAATGTTTTTGGGGAAATGATAGGCGTAAGAGGGGGTTAATCACTCTCCACTCACTTTCGACTATTAAAAAGGGCAATTTCAGTTTCCAATCAAATGAGCCCTTTTTGAAATTTATATAAAAATTTTCTCTAGAAACTTTATATGGCCCCAGGGCATAACTTACAACCCTTGCACTGAGGGCTCTGAGGGGGTTATCATCCTAAAAGACCTAATTTCAAAAACTTTCAACTGCGTTGAAAAAAATGGGTATCTCAAAATTTTGAATGGATGTGTTTCGTGAAATGGTGGGCTTTGAAGGGGTGTTAGTCGCCTTCCAATCACTTTCGACTATTAAAAAAGACAAAAGCCACTCCAATTTTCAATCGAACGAAAACTTCTTACGACTTCTTTCTACGACAACTTCTTCGATACGAAGTGCCCTGCTTTAAAGGTTAAAATTAAAAAATAATACATTGTTCCAACATCGTTCTTATATGCCCCCAGGGCATAATTTAAAACCCTTGCCCTGAGGGTTGTGGAGGAGTGTCCTCCTCTTTACTTAGTCCAAGTTTCTTGTCTCGTTCTCGAGTGTTCCCGTTCTTTACTTAGGCAGCGCGATCGCGCTGCCCATGGTTTATACAACAACTTTCTATATAAACCTTACATGCCCCCAGGGCATTACTTACAACCCTTGCACTGAGGGCTCTGAGGGGATTATCATCCTAAAGACCTAATTTCCTGAACGTTCGACTACGTTAAATAAAATGGATATCTCAAAGTTTTAATTTGATGTCTTTTGGAAAATGGTGGGCATGAGAAGGGTGTTAGTCGCTATCCAATTACTTTCAACTATTAAAAAAGGCACTAGCCCTTTCAATTTCCAATTGAATGAACCCTTTCGAAGTTACTACGACAACGCTTTCAATAAAAACTTCTATGCCCCAGGGCATAACTTACAACCCTTGCCCTGAGGGCTGTGGGGGGAGGGGTTGTCATCCTTAAAAACCTAATTTCCAAAACTTTCAACTACGTTGAATAAAATGGCTTTCTAAAAATTTGATGGGATGTGTTTGGGGAAAAGGTGGGCGTGAGAGGGGGTTAGTTGCCCTCAAATCACTTTTGACCATTAGAAAAAGTACTAGCCCTTTGAATTTCAAAGCGAATGAGCCCTTTTTCAAGTTTCTACGACAAAGATTTCAATAAAAACTTTATATGCCCCCAGGGTATAACTTATAATCCTTGCCCTGAGGGTTGTGGGGGAATGTCTTCCTCAAAAATGTGTTTTATATCTGGAAATAAACTACGCTGAACAAAATGGCTATCCTAAAGTTTTTATTGGATGTGTTTGGGGGAATGATGGGCGTGGGGGAGGGGGGGGCTAGGTGCCCTCCAATCACTTTCGACTATTAAAAAAGGCACTAGCCCTTTGAATTTCAATTCGAGTTAGCCATTTCGAAGTTTCTACGACAACGCTTTCAATAAAAACTTCTATGTCCGAGGGCATAACTTTCAACCCTTGCACTGAGGGCTCTGAAGGGGTTATCATCCTAAAAGACCTAATTTCCAGAACTTTCAACTACGTTGAACAAAATGGATATCTAAAAATTTTAATTCGATGTGTTTGAGAAAATGGTGGTCGTGAGAGGGGCGTTAGTCGCTATCCAATCACTTTCAACTATTAAAAAAGGCACTAGCCCTTTCAATTTCCAGTTGAATGAGCCCTTTTGAAGTTTCTACGACAACACTTTCAATAAAAACTTTATATGCCCCCAGGGCATAACTTACGACCCTTGCCCTGAGGGCTGTGGGGGGGGGGGCGTTGTCATCCTTAAAGACCCAATTTCCAAAACTTTCAACAACGTTGAATAAAATAGCTATCTCAAAAGTTTGATTGGAAGTTTCTGGGGAAAAGGTGGGCGTGAGAGGGGGGTTAAATGCCCTCAAATCACTTTTAACTATTAAAAAGGGTACTAGCCCTTTGAATTTCAAATCGAATGAGGCCTTTTTCAAGTTTCTACGACAAAGATTTCAATAAAAACCTTATATGATCCTAGGGCATAATTTATAATTCTTGCCCTGAGGGTTGTGGGGGAGTGTCCTCCTCAAAAATATGTTCAATCTGGAAATCAACTACGCTGAACAAAATGGCTAATTCAAAAATTTTTATTGAATGTGTTTGGGGGAATGATGGGTGGGGTGGGGGGGGGGGTGGAGGCTAGTTGCCCTCCAATAAATTTCGACTATTAAAAAGGGCAGCCCTTTGAATTTCCAATCGAATGAGCTTTTTTTGAAGTTTTTACGATAACACCTTCTTTAAAAACCTTATATCCCCAGGGCATAACCTAAAACCCTTGCCCTGAGGGCTCTGGTGGAGTGTCCTCCTCAAAAACGTATTTTCTATCCGGAAATCAACTACGCTGAACAAAATGGCTATCTCAAAATTTTAATGGGATGTGTTTGGGGGAAATGATGGGCGTGGGAGGGGGGGCTAGTCTTCAATCACTTTCGACTATTAAAAAGGGCACTAGCTTTTTGAATTTCCAATCGAATGCGCATTTTTTGAAGTTTCTAAGGTAATGCCTTCTAAAAAAACCTTATATGCCCCCAGGGCATAAATAAAACCCTTGCCCTGAGGGTTGTGGGGGAGTGTCCTCCTCAAAAACATATTTTCTATTGGGAAACCAGCTACGCTGAACAAAATGGTTATCTCAAAATTTTGATTGGATGTGTTTGGGGGAATGATGGGCGTGGGGGGGCTAGATGCCCTCCAATCACTTTTGACTATTAAAAAGGATACTAGCCCTTTGAATTTCCAATCGAATGAGCCTATTTTGAAGTTTCTACGACAACGCCTTCTATAAAACCTTATATGCCCCCAGGGCATAACTTAAAACCCTTGTCCTGAGGGTTGTGGGGGAGTGTCCTCCTCAAAAACATATTTGCTATCTGGAAATCAACTACGCTGAACAAAATGGCTATCTAAAAATTTTGATTGGATGTGTTTGGGGGAATGATGGGCGGGGGGCGGCGAATTGCCTTCCAATCCCTTTCTACTATTAAAAAGGGCACTAGCCACTCCAATTTTTAATCGAATGAGCCCTTTTCGAAGTTTCTGTGACAACTCCATCGATACGAAGTACCCGGGTATGGAGAAATAACCAAAAAAAAAAACACATTGTGCCCACATCGTTCTTTACTTAAGCAGCGCTAGCGCGCTGTCTATGATTGATTGGATTTGCTTGCAGGAAAGATTGGCGGGAGAGGGGGTTTAGTTGCCTTAAAATAACTTTCGACTATTAAAAAGGGCATTAGCTCTTTGAATTTCCAATCGAATGAGCCTGTTTTGAAGTTACTACGACAACGCCTTCTTTAAAAACCTTATATGCCCCCAGGGCATAACTTAAAACCCTTGCCCTGAGGGTTGTGGGGGAGTGTCCTCCTCAAAAACATATTTTCTATCTGAAAATCAACTACGATGAACAAAAAGGCTATCTTAAATATAGATTGGATGTGTTTGGAGAAAACATGGGCCTGAGAGTGGGGTTAGTTGCCTTCATATCACTATCGACTATTAAAAAGGGCACTAGCCCTTTGAATTTCCAATCGAATGAGCTTTTTTTGAATTTTCTACGACAACACCTTCTTTTAAAATGGCTATCTTAAACATTGATTGGATGTGTTTGAAGAAAACATGGGTCTGAGAGTGGGATTAGTTGCCTTCAAATTACTTTCGACTATTAAAAAGGGCACTAGCCCTTTGAATTTCCAATCGAATGAGCCTGTTTTGAATTTTCTACGACAACGCCTTCTATAAAAACCTTATATGCCCCCAGGGCATAACTTAAAACCCTTGCCCTGAGGGCTGTTGGGGAGTGTCCTTCTCAAAAACATATTTTCTATCTGGAAATCAACTACGCTGAACAAAATGGCTATCTCAAAATTTTGATTGGATATATCTGGGGGAATGATGGGCGTGCTGTGGGGGGGGGGGCTAGTTTCCCTCCAATCACTTTCGACTATTAAAAAGGATACTAGCCCTTTGAATTTCCAATCGAATGAGCCTCTTTCGAAGTTTCTACGACAACGCCTTCTATAAAAACCTTATCTGCCCCCAGGGCATAACTTAAAACCCTTGCCCTGGGGATTGTGGGGGAGTGCCCTCCTCAAAAATATATTTTCTATCTGGAAATCAACTACGCTGAACAAAATGGCTATCTCAAAATTTTATTAGGATGTGTTTGGGGGAATGATGGGCGTGGGGGGTCTAGTTGCCCTCGACTCACTTTCGACTATTAAAAAGGGCACTAGCCACTCCAATTTCTAATCGAATTAGCCCTTTTCGATGTTTTTACGACAACTCCTTCGATACGAAGTGCCCAGGTATGAAGAGCCAAAAAAAACACATTGTGCCCACATCGTTCTTTACTTAGGCAGCGCTAGCGCGCTGCCTATGATCTACTGGTATCAAAATTTTTTAGAGTTTTCGTTACTATTGAGCTGGGTCGCTCCTCACTTACAGTTCGTTACCACGAACTGCTAATCAGCAGGTAGTTGGGCCAGTCGCCAGTAGATGCAGCATAATTTTGTCACTTTTTCAAGTAAATCTCTTGTCATGAAATTTTTTAGTAAAATTTATTACAATTGGCTTACTCTTGTACCAAGTTGCTTTAGGGTTTTTGAAATGTGAAAATGTCAATTTCTAATGAATTATATGAATTTAAAGTTTTTACAATTTTCGGGGTAAAGCCGTACTTAAGTTCTTATCAATTCATTGGCTGTCTTTTTTTCTTTTGGTCTTTATTTTGGCTTGGAAATGCAAATTAAAACCATACAAGTCATGCAATTTTGTATGGCCAGTTTATATACTATACATTTTAAATTAAAATTTAAATAATTATGCTACGAAACTAGGGTAAATACACAAAAAATTATAAAGAAATACTGAATGATATTTTAATATAGTTTCTCTTTCACTTTTCTTTTTTGGAATTTTGAATTTGTTCTTTGTTTTCAAACCAGCTTGAACGACTTTAAATCTATAATTGGCTCCAGATACCAATAAAACACTTTGTTTTATAACTTACGTCCGGACCAGTCTTTATTTGTTCGAGAAATGTCTTTGCTTTCATTGACCTATGGGATTTCACGAAGGAAAGAGCCAATCTCATTTTGTTTGTATTTTTTGAATAGTTTTACTAGTATGCATGTATTTCACAAGTTTTACCTAACATAGGGATACCAAAAAGATCTTATGGTAGAGGCTCCACTGTGCCGGGTAAAGAATATAAAGCCTCGAAACCCGTTAAGGCAGGTGGAATTTCTTCTGATGATCCCTAATGAAAGGTACTACTTGGAAATATTTCGTTAGATTAAGGTGCTTTTGCTTGTAAATTTACAACGACTTACATTTATTGATGACGACTTTGCATGGATTTGGACATTTCGATTTGGTTGATGGTTCGGTTATACTGTTTTGTCCTAGGCAATTGGATAGATGAGTAAGGTTAAAACTCGTTCAAGTGCACATTTATCTCAATTGCTGGATTAGGATGACAGTTTTTTTCTTCTTCTGCTCTCTCTCTCTTTTTCTCGCCAAGTAATTACCTCTAAAACATTTTTTTTTGTATAATTAGTTAGAATAACCTTATTACTTGTGGACTTTTGGCTTGGCTTCTGTAGATGTTTTGGACTTTGTATTGTTTGTCGCTTCGGTTTTGTTTGATTTCTGATTTTATATTGAATAATAATGGTAATGATAATATTCAAAGGGGTCTGCCAAATATTAGTAAGTGTAATATTCGTTGTTTTCTTTTCCAAGATCACTTCATCCCTCGAAGTTATGTTAAAAGCACTTTATATAATAAAAAGCTTCAATGTTTATTAACTGGACATTTAAATTGTAAAACAACTAATATTATCTATTTACTAGAATGTAAAAATTGTCATTAACAATATGTGGGGGAAACAATTGACAATATATATATAAGAGATCTTCAGGACATAAAACTACAATTACCAGGAAAAAACTAACAATTATCTAGTTCAAATAATGGTACATTCTCATTATCTAATCTAACTATTACAATTTTAGAAAATTTGGACCTAGAAAACTTTACCAAAGAAGAGAAAAATAATAAATTACGCAGACGAGAAGATTATTGTATCCAAGCTCTGGGTACCGCTTATCCTTTTGGCCTAAATAATCGAGTTGCGAAATACGGAGATATGTCCAATGTAGTTGCTAACTGTATTAATGGTTTAACTGAGCACCCTTCCTCTAACTGCCCCACTTAACGTAAAAACCGATCAAGAGGACATGGGAAAAATAATAGAAAGAATTATTTAGATTTAAATGCATTTTTAATCTATTTATGCCAGATATTTGAGACTAATTGAATAGCTTGTTTAATAAAATCTTTAAATAAGTTATCAACGAATAATTTAATAAAGTATTCTGGATTGCAAAAAATAATACAACATGTAAATCAAAACTAAATTAATTTATGATGCAGTTTGTATTTTAGCTAAATCAAAATTTATTTCAAAGTATAATAAATCTGATAAGATTGTTAATAAGGATAATAGATTATATTTGTATGTTATTTTTAGTACTAAACAAAAAGGAGATATTAATTTACCCGGAATCTTAAACCAGCGGAGAGTGAAGAATGCCCTTCCATGTAATTTGGTGTGTAATGATAGCCCAATTTTAACATATAAGTTTTCAAAAACGATTAGTCAAATGATTTTTTACTATAATTTAATACTTAAAAAACTTGAGAGGGCGAGTAATTGGAAACCGTTTTTTTTGGAATTTGATTGTTCTTTTCGGTAATTGGAAGCAATTTTTACCGTATGTGGATCAAACTTGCGAACATGTTGTAAAGGGGGATTTTTTCATTATAAAGCATCTTGATCTTCAAAATATGATGAAAATGGGGGTTAAATTCCATCTTTCCTACCACATAAAACCATCAGGTCTTCATAGGGGAATAAAGAATGATTTAAATTTATTTATTAATAAATGGTGCAAGAAGGAGAAAATTACTAAAGAAAGATTTCAGAATTGGATGAACTTGATTTTGACCAGTGCATGAAATAGCATATATAGAATTAATCCAAATAATTCTGAGAAAAATTCAATATTTCATAATACAAATATGGAACAAGCAATTGCTAATATACAGAATGAATTTGTAATTGTACCAGTTGATAAAGCTAGTAATAATTTCGCCATAATTTGTCAGAAACTCTACTGTGATATTTTATCAAAAGAGTAACAAACAACAAATACATACGAAAAGGCTCATATACAGGAGAATAGTTTAATTGAGAAAATAGAAGAAAGAATTTGAAAAAATTCAATATTAAAATTAATGATAATAATAAAAAGTTTCCTTTCTTATATAGGACGGTAAAATTTCATAAAAATCCAACAAAACCACGTTTTATTGCTGGGGCAACGAGGTGTCCAACCAGAATTGTGGCCACTCACCTATCTTTAATTTTAGGAGAAATAAGAAATAAATTTAAAGCATATTGCTCTGGAATTAAAATTTTTTCTATCTTTAATCCATATTGGAGTGTTAATAATTCATTACAATTGATAGATTCTTTGGCTATTATTTCAGCTAAAAGAGTCGATTCATTTGATTTTACTACTCTGTATACAAATCTGCCACTTAGTTTTGTATTCGAAAATTGAAAATGGTCATTAAGAAGTCTTTTCTTTTGTATAATATCGGATTTTTGAAAATTGATGCTTTTAATAAAAAAGCCCCATGGACGAATTTCTTTAGAAGTATTCATAGTTCAAAATGTTGTAGCTTGGATATGGTATGCGATTTATTGGAATTTGTTCTGTTCAATACTTTTATAAGATTTGATGGTAATATATATAAAAGAACTGTTGTCATTCCTATGGGTGTAAAGCTAGTCCATTTATAGCGGACTTGTTTTTAAGTCAATTAGAAGATGAATATATGATAAATAAAAGTAGCCCAAGCAACGTAAAATATAACCTTTTAAATAATAAAAGATATCTGGACGATCTCTTAGTAATAAATTGCGCGGAGTTTATTAAGATTTCAAGAAATATTTATCCACAAGAGTTAATTCTGGAGCCTAGCTATGGGACAGGACACTCTGACCATTTATTAAATTCAAGTGTTAATATTTCAGATAATAATGACTTGGTTTTAAAAATATATAACAAAACGGATGATTTTAATTTTGAAGCAATTAATTTTCCATTCCTTGAAAGTAATATACATTCAAATATTACTTATTCAGCTTATCATTCCCAATCATTTAGGTATGCAAGAATTTGTAGTAATTACACAGATTTTAAAAATAGATGCAAAAAGCTTAAATAGATGCAACTGTATCTTAAGAGGTATTTCTGCCAATAAAATTAGTTGGCAATTTAAAAAATTTAGTTTTCTGTATCTTGGACTTTTAGGTAAATATACAAAAAATTATAAAGAAATACTGAATTCTATTTTAATGTAATTTCTCTTTTACTTTTCTTTTTTGGAATTTTGAATTTATAGATTGTTTTCGAACCATCTTGAAAGACTTTAAATCTACAATTGGTTCCAGATACCAATAAAACACTCTGTTTTATAACTCACGTCCGGACCAGTCTTTATTTTTTCCAGAATTATCTTTGCTTTCATTGACCTATGGGATTTCACTAAGGAGAGAACCAATCTCATTTTGTTTGTATTTTTTGAATAGTTTTACTAGTATGCATGTATTTCACAAGTTTTGCCTAACATATGGATACCATAAAGATCTTATGGTAGAGGCTCCACTGTGCCAGGTAAAGAATGTAAAGCCTCAAAACCCGTTAACGCAGGTGGTATTTCTTCTGATGAGCCCCAATGAAAGGTACAACTTGGAAATATTTCGCTATATTTAAGATGCTTTTGCTTGTAAATTTACAACGACTTACATTTATTGATGACGACTTTGCATGGATTTGGATATTTCAATTTGGTTGATGGTTCGGTTATACTGTTTTGTCCTAGGTAATTGGCTTGATGAGTAAGGTTAAAACCTCGTTCGAGTGCACATTTATCTCAATTACTGGATTAGGATGACAGTCCTTTTCTTCTTCTTCTCTCTCACTCCTTTTTTTTTCTCTCGCCAAGTAATTACCTCTATAACATTATATGCAAAAATTAAAACACTTAAAATTATAAATATACCACCAATTTTTAGCAAAGCTTCCTAAGCTGATTCTATGCTGATTCCTTCCTATGCTGATTCCAAATATATAAGATTCGTTATGTTTAATGTTACCCATCAAATGCTAGAAGCTTGAGACAATTTACTTGGTTCTCGATAGAGGAAACATCCCCAAAGGTCAAGGAATCTTGTTGAAAACTGCACCATCAGATTCAGCGTATCAGAGAACCTTGCTGTAGAGTTCCCGAGCTCATATCTGCAAAAATGTAAAGTTTTGTATATTTTTCCAGGAGAAAGAACACGGAAGCGTTTTCATTTTTTTTTCTTTTTTTTTATTCCTAGGGGTGATCTTACCAAACCAATGGTCCAACAAGATTTGAAGAGGGCTCATTTGAATGGAAGTTAAAAGTCTAATGCCCTTTTTTAGTGATCAAAAACTGGAAGGCAACTAGCCCCCCTCCCACGCCCTTTTATCTAATGTCGTCCAATCAAAATTTTGAGATAGTTATTTTGCTCAGAACAGTTGAAAGGTCCAATATTTATATCTTTGTGGATGACAAAACCACCCCACAGCCGTCATAGAAACGGCTGAAGGTTATGAAATTTGCCCATTGCTTACATATAGTATTCGTTACTGCAAAGTATACAGAAATTTTGAGAAGTGAGATCTTCTTGGGATGGATTTCCTACGGGGAGAAATTTCCATTGGGATGGAAGTTTCCGAGGGTGAACTCTCCAGGGGAAATAGCAACTGAAGGGAATTTGCCAGAATTCAAATGTAACATTTGTTTCCTTTATATTTCTTTTTCGTTAGTGACCTCATTTTATACGTGGAAATGCTCTGGGGCATTGTGCAGGGGAATTTTTTTTTCAGATATGGAATTCTCTGGGGTATTTTAACGTAGGGGAAGGGGGGGCTTTCCCACGAGAAAAATTTTCCGTGGGGGAAGTATCACCGGGAGAAATTCTCCATGGGGAGTTTTTTCCACAGAAGAAACACTTTCCATCGGTGAAGGGGGGGGGGGGGGATTTCCAAAAAAAATTCTACACAGGGGCAATTCCGCCATGACCGAAAGACTGTCAGAAATTAAATAAAGTACAAGTGTTTTTTCAAATGAAAGTATGCCAAGGAGTATTTTCAGCAAAATCGTCTGCAAGAAATTTTCTTGGGGGAAGTCACAGCGAGGATGGAATTATCCTGTGGTAATTTTCCAGGGAGAAGTATTTTACGTGGGTGAACTTTCTATGGAGAAAATTTTTGTGGGGGTGAATTTTCCAAGGAGGGAGGGATGGATTTCCTGGCATTATTTGAAAAACGGTGAGAAATTAAAAAAAACAGGTTTTTTCTGCTGAAAATAAAGAGCAACAATAAAACCTAGAATAAACAGAAATAATTCAGTATATGAGGGGGGCTGTCCCCCTACTCTTGACCCCACTATTTAATCTAAAGTTTAACCTTTTCCTGAAACACAAGGGCCGTTTAATCGGAACCAAAGCCTTTTCCTAAAGCAGCAAAAACTTTACTGTGAAGAGAGGGGAATTGAAGAGGGGACAGTCCCCCTCAAGTGTGGTATGATTACTGTTCGTTTTGTAGCAGATGTAAATGATTAAATTTGTAGCATTATAATTTTTCTAATGTTCGATGTAAACTTTTCAGGTTAAATTCCCTGTTTATTGTCTCAAAATATGTAAAATTCATTAACTTAGAATTTACCAAACAAAAGCTATGAGACCTTGATAATTTGCGCCTGACTTTATAAAAAGGGGAAAAACATCGTCAAAAAAGGGAGTGAGGTAAGTGAGTAAAGGAGAGTGATAAAATTCAACCAACAATTTTTTTTTCTTTTAACATAGGTAGAGGAACAGGGAGCTATCTTGGCGGATATTTCATTTCGATTTTTGGATTAAGATTGTCATTCCAATACATGGGCACCATTTCAGCCATAGCCGGTGTTACATATGCCGCTCTTCATTTCTCTTGCTTGCGAAAATATGAACGGAGAAGAAATAATGAAACAGGTAAAATTTTGGACATTTTAATTACTTTCAGGTTGTATATTAAACTGTATACAACGATTTGCTTTCTGATAAATGTCTGGTTTCAGAGCCTGGGTGACAATCCAAAAATATTGTGAGAAAGGCAAGGCTTTTTCTTTATTTTTCAAAACAAAAAGAAGATTCGAATTCTTTTTTTAATCTAGGGGGGCAATTATATTTGGTCGATATTTTCAAAGAAAATTCAAAAATACTATTTTCCAAAATCTAAGGGGCAATTACCCTCCTCTTGTGCCCAATAGGTGTGCTCGTTTCAAAATTAGTTGTACTTTTTGACTGGGGATAAATTTAAAAAGGAAAAGGGAATCCCAGAAGGAAATCTTGCTTCGGTGGAAATTTAGACTTATCAGCCTGGCATTTCATTAGCTATAAAAATTGTCTTTATTTGTTCTTTATTCTAGAACATTAGTTCATTAAAAAATTTGAGATTGACACAGACCAAAGGCCATCAGCTGAAGAACAGGACAATGTTATTGTTATTTGGATTAATAGTTCAGCTTCATTTGATAGCTGGTTTTAAGTTGATTTCAAATTTGTTTGCTTTTATGCGTATAGGTTGCACATACATGAAGCTATTGGTTTGAAATATATTAATATTATTGCAACTGAGAGGAGAGGAGATATTAAGAAAAATAAAAAAGAAAAAAAAGAAAAGCTTATACAAAAAAGAAAAGCATAACCGTGGGCTATCAACAAGCTGAAGAAGGCTTGATCACGAATTATACGTCCAAATTGTACCTGAAAACCAATAAAGGGTCGGAGATAGTCGGAATTTCGGGCACCAAGTACAAAGCTACAAATCGACAGACGGTCTTTATGCGTGTGAGTGCAAGTTACTTTTTCACAGTCTTTACTTATATTTATATAAATGTTTGTTTAAAAAAAAGAAGAAAAAAGGTGGACGTTGCAGAGATAGCAGAAGCCGTAAACTTACAAATTTTAATTATCAATCTCAGTCAGGTCAGGGATACACAATACACCAACTAAAAAAACCAACTTCTAACCAAAGAATTTCTCGGAAAAAGTTTTCTTGTTAATAAAAATTGCACAAGGTTTGACTAAAATTTTACGTTGAAAACGAGTATAGAGTAACAAATGCGGGATTTTCAGTGCAACAGGCACAAAGGTGATAAGAGACTAACTAGTAGCAATCCCTCTTGGAATGGAAACAGGTTATTCTTTTGTAGCATTCACACACCCTTTGACGATTCTTTCAAACAATTAAATTCATAGTAACTACAAACTTATGAAACCAAAAATCTAGATTACACATATAAGTGAAGTCAGGGCCCGATTATAGTTGACAATTTCTTAACTAAATGAGAAACGGCTGAACTTAGCGAGTAGAAAATGGTTCTTCTTTAAATTAACGAAACATTTTTAGTTGCTAACAGGGAAAGTTTTCATGGGGTCGCTTTTCTAGGATTACTTTTTCCTTGGGCACAATTTCTCTTGGGAGTTATTCTAGGGGTGATTTCCCTGCGTATTTTTTCTGATCAATTATTCTATGCTTACTTTAATCTATAGTAGTACTTAATTAATCCTAGCCTTCAAAATTCTTATGAGCGGATATTTAAGACATAAAATCGACAAGAAAGAAAAGGAAAAGAAAACACTGTACAAGGAAGTAAAGAGAAGATATTGCCTTGTCTCTTACGTCAAAGAAAATCAGCAACCTTAGTTTTACAAAAACAAGAAAGGAAAAAAAGTCTTTACTTGTACAAGGTTTAACCATTATCGCCCAAATACAAATTCGTATAATGATCAATAACATAGCATGTTAAAAAGCTTAACTTACTCAAGGTTGAGTTAACTGTACATCCATTTCCATCGTACCTTTTTGATGTATAATGTTTGCCTCATATTTTGATGTCTTGTCTTGTAGGGAATTGATAATAATTTCAGCGTTTATTATCTTTGCCTAATCTGAGAAAACGAAATAAAATCCTAAAACTAACTCTTTTCAAAGAGACTTTAAAGAGAACGGGTGAATTATAAGAATTAGATCTTTGGTGATTTAACTGAGAGGGATTGAACAGAGATCTAATAAGGACCGGAAGACAAAGAACAAACGATCGAAAGAAACAGATTAAAAACTACTATCGCAACTTATAATGTAGCGCCTGGCCAGGGGTGGAGACAGGAGTTGGTTTTAGGGGCACTTATCCCTCCCCCCCCAACGAAGGTCAAAAGTTTCTCTAATTAGAGGCGTAGAGTGGAAAAAAATAATTATACGGGAGCCCAACTTTTGTTGGTGCCCCCTCCATACATTAATTATATATCCACCCCTGCGTGTGGCTTCTTGATTGTAAAACAAAATTTCAGGATAATTGGACCATTAATTGAATTAGTATTCAACTGTCTAAGGATTAAAGCTGAAATTTGTCTGAATGTGATATTCAATAGGGGAGCTCAGGGTTAACCCGGACGTTTTTTTTTTCTTTCTCACCAAGAAGAGTTTTCCCCGATTTTTTATCTTTGCAGGTTTTTCCTGAAATAGTCCAAAAAACAAAACAAAAATCGTCCAAAACAACCCAAGAGTACGGGGTTGTTTCGCACATGCCATGGGCTGCTTCGGACACCTTGTAATATAGTTACAAAACTTTTAGTTGCTATTAAGCATCTTAATACAAAACTTCTTTAGCAAAAGTTAAGCTTGGAAAAATCAATGTTTAGGCCAAGAGCTATCGCAGCTCTCTCTGTACCACCTGTCGAAACTGTCCAAAGAAGCCTCAAGATAATATCCTATTTTGGAACTGAAGCTTGGTCAATACGATTAGGAAAAACGAATTTGGTCCCATTCTTTTAGAAACATCACCTCCATGTCATCATCAATTTCTACTATATGTGCAACATAAAAAATGGTTCCTTTTCCGACGAGAAGTATCACGAGCACAAAGTCTTCAGAATATTTACATTGAACAGATTGTCTGGTTCTGTTTCTCCGAGATGTAGAGATTAATCAGAACCATGATCCATGAATAGACATTCTTTTAACTCATCCTCAATATCTTCACCCTGGTCAGCCACGGTCCGATTTTTTACTTTCTTTGGAAATGTGGCGGCAACTTTCTTCTGAGATCTTTTTCTATTTTCTACAATTCGCTCTAGTTCATTCTTTTCTGGTATCTCTGTATGTGTTCTAGTTCTTCCTTTTTGTTTTACTCCTCTACCTTTGGTAGTTGTACACACGGAAAAATGGTCTTAGTTGCTCATGAGTTACGGAAAAGACTACAGAAGGCTCTTGAGTTTCGTCAGCACCTTTTTATGGCTCATGTTGATCTGGCTCAGCAAGTTGAGAATGACTGTCCAGCAATTGACTATCTGTAACTGAAGCAGCAGAAAAGTCGGCACTAAAGAAAGTGTTTCGATCGAATGACTACAGTCTGGGCTTTTAAACCCAGCCACAATTTCACTTATAGTAAACTTCTTGAAGTATTGAACACGACTGAGTCCTGCTACCTAATATATGGAGATACGTTGGCCTGGATGAAGATTCAACCTCTCATTAAAGGGGCTTCTTATCGATGTTTGAATAGTCTATAGACCGAAACATATTAAGATTACATGCGATGCGAGCAGTGAGGTTGGATGAATTTTGATATTACCCCATTTCCTTTGTAGTAGTTGACTACTTGGATATACAGGTGACTGTCATGATTATCCAGTAACAGTAAGGTTTGGCTTCTTTTGATGATCTGGTATGCATCACAAAATGTTTCATTGTCTTCAAGAAGGTTTCAGAACTAATCCAGCCACTTGGATTAGCTAGTCCCAAAGCACTCAAGTGGCCAATCTTTCAGCATCCTTGGTTGAAAATTAACCCTTGGAAAGACAAAAACTAGAGGTACTTGGTTACCTGTCGCACTAACAAAACAGATCATGGTTACATTTTGAGCACGTTCTGCTCAGGTCGTCTAGACCACTTGCTTTTGGTCCTTATTGACAAGCACTGTAGGAGTAGATAATACAGTTGGGACAACTGTTTTGTTGGTGTTTCAAATACGGTCCGGAGAGATATGATATTCCCTTGTCTTAGCATAGACTAAGACAAGGTTATCTCCTTACAACTACATTGTTGAAACCACTTGCTTTAGATTAACTTTTTGCCTCTTAATTTGTTGCATCTGATAGAAATCTTGCAGTTCCGCTTGAGGAGTGTAGTCTTCCAGTGTATCAAGGCTTGTGCCTTGATTTCCCAGGATGAAAAAAAGGAAAGAGCACAAAGAGAATGGGAGGAGCATAAAAAAGGCATCGAGCAGTGTGTTCAGTTTATTTGTAGGTAAGAAATGTGGACCACTCCGTAATTGCCTCAATGTCAAAGCCGTAGCCTATATCGCTGGGCTAAACACAGACGCGACGCATTGGATGCTATAAACGGCCTTTGTATCTCTCTTTGAGCTTGTAACTCCCCTCATTGGATTAATTTGACAAAACGGGGTTGTTCGGACTGTTCCAAAAATTCGTCCCAACTATCCCAATTGTGGCGTCCGAATCAACCCAACACTGACCATATCTATGAAATCACTCCTAGAAAAAAATAGTTAAGGTGAGTCCAATTTGTGACTAGCTATATAAAGAAACTTCACAAGACGCATCAAAAATGTGTTTATATGCAATTTTGTTATTTCTTTACAAGTCTAACAAATTTCTAGGGAGGGGGGGGGGGTCAAAACAGATACCCACCCCCTGGATACGGCTCTAGTGGAAATCTTGGTTAGAGCAGCCCTAAGCTGTATTAATTAGTCATGTATCCTTTGTGAAAGCAGATGAGTAGGGTTCCTCCATGATAAGTCTAAGTGCCTGCCAAAAACCAACTCTGTACTCACGTAAACAACACAGCTACAAAAACTGGCGCGTCTTAGTGGAAATAAAATAAAATAGCTTAAAAAGTGGCTCAAAGGGGATATGTTTGAAACACGTGTACGGAGACTTTGAAACTTTCGCGCAAAGTTGGCCATTCGTCAATACTTGATCCTGATTTTTGGCAGAATATTTCGTAAGAAACTCGATTTTATAATGGTAGTGCCCGAACCAACCCGTGTTCGAGCCAACCCTGAGTTCCCTATTCCTTTTTTTGGATTTTCAATAATCATTTTCAGTCAAAATCCAGTCCGTACAAACTAGGCCGACATTGGCCTGGGACAATCTTGGCATGTCTGGTAAGCTCGTTGATGATAAGCAGGTAGGTAATGGATGCAAAAATTCTGCTTTCTTCATACTTTATTTTAAAGAACCCTAAAAGACAAGAACACAGTAGCAGGAGAAGCTGAAAAATGAACAAAATTGGCAAATGATAGATGACATTTGTGAGGTTTCTTTTTCGACAGTAGCCATTCCTATAAGCTTTTCATACTTCTTGACAGAAATTAGAGTCTAAAATTAAATGAAGCGGGTGTAAACAAAATTCATCTCAAGCTGCAGGATTTTTATTCAACCTACTCAACAGGTTCCGAGTCTCTTTACCCCACAGCAAACAAACGTTTAACGGTACCTTCTTTCCATAAAAAGAGAACTTCATATAGCACTGGTATTTAATAGGACGTAGTCTCTATCTTTTATTTTTTGAGAAACTGGGGTTTGTTAACATATTTTTCTTCTAGAAATGACGACTGGATTTGAAAGGAAAAACCAGAAGAAAAATAACAGAGATGTGATTGAATACTCGTCAATTTTGGACCCAAATTGTGTTCAAAGTAATCAAGTTAAATAGAATTGAATTTTCATATTTTTATATTATGTGAATTTATGCTTTTATATTACACTTTATTAATTACTTTTTTTACTCCTCTGAATATCATTTTCGCTCCGTATTATTTTCTTTTCGTTTCAACTTTTTTTTTATATTTTTAACTTCAATTTATTCGTTTTTATTTTACGTCCGGCGACTCCGTAGAAACTACAAAAGAAAAAATATAAAAGTACTAGAATATATTTTATTTTTTTATGTAGAATATATTTTACTGAATATATGTAGAATATATTTTACTTTTACTTTTTCAATATATTTTTACTTTTTCTTTATTTTTCATGCAAGGTAGAAGAGAAGAAGACTTGATGAAATTTTACGTTAAATACACTAGTCCATTTGTATGGCTCAGTCTAAAATTAAATCTAAACAGATATATTACCTGTTCTTTTGCAGTAAGATCTAACATCTAAGATCTCGCATCTTTCTGCAAAGATTTACGCTCTTTTAATTCATCTTTGTTCTAAAATCTTACAGCTCACTGATATTAGCAAAAAGGGTGAATGACGCCATCTTTCTGCCATATAGAACAAAGATGAGAGAACTATGATGATATATTAGTGCTTCCATTCCACTAATGTGGGGGTAAAGTATTTAAGTGCGAAAACAAAGAGTAGAATTATAGTAGGACACAATCTGGAAGTAAGTATGTTATCGTGCTCACTATTTGAACAGGAATGCTAACAAAATGGATTCTTACGCTATATTACCAGTTTTTACATTCCAAATTTTTTCAATCCCTAAAAGGCTGGTGAAAAATCTCTTGAAACCCCTATTTTCAATGCCAAAATCCCTAAAATTTTCCCCATTTTCTATCTTATTTCCATGTTACAGGTAAAACCTTATTAGGCTGACTTTTATTAGCATTTGTTCAAGACGACTTATTTTGCAACTCAAGACCTTTTACGTGCACCAAAATATCTTCTTTTGACGTTTGAAACAATGCTTTGTATTTATCGATTAGTTAAGTTCGGTTTTGATTTATAGATTCTGGGTCCAGATCTCAGATTCTGGACCCTATGAAAATATTTTATTTATCCGTTTTTCTTTGCCATTATTTTTTCCTTTTCTATTACTACTTTTGCGACACCCTTGGTTTTACTTGATTTGGTACGAAGGATTGGCATGAATGATATCCAACCGGCTGCTTTTTCACTCATTTTTTGGTTTTGACTTTTTTTTATATTGAGTTGTTAATTTGAAGCAGAGTATAGTAGCACAAATGAACGACCCAAAGCTTGATTTAAGGACAGCGCCTGCATTTTGATCTTTTGAATTATTCGATTTTAACTAGTGTAGACTACTACCCACCTCCCAGTTTTCCAGAAAATGCCGAATGTAGACGCACTTTAAACTGTATTCAGAAAAAATTAATGAAAATTACCAAATAATAAGATTTAAGAGAAAACACCAAATACTAAGATTAATACCCCGGGTCATCGTTGTCGTCACCATCCCCATCGTCTTTCCAATGCCAAAAAAAGCGACGCATTCCGACGCAGTCGCATCAGATTTCACGGACTTCATTTTTTCTTTAAACTCTCTGTGAAAGTAGGGAGGCCTTTACGATTCATCCCATACTTGACAGAAACCATCGCAGCCAAACTTACGTTTTTGAGCCAATTCTTCTTTTCCTTTTTTACTGTTTTCAAAATATTGAAAAGTCTTTCCACAACGACATTTGAGCTGGGAAGTCCAAAAATAATCCAAATGACATGAAGAATGCTAGTGAACTTTAGCAATCCATTTGGCGTCTTGAGGGACACCACCAAGTTCCAAAAATCATTCGGGTTTCCGCCACTGAGCAAACTGTCGTCTGGACATTGGGTATCAATATCCGTCACTCTTTTTCAACCAGCCCAGAATCCAACGAAGGGTGCCCAAACTTTACGAGAAAAAAGCCGCAACAATGGAATATCACCATCCCATGCGACTTTTGGGTCTGCAATCTCTAAAAAGTTGTAAATGTCGACTTGTAAATGGAAACCAGTCGACTAGCTGGACACAGCTTCAATATAAAATTACACGATTTACAGAATTTTACAGAATTAAAATTCTGTAAATCATGGTGGGTCTGCCTGGCAGAGAGCATTTAAGCCATTGAATACACTCATAGCACAGTCAACAAATTTGAAAATAATCCTTTGTTATGGATTCTTCAGTGTCAAAAGTGTCTGGTAGTTACCATGTGTCGGGTGTTGTTCAGCCAGTCCTTCCCAATAATTTTCTAGGGTATCCCATGCTTTCAGTATGCTTCTGACAGTTTTGGACTGGTTCTGAAATGACTTGTCACGGTCCTCAAAACTTTTCGGTAAGGTTTGGAGGACCTTTGTCCTCCAAAAAAAGGTCCTCCAAACTTTTCGGTAACATCTTCAAAGAATACTGAGCACATAGATGACACAAATGGCATGAGCATTTGATAAAGTTGACCCAATCATACTTTGCTTTATTTTTATGGCCACTCTGTTGTTGATGCCCATCACTGTATTTATTGTATCGGCACAAAAGCCTACCCAGTTCTTAAGATCAACACCAACATCCATCAGCAATTGCAGACAAATTTTTAGATTCTGGAAAACACTTTCAGCAGTCCCTTTGGGACAGGTGACAATGTCTAGGAAATCTACATTTGTCTCTAGCTTGGCGTCTAGTTTGTCTCTAGTTTTGTCGTCTACAAAAATCACACAAATAGCTAGCACTTTACAAACGGTGTTGTTTCGTCGATCATAATGGAGAACGTGGGGGCTTTGAGGTCATTTACCAGTTCTTGCCGATAGTGGGGGTGCAATCCCTGTTGAACAATATTGGCGACTTTCTGCTTTCCTGCCCTCACACGGTTTAGGACATTATTCCCAGGTAGGGACTTGAGGAGATGGATAGGCTTGTCTGACAGCGAGAAAGGCAAATTGTTGGCAACAAGGAACTCTCCTATTTTGCCTCTGTTTCCAGAACCTTTTTCTCTACGGACGTATCAAAAAATGTTCCAATAGGCTTCAATTTTCTTGACTTCAGAAATTCTCCCTCCCTTTCCTTGTGTTACTTGCCTTTCATGTGCTGAATCAAAGCACCTTTTCCTTGGTTACAAATATCTATTGTAGTTGTACAATACTTGCATTCAGCAATAGAGTCTGATGGTGCGCTAGACCGATTGGTCCCTCTACCAAGCCATTCCAAAAACTGAGCCTCCTTTTTCCATGTCACTTTGTACTTTTTTTTTGAACAGTCTTTTTTCTTGTACTTTGTACTTCTTTTGAACAGTCTTGGAAAAACTTCCAGGTTTCATCACCAATCTAGATTTTATTTCTTTTTCATCATCAGTATAACTATCACTTTCACCTCCATTCTTACAGAACTAGGTTTCTTCACCTGAAAAGGAAAGGCTGATAATAACAATGGCCAGAGAAGTGCTGTTTCTTGAATTTTCACTTCCCGATTCAGGTTTGTACAGGCTTGAAGGATCTGTCAGTTTCTGTTTAATATTAGAGACTATTATTTGTGCATATTAATGCTGGTTATTTGTCAGTTTATATTAAATTGCAAATATTATACTGTTTACATGGTTTTCTGCCTTTCTGCTTTCACTCGTAGTCATTTTAAATAGATGTTTCACATGTTTTTTTTTGGTTTTCATAATATTTTATATCAACTGACTGCTTTGAAAGAGGTTTGCAATGCTTCTTGTATTCAACAATGCAAATGGCAAACAAATTAACCTCCAGTTTTTGAGATTTCAAGATTTCAAAAACTCAAGAAACGTCTTGAGTTCTAAGAGTCTTGCAATTTTGTGGAAGCAAAAAAATATTTTTCTTAGATCAATCTAAAAAACTGTGTTTCAGTGCTTGTGGTATAAACACTCTTTCAGAACTCAAGGATTTAAAAACTCTGTTCATAATTTTTAAAAAATGTTTTTTTTGCTGTAGCACAATGTTAGTTGAATTTTTACTGTTAATTGAGTGATTATATATGATTAAGTGAAAACATCGATGTGTTTGGGTGCAAGATCTAGACCCTGAAAATAGAAATCGAGCACAACCTCCTCACGATCAAGATGAAGTGCCTACGCAGCATCGCAAAAAGATCAACTAAATTGACCACGTGACCAACGTGGATGGCTGAAGTCCCCCGACACCACGCTGGATAAAATTGAACGGCAGCGACTGTAGTTGTTCGGCCATGTTAAAAATATGGCCCCTGACTGTCCCGAGAAAATAGTACTCGAAGGAACGATTGATAGACAGTTACCACGAGGAAGACCACGGGAGTAGTGGATTGATAGCTTCAACCGAAAGCAAATCGTGCAAATCTCCAGAAAAGCAGAAGACAGATCTTCATATCTAGCCCTGACTTATCCCCTATCAAAAGAAGAATTCTTAAACGTCCTACGAAGATGGACGGGACTTTGGAAAGTATGCGAGTAAGGCTACAAAGCTTGGTAAAAAACGAAAACAGCCAAATAAGACTTCTGAAAATTCAGAGTTTTTTCAAATAAATTTTGAAAATTTGTGTATAAAATTTGATGTGCAAAATTTGAAGGTAAGAAATTTGATGTGCAATTTTTTTGGGTCAACCAAGGGAAACGCAGATGGAAGTTTAACTCTCAGCTACGCGGACAATCCTTCTTTGGAATAGAATTCCAATCAAACTTTTGTGATTGTAAATTTTCTCAACAAAGCTATTGGTATAGAAAAATAGCATAACATTTAAAAAGGGAGACAAGCAATCCCAAAGAGGGGTGCAATCTTGATAAGAACTGTGCAACAGAATACAACATGCATGAGAGTCCTAAAGCTACTATCTACAAAGTTACGGAATTTCTTGTTTTTGCAGCGAAGGATGGTGAAATATATAAGTTTATTTTTGTAAAGGTATATTGACCTTGCTGCGCTGAGCTTGTTGGTTTATCCCATTGAGTTTCAGTCATTCGAAAACAAAAAATGCTAAGTGCCCTTTAAGGATATGTTTCAGTTTTATACGAGTTCAGTTTTTTTTTCAATTTTATGTGTGCAGAGTTTCAGTTTATGCGTTTTGCAAAACAGCAGAGCAGTAAAAGGGCGAGACAATAGGACGGTTTTTTTTTATCATCATTGTGCTAAGATCTTACAAGTTTTGACAAAGAACGCTTAAAAGTAAAATCTTAGCACTAAGATCTTACATCTTATAGCGTTCAAACGTCTTTTATCATTCTGCTCTGATCAGCGGTCTAATTTACTCATCATTTTTATGATCAGTAAATCACAGTACTTCCATTTCTACTATATTTTAGACTAGACTACTTTATTTTGATTATTCCCCTTCTAATATTTTTAAACATACTTTAGTACTTTATTTCTACTTTAAATTTGAATTTTCCACTTTTTTCCTTGCCGAGCCTATGGATTTTTGTTACGGAAATAGGAATTTCGGATACAACGTCGAGATTTCGGCAAAAGCAATTGACAACGTTCTTGTTTTTGTCGGACCTAGTTAGACCGGTGAAACTTGAATCAAAATAACCAACGTGGAAGGACTGACATGATAGAAAAATGCAAATAGAAGCAGCTATGTACATTTACAGCCAAATAGACTGAACAATATACAGTAGGAAATAATTGGTCTTTATTAGGGCTTCCTTATCTGCATATTTACCACACTGTTATAGCCGAGTATATCATGTATCATGTATTCAATGAACACACAGCCTACAAGTCTGGCTACAGTGTATCTCTTGTTGCTTACTCATAGCAGAAGTATTAATTCAAAATAAAACCTTGGATTAATGATTAATTGGTATTTTTTCAACTTAAAAGATATATTTATATCATGAAACAGCCAAATTGTTTGAGTTTAGCCTTAAAATATCTTATTTCTCTCATTTTATACTTTTCGGGGTAGGGGAAGTTGAGATGGCTTTTGAAAATCCTAGGCGGGCAACCCCCTTTGCTCCATAGCGAATGACGTCTCTGACCTCTAGCTTAGTACTCCTTTTATTCTGTTTTGAGTAAAAAATTAAGTATGAAAGAAAAAATTACCATAAACAGAACAAATGTTTTTGTTTTTACAGCATATCATAGTTTGCTAATTTATGTTGATCAAGAGTAGGATAAACATATTGCAATGCACTTCCAAAAATACTGGTAACCGTGCAGAGCATGAAAGAAATTTTTTCGGGTAAAAACATAAATAGTTTGTCTCCGTATGGTAACTTGCGACCCAATCTGTTGAACTAAGCTAAAATTTTCAGCTTCAAGACTTTTCCTTCTTGATTTTTTTTGTACTTTGAGACGTTGGCTTTGCTTTGTTACGTCATTTTTATTCTTCGAGACATTGTTTTTTATTACTTGGAGACGTTTGTTTTAACTTCGTAACGTTTTTTCCAACTTCGAGACGTTTTTGTTTTAACGTTGAAAGTCTTATTCTTTGTTATGTCTTTGTTTTAACTTTAAGATGTTTTTTCTTCGAAATGTTGTTTTTGAACCTGGAGACTTCTTTTTCCTTTGTGACATTTTTGCAACTTCGAGACGTATTGGCTTAACTTCGTGACGTTTTTTCTCAACTTTAAGGCATTTTTGTTTTAACTTCAAGACAATAAAATCTTTTTGTTGAAACAATGTCACGTAAAATACTACATGGTATTAATATCTTAATAAAAATTTTGAATGTTTAGAATTCACTTTAAAAATAATTCATCTTGTTTTATCTCGACATGGCACTGGGCACTTATTTCATTTAGGGGTCATACACAACTTTTAACATGGTTGCATCTACGAACTCATCGCACTTTTCACTGTTATTATTCTGTTCAATGATTAGTATACTCTCCTTCTAAGGCCGGTAGTAGTGCCTTAGTCTCTGAAAAACCCCTGTTCATATATCTCTTGCCTTTAAAAAAAATTCAGTTTCAAATTTTTCTTACTCCTTAACCCTACTCTAATGAAAATCCAAGACAAAACTAATAGGAAAAATAAGATGTAATGCAAATATTAAGCAAAAAAAATTCTTATAAGAGCCATCAGTAATGAGCTTTGGCATAAATTAATAAACTGAAGCTTCTCCGGAACGATGATTAATTTTTGTATGCCCTATTTCTTTTATATGAATCTTCTCTGTCATTTGTCAAAGAACTTGAAGCATTCCTGTAGATGGAATCTTCTTTTCTTGATGTTTTATTTTGCTCTCAATCATCCCTTTCTAGTGTGCTGTACCTCCTTTTTCAAGACCTTTGCTTCGCTTTTGAGTTTTTTGGGTGGCACGGGTAATCCTTTTCCACTAGTTTCTTACTTGACCAATCTAAAACTGAGTTTCTCCCCATTATAGTTTAATTCATTTAATTCAATAATTTTCTCCTAATGCACCACATCTCTTCCAGATTTTCCCCTTTATTTCCACTGTCCAGGTGTTCCAAATTTGCTGCATTGGACTCATAAGGATTGATGAAATCCTTATAATACCCTTGAAAGAGACTACAATCGCAGGAAAAAGATATTTTTGTTTCAATATATTCATCCGTCATAGTGTAGTTTGAAACTAGCAGAGTTATTGCCTCTGGTAACAGGCTCTCTGAAACTTGTCCCTGAAGTGTCGGTTGGTTCTTTTGAAATATAGATAAAACAGGGAAAATTTTGATTGACATGTTTCTAACTTTTGGAAAAAATTCAGTTCGCACCTTTCCAATTGCGGAAAAAAATGTCCTGTTAATGTATCTCAGACTCCTGGTAGAGGGGGGATGTATCTAGAGTAGGATTTCACCTATGAACTAGAACTATTTTAAAGAATAAAGACTTGTTAAGCTTAAAGATATTTATTGCTTATTCATTTTAAAATGTTGCTTTGAGAAAACACATATTTACATTAAGAAAAAATTAAAGTTCACTGTTAAACATTCACAAATGAGGTTCCCATGATATAGAATAGTTTTAACCGTGTTTATACACTTATCAAGATCAGGTACGAACGTCGGTGTCCATTGCACAAAGAACGTAACCCCGTCTTCGGGACAGTAATAAGCCCCTTCAAATTTAGGACATTTAAACTCTTCTAAATTGAAAAGTAGAGTTTTAAGGTCACAGTTTTGAATTAAAACTTTTTCTGTAGGCACATTACCTTTTACGTACAGTGCATTCCCAAAAATTGCAAATTTTTCTGACTTCTTCTTGAAAACTTCTCAGTTCTCTCCCACTTTTATTATATGGTGTAATTATTCGGTCATAGAATCCCAGTCTGTTCATATGACGCAATGTAGTACTCCAAAAGCTTTTATCATACTAAAACATATTACAGTTCATTTTCCAAAGATAATAGTCAATTTCTTCTTGTTCCATAGACAATAATAATAAAAAAAATACATATTCAAATATAGCACCACAAAATGATTTTTTTAACCAATAAATTTTGGGCCATACAGTCCAATCATCTTGGAATCTATTGATGCAATATTTAAGCGGAGAAGTACTTTATCAAACTTTTAGACCTTTACCCAAGGTTAAAAAGACTTGTTTTGTAATTGCAAAAGTAGTAGTTGATCGATCCCAGGAGAATCAAAGAGCTTAAAGGTTAAATCATTGCGCAACTAACATTCAAGGCTATAGAAATCGATTGTACAAGAGTGCATTGACTCCAATAGTTACACAGCTAGATATTTTTCTAGGGTTAGAGGAGCTGTCGTTTCTTCGCGACATTTTTTTTTACGTTTTCGTGACGGTTTTTTTCTTCGAGTAACTGTTTTTTAACTTCGAGACATTGTTTTGTAACTTCGCGATGTTTTTTACTCCGAGACGTTGTTTCTTAGCTTCGAGACATTTTTTTTAACTTGAAACATTTGTTCTAACTTCGTGATTTTTTTTACCTGCAAGACGTTTTTGTTTAACTTGGAGACTTTTTTTCTTTGTGATGTTTTAATTTTAATTTTGAGGCATTTTTTCTTCGAGACATTGTTTTTTAACTTCGAGACGCTTTGTTTTTCTCGCGATGATTTTTGAACTTTGAAACTTATTGTTTTAAATTCGTAACGTTTTTTCTCAATTTGGAGACGTTTTTGTTTTAACCTCGAGAAGTTTTTTCTTAATGATGTTTCGTTTTAGCTTAGAGATTTTTTGTTTTAACTTTAAAAAGTTTTTTATATTTAGGCTTAGGTTTCTAATCCCCAAAACACCTCTAAGTTAACTCCAAGTCGAAAAAAATCGAAGTTAAAAAAATTCTATGTCCTCCCTTCCAAAAAAGTAAAATGTTCAGCATCGAAAGTAATTAACATTTGCCTCAAGGGCTAAGCTATTAAACCACCTAAAGGCAGTGTTTATGCGTTTTTTAGTTTTGATATTGCTCTTTATCGTCCCTTGAAAGTCCAATTTAAAAAGTATTCCATTCCATGGATTAAATTCAAAAGTTCAGGAATGGCTAGTAGGGAGAGATATTTTTTAAACTAACGATGGTATATGATATACAAACACATACAATTCAATGGTATAGCAAGTGCATGAAACCTATTGCTTAGAATGTTTTTCAAAAAACAAAATAATATCATTGACTTGTTGGTTAAGATGGCTAACGCATCGTTAGACCTCCCCCCCCCTAAATAAAACCAAAATGTTCAGAATTAAAAATAATTAAGATTCACATCAAGGGATAAGCTCGTAAACTACCCAAAGGCAGTGTTTCTACGCTTTTTAGTTTTGATATTGCTCTTTACCATCCCCTGTCAGGTTCGAAAATATTCCATGGATTGAATTCAAAAGTTCAAGAATGACTAGAAGGGAGGGCTCTTTTCAAAATAAATATGATATATGATATACAAACACATACAATTCAATTGCATAGCGAGTGCCTTAGACATATTGCTTGCTTAGAATGTATTTCTAAGATCATAATAATATAATTGACATTTTGGTTCGGATGGCTTATGCATCGTTCTTTTACCGTTGGAAATCTCAGGTCTCACATTTGATTCCTACCCTGACACATAATTCATAAATTCAATGGGTGTGGTCGAGCTTATTAATACGATACTACTCATTTCCTTTAATTATTAATTCATAAGGTGATAAGTGAAGATTTCGTCAATACATTTCTAAAAACAATTCATTTTTATCGACTTGTTAGTTCAGTTGAGTAGCACGTCAATTTTTCATCCTCAGGAGTCCCCAGTTCAAATCCTACACCAGTTAAATATTTCTGAAATCATCGGAGAATGCTTAGTGAACATCTTAGATCATTATGCACTCTGTTTTGAAATAGTATTAAGAAAGGTAAAACTACCCTGTCCGGGTTTGTTCAGAGTTCATTGTTCCTCAAGAGCGCCTTAAGAAATTGCCATTACAGGGTTCCTTCAGATCTCTTTCATCTTAAAGTACACCATTAGAATCACTTTGTCCGATTTTGTTCAGAGTTTACTTTCCTTGATAGAGTTCATTGATCCTCAAGAGTGGCTTGTAGAATGTTTGAAATTCGAGACGCATTGTTTTAATTTCGTGATTTTTTTGTTCTATCTTTGAGATGTTTTTTTCTCCGTTATCTCTTGTTTTAAATTTGAGACATTTTTGTTTTAACTTCTAGGCGTTTTTTTTCTTCGTGACGTTTTTGTTTTAACTTTGAGAGTAAGTTTAAGTTCGAGTATGAGTTTTAGTGTCAGTGTGTTTGTCAGTTTGAGCGTGATTGTGAGTGCAAGTGTGAGTCTCTAACACTTAACTCCAGATGAATCAGTTATGCAAGAGTTAAGTGACTCTCAAAAATGTTTTAGGGAGTGGCCTTGATAAATTTCATTGATCCTCAAGTGTGCCTTAGGGAATGGCCTTGATAGAGTTTATTGATACTCAAGAGTGCCTTAGGGGATAGCGTTGATAGAGTTCATTGACCCTCAAGAGTGCCTTAGCGAATAGTCTTGATAGAGTTCATTAATCAAACACATAAAATTCAGTGGCATGGTAAGTGCATGAAACCTATTGCTTAGAATACATTTCTAAGAGCATAATAATATAATTGACTTGTGGGTTCAGATAGCTAACGTATTGTTCTTTTACCGTGTGAATTATCAGGTCTCACATTCGATTCTTACACCAGACAAATAACTCATAAATTCAATGGGCATGGTCGAACGCATTAATAGGATACTACTCATTTCATGTAATTATTTATTCGTAAGGTGATATGTGAGGGTTTTTGTCAATATATTTCTAAGACCTATTCATAAGCATCGGGTATTATAGTTTTACCCAGGGGTAATCGTATTGACCCATTGGTCCTAGAATATCGTGGGAGGGCTAATTCGAACGGAAATTAAAAGTTCTAGTGCCCTTTTTAAGTGACCAAACAAAATGTAAGGCAACTAGGCCCCCTCCCAAGCTCATTTTTTTGAAAGTCCCCAGATCAAAATTTTGAGATAGCCATTTTGTTCAGCATGGTCGAAAATATGATAACTATGTCTTTTTTTAGATGACTTAATCCCCCGAAGTCCCCGGTGGTAGGGATGAAAGTTATGAACTTTACCCGATGTTAACATATAGTATTGGTTATTGGGAAGTATACAGACGTTTTCAAAGGGGATTTTTTCTGGTAGTGGCGGGGGGTGTGGGTCGCGGGTTATGTGGGAGGATCTTTCCATAAAGGAAGTTTTCATGGGGGAAGGGACATTGCTATGAAGGGGGCACCGGATTTCCCAGCCTTATTAGAAAAAAGATCAGAAATTAAATAAAAAAGAAACAATTTTTTGAACTGAAAGTAAAGAGCAACATCAAAACTTATAACGAACAGAAAATATTACGTATATGATTGGGCTCAAACCCCTAGTCAATACCTCGCTCTTTAAGCCAAAGATTCAGTACATTCTAATTAACGGCCTTTGTGATTAAGGGGTCATTTTTAGAGAATTGGAACAAAATTCGAAATTTAGCTTAAAGAGCAAGGTATTGACTAGGGGGCGAACCCCCTAATATATGTATTAAAAATATATGAATATAGAAGTCCGTTACGTAAGTTACGTATATTTATTACTAATAAAAACGTTGGTAAATAAAATTAAACAAATTTCGAGAAAGCCATTTAACCAAATAAAAGTAAAATTAATATGAAAATTTTTTTATCAATTATTTATGTACAGTGAGCCAAAATCAAAACCTGCATTAATTCAAAAACGTTCAAAAATTAAATAAAAATAAAACAAGTTTTTTTAACTGAAAGTAAGGAACGACGTTAAAACTTAAAACGAACAGAAATTGTTCCGTATATGAAGGGGCTGTCCCCTCCTCAGCGCCTCGTATATTTACGCTAAAGTTTGACTTTCTCACAGCTCTATTTTTTTAAACAATAAAAAACTTTAGCGTAGAGAGCGAGGCGTTGAGGAGGGGACAGCCCCTTTCATATACGGAATAGTTTCTGTTCGTTTTAAGTTTTAAAGTCGTTCCTTACTTTCAGTTAAAAAAAACTTGTTTTTTTTTATTTAATCATAGTAAATATCAATTTTTTTCCCTGTCATAGTGTCTCGTAGACATAATACTTTTTCTAGTTATTGCCAACATATGTGTTTCTCTATATATTTTCACCGTCCCTCTATATACACATTTAGCATTAACAGCATAAAACCTTGGGTTAGTACTCCGTAAGAACTAAAGAATACTAAAAATTAGTTTTTGTACATTATCAAATTTAAAACCACCTTAAGAGGTTGTGTTAAATAAACTCTTTAAAAATTTAAAAACTAATTTTGCCCTTTTAGAACATACAATTAGAATGAAAATGAATCAATCAGGTACGTACGCGGAAATTTTTTTAGGCGGATGGGGAAGAAGGGCAACAAAATTCTTTTTGACAATTTGATTTAGAAGTGTCCAGAAACCAGAAAAAATTTAGTATATCTGGAATTTAATAAGTCAAAAAAAGAAACAGAGAGAAAAACGGGTATAATTTAAATAAAACAGTGGAAAGAAAACAGATAACATCTATTTTTCCTCTATATTTTCATACACTAAATTCCGTCAATACAAAAGCAGTGAGGTCTAAGAAATCATTTAGTATTTCAGGAGGCTTGAGCCTAGAATCACCCCACCCCCTGTGTACGTCAATGAAATCACTATTTTAATATTATTATTAAATCCCTCATAAGGGACTTAAAGCAGTTATATTCTAAATGCTGCCCAAATCGCTGCATTTAAAAATGTTGCGTTTTCTTATATCACAGACTGTGAGAAACACCTTTTGTTACGGCGACATTTATTGTTTTATTTAGGCTTGATTTATCTAAATCATTTTATTTTGTTGGTTTTTCCTCTTAGATTAAGACATTTATGATAATATTGTGTCTTGTGGAACGACTTTTCGTTTGTTACTAATTGAAAGCCATACAAATTTTTGGCCAAAATGTAGAGTCACGCATTATTTTATTTACATCGGTTTCGTGACTTTTCTTTCTGAATGTCTTCTGTTTTGTTAGGTTATAGATTAATTTTGTCAGTGTCTTCACCTTTGTTGGGTTTCAGCTTAAATGTTTTGTTTTCAAAGTGTCTTATGTTATGTTAGCTTTTACCTTAATTTTTTTCCTATCTTAAGTGTCTTTTTTTTTAATGTTCTGTTTTGTTTGGTATCACCATAAGTTTTTGTTTTTCAAAGTTTCTTCTATTTTGTTACGTTTCACCTTAATTTTTTTTAGACTGTCTTCTGTTTGTTAGGTTTCACCTTAAAAGTTTTTCTTTTTTTCAACCTGTCTTCTTTTTTTTAGGTTTCACCATTAAAATTTTTTTTCCAGTCTTCTGTGTTGTTACGTTTCACCTTAAAAGTTTTTTTTTCAAAAGTCTTCTGTTTTGTTAAGTTTCACCTTAAAATTTTGTTTCAAAGTGTCTTCTGTTTTGTTAGGTTTCACCTTAAAATTTTGTTTCAAAGTGTCTTCTGTTTTGTTAGGTTTCACCTTAAATAGTTTTTATCAGTCTTCTGTTTTCTTACTTTTCACCTTAAATATTTTTTCCAAAGTGTTCTGTTTGATTATGTTTTACCTTAAAAGTTTTTTTTTACCTTAAATGTTTTTTTATCAAAGCGTCTTCAGTTATGTTACTACTACTAATACTAACAACTCACCGCAGGAACAAGCCACCTGAGGCCAACACAGCTACGCACGCTCCTCTTCCACCCCAATCTATTCAAAGCCTCCCTTTTTACATCCGCCCAAGAAGTTCCCATTTCCTTTAAATCTTTCTTTATGACGTCCTGCCACCCCAGATGAAGACGACCTGCTTTGCGTTTAGCCCTAGACGGTTGGCCGATAAGAACAATCTTCGGCAGTCCATCATCTTTCATCCGCACAAAGGGCCCTAGCCACCTCAATCTTTCTTTCATTATAGCCATAGAGAGCGGTATTGAACCACATTTTTCGTATAGCCTATTGTTTGAAACGCAATTTCTCTGGAAAACATCTAGCAAATCTTCATCCGCTTATCGGAGCGTCCATGCTTCAGAGCCATATTTGACCACTGTCATCACTGTAGCTTCTAATGTTCTAATCTTGGTTTGCAGACTTATTTTCCTATTCTTCCGAACTTTTTTTAACTGTTAAAAAACACCCTGAGCCTTGGATATTCTACTTTTAACATCTTTACTGCTCCCACCATCTCTGCTAATAATACTACCAAAGTAAGTGAAGCTGCCCACCAGATCAATCTTTTCATTACCCATCGAAACCTTTTCATCTTAACTTTTTCCTAGCCTTAGTGACTTAGTCTTTTTAACATTAATTTTCAAATCTATTCTAGCACCATGAACTCGAAAACCTCTAAAACTTCATTCATTTTGCTAACACTTTCATCTAGAATACTTAAGTCATCAGCATAATCTAAGTCCAGGTGGCTTTTTCCTCTCCATTTGATTCCGTGGTCTCCCATTGCTTTTCCTGTGCTCCTTAAGACAAAGTCCATCAAAATTATCCATATAAAGGTGGATAGACCTCAACCCTGCTTAACTCCTGATTTAATGCAAAACCAGCTGCTAACCTCATTTTCTACCTTAACCGCAGCAGTGTTATTCTCGTACATAGCACTAATCACTTTAATGTATTTGTCTGGTATACCATACAAGGATAACACCTTTACTAAAGCTCTTCTATCAACAGAATCGAAAGCTTGCTCATAATCTATAAAACTGAGGACCAAAGGTGTTTGAAAACTCAGGCACTTCTCAATTATTGGCCTAAGAGTGAAAATTTGGTCGACACATCCTCTACGTTTTCTAAAACCGCACTGCTCTTCTCTTAAAACTTTGTCTACGGCATCTCTCAGTCTAAAAAGTTTCATATTACTAAGTAATTTACTAATTACAGAGACGAAACTAATGCCTCTATAATTACAACTTTCACTTTTATTACCTTTCTTATAAAGTGGCTTAATTAAGGTTTTCCTAAAATCGTTAAGTACTTCTCCTTTTTCAAAAATCATATTCATAATCTTCAGTAACTTATTTCTAACCTCAGAGCCACCATATTTAAGAAACTGATTTACCACCCTATCTGCACCTGGAGCCTTGTTATTTTTTAATCTTTTTAGCACTGTTGCAAATTTGTCCTCACAAAACAAATCTTCCTTCACATCCAAGGTAACACAAACTTTTTCATTTTCCTCTATATCTTCTCCTGCAACTCTATCTCGGTTAAGCAAATTATCAAAACGTTCGGCCCATCTCTCTCTAGTTTTTTCTTGGTCACTAATTGCGGCCCCGTTCCTATCTTTATTCCTATCTAAACCAGAGTAAACGACACAGCATTCGCACAGGATTCTGACTAATTGACAATCTTTCTGGGCTTGGTACGTTTTGACGGGCGTCTTCGGGCTGAAAAACCTCCTCCTAGCTAATTTATCTATTATGGGCTGCCTCCCCGTAGTAGCATAGTATTTGTAGGCATGAATATATAATGAGTCGGAGGTAATAGGCTTGAGAAAGTATTTGCAGGATTTCGACTCTTGTTGATAAAAGATCATCGCCAAGTGCTGAAAACCATGTTCTGACCAAGATGGGCCCAGGATTGCACAAAGCCTCCATTCATGGACGTCCCAGGGACTTCTTGATGTCCAGTTCTAATCCGGCTTAAGCACTTCGGTGTAGAATTGAGAAGATATGTGATCCCCGTCCTGCAATGGTATCCGGAATCACTGCTTTTCTTGAGACGAAAATAATTTCAATGATTTAAAGAACATGAAAATTGGAACTTGGAATGTTACGACTTTAAAAAATGACTATCGTATAAACATTTTGACTGACGGATTCAGACGATTCGAACTGGATTTTTTAGGAGTTCCAGAAAGTTATATCCCAGGGGTAGGAAGCATGAAAGTAGGTGATATAGAATTTGTTTACTCAGGCAGGAAGGATGGGTTACAGAGACAGGGAGTAGGGCTTACGATGAATAAGGAAGCTGCTAAGTATTGTTTAGGTTGGGAAGGTATTAATAATAGAATACTAATTGCTCATTTTATGACTAAAAAGTTCAGGTTATCAGCTGTAGTAGTATACGCCCCTGTAGAACCGACTGACGGAGATACTAGTGACTCAGATGAATTTTACTTACAGTTACAGGAGCAAATAGACAGGGTCCCAGGTGGAAATATGATGTTGTTACTGGGATATTTGAACGTCCAGATTGGTAGAAATAGGGATAGATGGTATTCTAGCCTAGGTAAATTTGGTGTAGGAAAAGAAAACAGTAATAGATACAGACTTTTGCAACTTTGTAGGTATAACAATCTAGTTATAACCAATATGGTGTTTGGTCATAAAAGGGTTCATAAGTTAACATGGTATTCACGTGATTGTAAGACAGCAAACCTTATTGATTATGTTATAGTAAACCAAAGACTGGCAGGATCAACACAAGATACTAGGGTACGTAGTGCCGTTATAGATGTTAGAAGTAAAGATCACCATTTAGTAGTGTCAAGGGTTAATTTAAAGCTGAAATATTGGAGGGGTAACTACCTCTTGGGAAGTTATGATGCTGGTAGACTCCAGGATGAGAATTTGAGAGAAACTTTCCAGGAATAGTTGCATACTAAACTTAAGAGTTTAAAATTGGATAATGTGGAAGATGGTTGGAATAGTTTTAGAAAAATAATTTGTAAAGTTGCTGAAGGTGTATTAGGGAAGAAAGCTAGAACAGCAGCTAAGAATATTAGTGAAAAAGCTTTATTTCTAATAAAAAGGAGAAAGGACTTGTACAAGAATTATCTGAGTGATAGATCATATGAAAACAAAAGGAATGTAAGGAAAGTGGAGAAAGCATTAATATATGAACTAAGGAGGTGTGAAGTGGAGGCCATGGATAAAATTACCGAGGATCTGGAAGATGTAGCTAGACGGCATAATTGTAAAATATTGTTCTGGCATGTTAACAAATTGAGAGCAAGTAGTATCTGGACTTGACAAAGTTAAAGATAGGAATGGGGCCGCAATTAGCGATAAGGAAAAAACTAAAGAGAGATGGGCCGAAGATTTTGAGAATTTGCTGAATCGAGATAGAATTGCAGGAAAAAATATAGAGGAAAATGAAAAAGTTTGTGATACCTTGGATGTGAAGGAAGATTTGTTTTATGAGGAGAAATTAGCAGCAGTACTAAAAGTATTAAAAAAATAATAAGGCTCCAGGTGCTGATAGGGTGGTGAACTAGTTTCTTAAATATGGTGGCTCCGAGGTTAGAAATAAGTTACTGAAAATTATGAATATGATTTTTGAAAACGGAGAAGTACCTAACGATTTTAGGAAAACCTTAATTAAGCCACTTTATAAGAAAGGTGATAAAAGTGAGTGTGGTAATTATCGAGGCATTAGTCTGGTCTCTGTAGGTAGTAAATTACTTAGTAATATGATACTTTTTAGACTGAGAGATGCCAAAGACAAAGTTTTAAGAGAAGAACAGTACGGTCTTAGAAAAGGTAGAGGATGTTTCGACCAAATTTTCACTATTAGGCTAGTAAGTGCCTGAGTTTTCAAACATCTTTGGTCCTCAGTTTTACAGATTATGAGCAAGCATTCGATTCTGTTGATAGAAGAGCTTTAGTAAAGGTGTTATCCTTTTATGGTATACTAGACAAATACATTAAAGTGATTAGTGCTAAGTACGAGAATAACACTGCTGCGGTTAAGGTAGGAAATGAGGTTAGCCGCTGGTTTTGTATTAAATCAGTATTTAAGCAGGGTTGTTTTCTATCCCCCTTTATATGGATTATTTTGATGGACTTTGTTTTAAGGAGCACAGGAAAGGCATTGGGTGACCACGAAATCAAATGGGGAGGAAAAAGTCTTCTGGACTTAGATTATGCTGATGATTTAAGTATCCTAGATGAAAGTATGAGCAAAATGAATGAAGTTTTAGAGGTTTTGCGAGTTCAGGGTGCTAGAATTTGTTTGAAAATTAATGTTAAGAAGACTAAGTCACTAAGGCTAGGAATAATTTAAGATGAAAAGGTTATGTTGTGCTATCTCCACTTTCTTTACATTCCTTGTTAGTTTTTTCCGTGTCACCAATTGCGGCCCGATTCCTATCTTTAATTCGGCCAAGTCCAGATTGAATACTCCCTCTCAATTTGTTAACATGCCAGTACAATATTTTACTATTATACCGTCTAGCTGCACCGGCCAGATCCTCGGCAATTTTATCCATGGCCTCCAATTCACAACTCTTTAGTTCATATTCTAGTTCTTTCTCTACTTTCTTTGCATTCCTTTTGTTTACATAAGATCTATCACTCAGATAATTCTTGTACAATTCCTTTCTCCTTCCCATTAAACATTAAGCTTTTTCACTAATATTCTTAGCTACAGTTCTAGCTTTCTTCCCTAAGACACCTTCAGCAACTTCACAAATTATTTTTCTAAAATTATTCCAACATCTTCCACGTTATCAAATTTTAAGCTCTGAAGTTTGGTACTCAACTGTTCCTGGAAAGTTTGTCTCAAATTCTCATTCTGGAGTCTACCTACATCACAACTTTCCGGGAGGTTGTTACTCTTCTGATTTTTCAGCTTTAAATTAACCCTTAACACTACTAGATGGTGATCTTTACTTTCAGCATCAATAAGGTCACTCCTATATACCCTAGTACCTTGTATTGATCGTGCCAGTCTTCAGTTTACTACAACATAATGAATAAGGGTTGCTGTCTTACCATCACTTGAATACCATGTTAAGTTATGAGCCATTTTATGGCCAAAAACCGTATTGGTTATAACTAGATTGTTATACATACAAAATTGCAAAAGTCTGTATCCATTACTGTTTTCTTTTCCAACACCAAATTTACCTAGGCTAGGGTACCATCTATCTCCATTTCTACCGACCTGGACGTTAAAATCTCACAGTAATAAAATCATATTTCTACCTGGGACCCTGTCTATTTGCTCCTGTAACTGCAAGGAAAATTCGTCTGAGTCACTAGTATCTCAGTCAGTCGGTTTTACAGGGGCATATACTACCATAACTGATACCCTGAACTTTTTAGTCATAAAATGAGCATTAGTATCCTCTTGTTAATACCATCCCAGCCTGAACCATAGTAAACGACACAGCATTCGCACGGGATTCTGACTAATGGACGATTTTACTGGGCTTGGTACGTTTTAACGGGCGTCTTCGGGCTGAAAAACCTCTTTCTATTTAAATAATCTATTATGGGCTGCCTCCCCGTAGTAGCATAGTATTTGTAGGCATGAATATATAATGATACGGAGGTAATAGGCTTGAGGTTGTCTGTGCAGGATTTCGACTCTTGTTGATAAAAGATCATCGCCAAGTGCTGAAAAACATGTTCTGACCAAGATATGCCCAGGATTGCACAAAGCTTCCATTCAAGGACGCCCCAGGGACTTCTTGCTGTCCGGTTCTAAGCCGGCTTAAGCACTTCGGTGTAGACTTGAGAAGATATGTTATCCCCGTCCTGCACTGGTATCCGAGATCATTGCTTTTCCTGA
Source organism: Artemia sinica (assembly GCA_027921565.1). Lineage (NCBI taxonomy): Eukaryota > Metazoa > Arthropoda > Branchiopoda > Anostraca > Artemiidae > Artemia > Artemia sinica. The sequence continues at coordinate 3,413,379 of CM051265.1, read as the reverse complement.
GGTGAAAATAATTTCAATGTTTTAAAGAACATGAAAATTGGAACTTGGAATGTTACGATATTAAAAAATTACTATCGTATCGACATTTTGACTGACGAATTCAGGCGATTCGAAATGGATTAATTAGGAGTTTCAGAAACTCATATCCCAGGGGTAGGAAGCATGAAATTAGGTGATATCGAATTTGTGTACTCAGGCAGGAAGGATGGGTTACATAGAAAGGGAGTAGGGCTCACGAAGAATAAGGAAGCTGCTAAGTCTTGTTTGGGGTGGGAAGGTATTGATAATAGAATACTAATTGCTCATTTTATGACTAAAAAGTTCAGGGTATCAGTTATAGTAGTGTACGCCCCTGTAGAACCGACTGACGAAGATACTAGTGACTCAGATGAATTTTACTTACAGTTACAGGAGCAAATAGACAGGGTCTCAGGTAGAAAAATGATGTTGTTACTGGGATATCTTAACGCCCAGGTCTAAAAAAATAATAAGGCTCCAGGTGCTGATAGGGTGGTGAATTAGTTTCTTAAATATGGCGGCTCCGAGGTTAGAAATAAGTTACTGAAAATTATGAATACGATTTTTGAAAACGGAGAAGTACCTAACGATTTTAGGAAAACCTTAATTAAGCCACTTTATAAGAAAGGTGATAAAAGTGAGTGTGATAATTGTCGAGGCATTAGTCTGGTCTCTGTAGGTAGTAAATTACTTAGTAATATGATACTTTTTAGACTGAGAGATGCCAAAGACAAAGTTTTAAGAGAAGAACAGTACTGTCTTAGAAAAGGTAGAGGATGTTTCGACCAAATTTTCACTATTAGGCTAGTAATTACTACTAGAAGTGCCTGAGTTTTCAAACATCTTTGGTCCTCAGTTTTAGAGATTATGAGCAAGCGTTAGATTCTGTTGATAGAAGAGCTTTAGTAAAGGTGTTATCTTTTTACGGTATACTAGACAAATACATTAAAGTTATTAGTGCTAAGTACGAGAATAACACTGCTGCGGTTAAGGTAGGAAATGAGGTTAGCCGCTGGTTTTGTATTAAATCAGTATTTAAGCAGGGTTGTTTTCTATCCCCCTTTATATGAATTATTTTGATGGACTTTGTTTTAAGGAGCACAGGAAAGGCATTGGGAGACCACGGAATCAAATGGGGGGGAAAAAGTCTTCTTGACTTAGATTATGCTGATGATTTAAGCATGAAAAGGTTATGTTGTGCTATCTCCACTTTCTTTACATTCCTTGTTAGTTTTTTCCTTGTCACTAATTGCGGCCCGATTCCTATCTTTAACTGGGCCAAGTCCGGATTGACTACTCCCTCTCAATTTGTTAACATGCCAGTACAATATTTTACTATTATACCGTCTATCTGCACCTTCCAGATCCTCGGCAATTTTATCCATGGCCTCTACTTCACAACTCTTTAGTTCATATTCTAGTAGTTTCTCAGCTTTCTTTACATTCCTTTTGTTTTCATAAGATCTATCACTCAGATAATTCTTGTACAATTCCTTTCTCCTTCCCATTAAACATAAAGCTTTTTCACTAATATTCTTAGCTACAGTTCTAGCTTTCTTCCCTAAGACACCTTCAGCAACTTCACAAATTATTTTTCTAAAATTATTCCAACCATCTTCCACATTATCAAATTTTAAGCTCTGAAGTTTGGTATTCAACTGTTCCTGGAAAATTTGTCTCAAATTCTCATCCTGGAGTCTATCTACATCATAACTTTTCGGGAGGTTGTTACTCTTCTGATTTTTCAGCTTTAAATCAACCCTTAACACTACTAGATGGTGATCTTTACTTTTAGCATCAATAAGGGCACTCCTATATACCCCAGTATCTTGTATTGATCCTGCCAGTCTTCAGTTTACTATAACATAATAAATAAGGTTTCCTGTCTTACCATCACTTGAATACCATGTTAAATTATGAGCCATTTTATGGCCAAAAACCGTATTGGTTATAACTAGATTGTTATACATACAAAATTGCAAAAGTCTGTATCCATTACTGTTTTCTTTTCCAACACCAAATTTACCTAAACTAGGATACCATCTATCTCTATTTCTACCGACCTGGACGTTAAAATCTCCCAGTAATAAAATCATATTTCTACCTGGGTCCCTGTCTATTTGCTCCTGTAACTGCAAGTAAAATTCGTCTGAGTCACTAGTATCTCAGTCAGTCGGTTCTACAGGGGCATATACTACCATAACTGATACCCTGAACTTTTTAGTCATAAAAGGAGCATTATTATCCTATTGTTAATCCCATCCCACCCTAAACCATAGTAAACGACACAGCATTCGGACGGGATTCTGACTAATGGACGATTTTTCTGGGCTTGGTATGTTTTGACGGGCGTCTTCGGGCTGAAAAACCTCTTTCTATTTAATTCATCTATTATGGGCTGCCTCCCCGTAGTAGCATAGTATTTGTAGGCATGAATACATAATGATTCGGAGGTAATAGGCTTGAGGTTGTCTGTGCAGGATTTCGACTCTTGTTCATAGAAGATCATCGCCAAGAGTAGAAAGGCCCCTATTGACACGATCCCTCACCCCTGCTGTCACCTACAACTTTTTTACATAATTTATGCATGTTTTTATGTCTGTTCGTTGTCAGTGAGAATGAAAAAACAGGATTTTTCTCACTTTGATGGATGTTTTTTTGGACGGTTATGTGTGTTGGTCAATTTATTTGATGTTTTCATGGATGTCAACATCAATTTATGTCTGTTTTATGGTTCGTTGTCAGTGAGAATGAAAAAACAGGATTTTTCTCACTTTGATGGATGTTTTATGGTTTTTGTCAGTGATAATGGAAAAACAGGATTTTTCTCACTTTGATGGATGTTTCAAGGTCGATTTATTTGTTGTTGTTTGTCCAGGTGTAATGACAATGGGGTGATTTACATAATCGAGGGGAATTATTGATTCACGAAAGGGGAATTAAGAAACAAACATGGCTTCTTTGTTGTATTGGGATTATTTCAGTAGTGTTTTGTCATGGTTTACCTTGTCAAAGTTACATTCTCTTGATTTTTCAAAGTTCATTTTGACTTTCTTTCGTTGAAATGCAACAGTTGGAATATTTCAGTAGTGTTTGGTTGAGGTTTACCTTGTCAGAGTTACATTTTCTTGATTTTTCAAAGTTCATTTTGGATTTCTTTCATTGAAATGCAAGAGTTGGAATATTTCAGTAGTGTTTTGTCGTGGTTTACCTTGTCACAGTTACATTCTCTTGATTTTTCAAAGATCATTTTGGATTTCTTTCGTTGAAATGCAAGAGTTGGAATATTTCAGTAGGGTTTTGATGTGGTTTACAGTGTCACAGTTACATTCTCTTGATTTTTAAAGTTCATTTTGGATTTCTTTCATTGAAATGCAAGAGTTGGAATATTTCAGTAGTGTTTTGTCGTGGTTTACCTTGTCACAGTTACATTCTCTTGATTTTTCAAAGTTATTTGGATTTCTTTCGTTGAAATGCAAGAGTTGGAATATTGCAGCAGTGTGTTGTCGTGGTTTACCATGTCACAGTTACATTCTCTTGATTTTTCAAAGTTCATTTTGAATTTCTTTCATTGAAATGCAAGAGTTGGAATATTTCAGTAGTGTGTTGTCGTGGTTTACCATGTTACAGTTACATTCCCTTAATTTTTCAAAGTTCATTTTGAATTTCTTTTGTTGAAAAGCATTGGTTGTGGTTTACCTTGTCACAGTTACATTTTCTTGATTTTTCAAAGTTCATTTTGAATTTCTTTCATTGAAATGCAAGAGTTGCAATATTTAAGTAGTGTTTTGTCGTGGTTTACCTTGTCACAGTTACATTCTCTTGATTTTTCAAAGATAATTTTGGATTTCTTTCGTTGAAATGCAAGAGTTGGAATATTTCAGTAGTGTTTTGATGTGGTTTACAGTGTCACAGTTGCATTTTCTTGATTTTTCAAAGTTCATTTTGGATTTCTTTCATTGAGATGCAAGAGTTGGAATATTTCAGTAGTGTTTTGTTGTGGTTTACCTTGTCACAGTTACATTCTCTTGATTTTTCAAAGTTCATTTTGGATTTCTTTCGTTGAAATGCAAGAGTTGGAATATTTCAGTAGTGTTTTGTAATGGTTTACCTTATCACAGTTACATTCTCTTGATTTTTCAAAGTTCATTTTGAATTTCGTTCGTTGAAATGCAAGAGTTGGAATATTGCAGTAGTGTGTTGTCGTGGTTTACCATGTCACAGTTACATTCTCTTGATTTTTCAAAGTTCATTTTGAATTTCTTTCATTGAAATGCAAGAGTTGGAATATTTCAGTAGTGTGTTGTCGTGGTTTACCATGTTACAGTTACATTCCCTTAATTTTTCAAAGTTCATTTTGAATTTCTTTTGTTGAAAAGCATTGGTTGTGGTTTACCTTGTCACAGTTACATTTTCTTGATTTTTCAAAGTTCATTTTGAATTTCTTTCATTGAAATGCAAGAGTTGCAATATTTCAGTAGTGTTTTGTCGTGGTTTACCTTGTCACAGTTACATTCTCTTGATTTTTCAAAGATAATTTTGGATTTCTTTCGTTGAAATGCAAGAGTTGGAATATTTCAGTAGTGTTTTGATGTGGTTTACAGTGTCACAGTTGCATTCTCTTGATTTTTCAAAGTTCATTTTGGATTTCTTTCATTGAAATGCAAGAGTTGGAATATTTCAGTAGTGTTTTGTCGTGGTTTACCTTGTCACAGTTACATTCTCTTGATTTTTCAAAGTTCATTTTGGATTTCTTTCGTTGAAATGCAAGAGTTGGAATATTTCAGTAGTGTTTTGTAATGGTTTACCTTATCACAGTTACATTCTCTTGATTTTTCAAAGTTCATTTTGAATTTCGTTCATTGAAATGCAAGAGTGGGATTATTTCAGTAGTGTGTTGTCGTGGCTTACCATGTCACAGTTACATTCCCTTGATTTTTCAAAGTTCATTTTCGATTTCCTTCGTTGAAATGCAAGAGTTGGAATATTGCAGTAGTGTTTTGTCATGGTTTACCTTGTCACAGTTACATTCCCTTAATTTTTCAAAGTTCATTTTGAATTTCTTATGTTGAAAAGCAAGAGTTGGAATATTTCAGTAGTGTTTTGTTGTGGTTTACCTTGTCACAGTTACATTCTCTTGATTTTTCAAACTTCATTTTGAGTTTCTTTCATTGAAATGCAAGAGTTGGAATATTTCAGTAGTGTTTTGTTGTGATTTACCTTGTCACAGTTACATTCTCTTGATTTTTCAAAGTTCATTTTGAGTTTCTTTCATTGAAATGCAAGAGTTGGATTATTTCAGTAGTGTTTTGTCATGGTTTACCTTGTCACAGTTACATTCCCTTAATTTTTCAAAGTTCATTTTGAATTTCTTATGTTGAAAAGCAAGAGTTGGAATATTTCAGTAGTGTTTTGTTGTGGTTTACCTTGTCACAGTTACATTCTCTTGATTTTTCAAAGTTCATTTTGGATTTCTTTCGTTGAAATGCAAGAGTTGGATTATTTCAATAGTGTTTGGTTTTGGTTTACCTTGTCACAGTTACATTTTCTTGATTTTTCAAAGTTTATTTCGGTTTTCTTTCATTGAAATGCAAGAGTTGGAATATTTCAGTAGTGTTTTGTCGTGGTTTACCTTGTCACAGTTACATTCTCTTGATTTTTCAAAGTTCATTTTGGATTTCTTTCGTTGAAATGCAAGAGTTGGAATATTTCAGTAGCGTTTTTTCGTGGTTTAGCTTGTCACAGTTACATTCTCTTGATTATTCAAAGTTCATTTTGGATTTCTTTCATTGAAATGCAAGAGTTGGAATATTTCAGTAGTGTTTTGTTGTGGTTTACCTTGTCACACTTACATTCCCTTGATTTTTCAAAGTTCATTTTGGATTTCTTTCATTGAAATGCAAGAGTTGGAATATTTCAGTAGTGTTTTGTCGTGGTTTACCTTGTCACAGTTACATTCTCTTGATTTTTCAAAGTTCATTTTGGATAAATCACGTTGAAATGCAAGAGTTGGAATATTTCAGTAGTGTTTTGTCATGGTTTACCTTGTCACAGTTACATCCTCTTAATTTTTCAAAATTCATTTTGAATTTCTATCGTTGAAATGCAAGAGCTGGAATATTTCAGTAGTGTTTTGTTGTGGTTTACCTTATCACAGTTACATTTTCTTGATTTTTCAAAGTTCATTTTGAATTTCTTTTATTGAAATGCAAGAGTTGGAATATTTCAGTAGTGTTTTGTCGTGGTTTACCTTGTCAGAGTTACATTTTCATGATTTTTCAAAGTTCATTTTGAGTTTCTTTCGTTGAAATGCAAGAGTTGGAATATTTCAGTAGTGTTTTGTTGTGGTTTACCTTGTCACAGTTACATTTTCTTGATTTTTCAAAGTTCATTTCGGTTTTCTTTCGTTGAAATGCAAGAGTTGGAATATTTCAGTAGTGTTTTGTTGTGGTTTACCTTGTCACAGTTACATTCTTTTAATTTTTCAAAGTTCATTTTGGATTTCTTTCGTTGAAATGCAACAGTTGGAATATTTCAGTAGTGTTTTGTTGTGGTTTACCTTGTCACAGTTACATTCTCTTTATTTTTCAAAGTTCATTTTGAATTTATTTTATTGAAATGTAAGAGTGGGATTATTTCAGTAGTGTTTTGTCGTGGTTTACCTTGTCACAGTTACATTTTCATGATTTTTCAAAGTTCATTTTGGATTTCTTTCATTGAAATGCAAGAGTTGGAATATTTCAGTAGTGTTTTGTCGTGGTTTACCTTGTCACACTTACATTCTATAGATTTTTCAAAGTTCATTTTGGATTTCTTTCGTTGAAATGCAACAGTTGGAATATTTCAGTAGTGTTTTGTTGTGGTTTACCTTGTCACACTTACATTTTCTTGATTTTTCAAAGTTCATTTTGGATTTCTTTCATTGAAATGCAAGAGCTGGAATATTTCAGTAGTGTTTTGTTGTGGTTTACCTTGTCACAGTTACATTCTCTTGATTTTTCAAAGTTCATTTTGAATTTCTTTTATTGAAATGCAAGAGTGGGATTATTTCAGTAGTGTTTTGTTGTGGTTTACCTTGTCACAGTTACATTTTCTTGATCTTTAAAAGTTCATTTTGTATTTCTTTCATTGAAATTCAACAGTTGAAATATTTCAGTAGTGTTTTGTTGTGGTTTACCTTGTCACAGTTACATTCTCTTGATTTTTCAAAGTTCATTTTGGATTTCTTTCGTTGAAATGCAACAGTTGGAATATTTCAGTAGCGTTTTGTCGTGGTTTACCTTGTCACAGTTACATTCTCTTGATTTTTCAAAGTTCATCTTGAATTTCTTTCATTGAAATGCAAGAGTGGGATTATTTCAGTAGTGTTTTGTCGTGGTTTACCATGTCACAGTTACATTCCCTTGATTTTTCAAAGTTCATTTTAGATTTCTTTCATTGAAATGCAAGAGTTGGAATATTTTAGTAGTGTTTTGTTGTGGTTTACCTTGTCACACTTACATTCTCATGATTTTTCAAAGTTCATTTTGGATTTCTTTCATTGAAATGCAAGAGTTGGAATATTTCAGTAGTGTTTTGTCGTGGTTTACCTTGTCACACTTACATTCTATAGATTTTTCAAAGTTCATTTTGAATTTCTTTCATTGAAATGCAAGAGTTTGAATATTTCAGTAGTGTTTTGTTGTGGTTTACCTTGTCACACTTACATTTTCTTGATTTTTCAAAGTTCATTTTGGATTTCTTTCATTGAAATGCAAGAGTTGGAATATTTCAGTAGTGTTTTGTCGTGGTTTACCTTGTCACAGTTACATTCTCTTGGTTTTTCAAAGTTCATTTTGGATTTATCTCGTTGAAATGCAAGAGTTGAATTATTTCAGTAGTGTTTTGTCGTGGTTTACCTTGTCACAGTTACATTCTCTTGATTTTTCAAAGTTCATTTTGGATTTCTTTCGTTGAAATGCAAGAGTTTGAATATTTCAGTAGTGTTTTGTCATGATTTACCTTGTCACAGTTACATTCTCTTGATTTTTTAAAGTTCATTTTGAATTTCTTTCATTTAAATGCAAGAGTTGGATTATTTCAGTAGTGTTTTTTCGTGGTTTACCTTGTCAAAGTTACATTCTCTTGATTTTTCAAAGTTCATTTTGAGTTTCTTTCATTGAAAGGCAAGAGTTGGAATATTTCAGTAGTGTTTGGTTGTGGTTTACCTTGTGACAGTTACATTTTCTTGATTTTTCAAAGTTCATTTTGGATTTCTTTCGTTGAAAAGCAAGAGTTGGAATATTTCAGTAGCGTTTTGTCGTGGTTTACCTTGTCACAGTTACATTCTCTTGATTTTTCAAAGTTCATTTTGAATTTCTTTCATTGAAATGCAAGAGTGGAATTATTTCAGTAGTGTTTTATCGTGGTTTACCACGTCACACTTACATTCCCTTGATTTTTCAAAGTTCCTTTGGATTTCCTTCGTTGAAATGCAAGAGTTGGAATATTTCAGTAGTGTTTTGTCATGGTTTAACTTGTCACAGTTACATTCTCTTAATTTTTCAAAGTTCATTTTGAATTTCTATCGTTGAAATGCAAGAGTTGGAATATTTCAGTAGTGTTTTGTTGTGGTTTACCTTGTCACAGTTACATTCTCTTGATTTTTCAAAGTTATTTTGAATTTCATTCATTGAAATGCAAGAGTTGGAATATTTCAGTAGTGTTTTGTCGTGGTTTACCTTGTCACAGTTGCATTTTCTTGATTTTTCAAAGTTCATTTTCAATTTCTTTCATTGAAATGCAAGAGTTGGAATATTTCAGTAGTGTTTTGTTGTGGTTTACCTTGTCACAGTTACATTCCCTTTATTTTTCAAAGTTCATTTTGGATTTCTTTAGTTGAAATGCAAGAGTTGGAATATTTCAGAAGCGTTTTGTCGTGGCTTACCTTGTCACAGTTATATTCTCTTGATTTTCCAAAGTTCATTTTGAATTTCTTTCATTGAAATGAAAGAGTAGGATTATTTCAGTAGTGTTTTGTCGTGGTTTACCATGTCACAGTTACATTCCCTTGATTTTTCAAAGTTCATTTTGGATTTCTTTCATTGAAATGCAAGAGTTGGAATATTTCAGTAGTGTTTTGTTGTGGTTTACTTTGTCACACTTACATTCTCACGATTTTTCAAAGTTCATTTTGGATATCTTTCATTGAAATGCAAGAGTTGGAATATTTCAGTAGTGTTTTGTTGTGGTTTACCTTGTCATACTTACTTCCTCTTGATTTTTCAAAGTTCATTTTGGATTTCTTTCATTGAAATGCAAGAGTTGGAATATTTCAGTAGTGTTTTGTCGTGGTTTACCTTGTCACAGTTACATTCTCTTGATTTTTCAAAGTTCATTTTGGATTTCATTTGTTGAAATGCAAGAGTTGGAATATTTCAGTAGTGTTTTGTTGTGGTTTACCTTGTCACAGTTACATTTTCTTGATTTTTAAAAGTTGATTTCGGTTTTCTTTCGTTGAAATGCAAGAGTTGGAATATTTCAGTAGTGTTTTGTTGTGGTTTACCTTGTCACAGTTACATTCTCTTTATTTTTCAAAGTTCATTTTGGATTTCTTTCGTTGAAATGCAAGAGTTGGAATACTTCAGTAGTGTTTTGTCGTGGTTTACCTTGTCACAGTTACATTCTCTTGATTTTTCAAAGTTCATTTTGAATTTCTTTCATTGAAATGCAAGAGTGGAATTATTTCAGTAGTGTTTTGTCGTGGTTTACCTTGTCACAGTTACATTTCTTGATTTTTCAAAGTTCATTTTGGATTTCTTTCATTGAAATGCAAGAGTTGGAATATTTCAGTAGTGTTTTGTCGTGGTTTACCTTGTCACAGTTACATTCTATAGATTTTTCAAAGTTCATTTTGAATTTCTTTCGTTGAAATGCAAGAGTTGGAATATTTCAGTAGTGTTTTGTTGTGGTTTACCTTGTCACAGTTACATTTTCTTGATTTTTCAAAGTTCATTTTGGATTTCTTTCATTGAAATGCAAGAGTTGGAATATTTCAGTAGTGTTTTGTCGTGGTTTACCTTGTCACAGTTACATTCTCTTGATTTTTCAAAGTTCATTTTGAATTTCTTTCATTGAAATGCAAGAGTGGGATTATTTCAGTAGTGTTTTGTTGTGGTTTACCTTGTCACAGTTACATTTCTTGATTTTTAAAGTTCATTTTGGATTTCTTTCATTGAAATGCAAGAGTTGGAATATTTCAGTAGTGTTTTGTTGTGGTTTACCTTGTCACAGTTACATTCTCTTGATTTTTCAAAGTTCATTTTGGATTTCTTTCGTTGAAATGCAAGAGTTGGAATATTTCAGTAGCGTTTTGTCGTGGTTTACCTTGTCACAGTTACATTCTCTTGATTTTTCAAAGTTCATCTTGAATTTCTTTCATTGAAATGCAAGAGTTGGATTATTTCAGTAGTGTTTTGTCGTGGTTTACCATGTCACAGTTACATTCCCTTGATTTTTCAAAGTTCATTTTGGATTTCTTTCATTGAAATGCAAGAGTTGGAATATTTCAGTAGTGTTTTGTTGTGGTTTACCATGTCACACTTACATTCTCATGATTTTTCAAAGTTCATTTTGGATTTCTTTCATTGAAATGCAAGAGTTGGAATATTTCAGTAGTGTTTTGTCGTGGTTTACCTTGTCACACTTACATCTCTATGATTTTTCAAAGTTCATTTTGAATTTCTTTCATTGAAATGCAAGAGTTTGAATATTTCAGTAGTGTTTTGTTGTGGTTTACCTTGTCACACTTACATTTTCTTGATTTTTCAAAGTTCATTTTGGATTTCTTTCATTGAAATGCAAGAGTTGGAATATTTCAGTAGTGTTTTGTCGTGGTTTACCTTGTCACAGTTACATTCTCTTGATTTTTCAAAGTTCATTTTGGATTTCTTCGTTGAAATGCAAGAGTTGGAATATTTCAGTAGTGTTTTGTCGTGGTTTACCTTGTCACAGTTACATTCTCTTGATTTTTCAAAGTTCATTTTGGATTTCTTTCGTTGAAATGCAAGAGTTGGAATATTTCAGTAGTGTTTTGTCATGGTTTACCTTGTCACAGTTACATTCTCTTGATTTTTCAAAGTTCATTTTGAATTTCTTTCATTGAAATGCAAGAGTTGGATTATTTCAGTAGTGTTTTTGTCGTGGTTTACCTTGTCAAAGTTACATTCTCTTGATTTTTCAAAGCTCATTTTGAGTTTCTTTCATTGAAATGCAAGAGTTGGAATATTTCAGTAGTGTTTGGTTGTGGTTTACCTTGTCACAGTTACATTTTCTTGATTTTTCAAAGTTCATTTTGGATTTCTTTCGTTGAAATGCAAGAGTTGGAATATTTCAGTAGCGTTTTGTCGTGGTTTACCTTGTCACAGTTACATTCTCTTGATTTTTCAAAGTTCATTTTGAATTTCTTTCATTGAAATGCAAGAGTGGAATTATTTCAGTAGTGTTTTGTCGTGGTTTACCATGTCACAGTTACATTCCCTTGATTTTTCAAAGTTCCTTTGGATTTCCTTTGTTGAAATGCAAGAGTTGGAATATTTCAGTAGTGTTTTGTCGTGGTTTACCTTGTCACAGTTACATTCTCTTGATTTTTCAAAGTTCATTTTGAATTTCTATCGTTGAAATGCAAGAGTTGGAATATTTCAGTAGTGTTTTGTTGTGGTTTACCTTGTCACAGTTACATTCTCTTGATTTTTCAAAGTTCATTTTGAATTTCATTCATTGAAATGCAAGAGTTGGAATATTTCAGTAGCGTTTTGTCGTGGTTTACCTTGTCACAGTTACATTTTCTTGATTTTTCAAAGTTCATTTTCAATTTCTTTCATTGAAATGCAAGAGTTGGAATATTTCAGTAGTGTTTTGTTGTGGTTTACCTTGTCACAGTTACATTCCCTTGATTTTTCAACGTTCATTTTGGATTTCTTTAGTTGAAATGCAAGAGTTGGAATATTTCAGAAGCGTTTTGTCGTGGTTTACCTTGTCACAGTTACATTCTCTTGATTTTTCAAAGTTCATTTTGAATTTCTTTCATTGAAATGCAAGAGTTGGAATATTTCAGTAGTGTTTTGTCGTGGTTTACCATGTCACAGTTACATTCCTTGATTTTTCAAAGTTCATTTTGGATTTCTTTCATTGAAATGCAAGAGTTGGAATATTTCAGTAGTGTTTTGTTGTGGTTTACCTTGTCACACTTACATTCTCATGATTTTTCAAAGTTCATTTTGGATTTCTTTCACTGAAATGCAAGAGTTGGAATATTTCAGTAGTGTTTTGTCGTGGTTTACCTTGTCACAGTTACATTCTCTTGATTTTTCAAAGTTCATTTTGGATTTCTTTCATTGAAATGCAAGAGTTGGAATATTTCAGTAGTGTTTTGTCGTGGTTTACCTTATCACAGTTACATTCTCTTGATTTTTCAAAGTTCATTTTGGATTTCATTTGTTGAAATGCAAGAGTTGGAATATTTCAGTAGTGTTTTGTCGTGGTTTACCTTGTCACAGTTACATTCTCTTAATTTTTCAAAGTTCATTTTGAATTTCTTTCGTTGAAAAGCAAGAGTTGGAATATTTCAGTAGTGTTTTGTCATGGTTTACCTTGTCACAGTTACATTCTCTTGATTTTTCAAAGTTCATTTTGAATTTCTTTCGTTGAAAAGCAAGAGTTGGAATATTTCAGTAGTGTTTTGTTGTGGTTTACCTTGTCACAGTTACATTTTCTTGATTTTTCAAAGTTCATTTTGAATTTCTTTCATTGAAATGCAAGAGTGGAATTATTTCAGTAGTGTTTTATCGTGGTTTACCACGTCACACTTACATTCCCTTGATTTTTCAAAGTTCCTTTGGATTTCCTTTGTTGAAATGCAAGAGTTGGAATATTTCAGTAGTGTTTTGTCATGGTTTAACTTGTCACAGTTACATTCTCTTAATTTTTCAAAGTTCATTTTGAATTTCTATCGTTGAAATGCAAGAGTTGGAATATTTCAGTAGTGTTTTGTTGTGGTTTACCTTGTCACAGTTACATTCTCTTGATTTTTCAAAGTTTATTTTGAATTTCATTCATTGAAATGCAAGAGTTGGAATATTTCAGTAGCGTTTTGTCGTGGTTTACCTTGTCGCAGTTACATTTTCTTGATTTTTCAAAGTTCATTTTCAATTTCTTTCATTGAAATGCAAGAGTTGGAATATTTCAGTAGTGTTTTGTTGTGGTTTACCTTGTCACAGTTACATTCCCTTTATTTTTCAACGTTCATTTTGGATTTCTTTAGTTGAAATGCAAGAGTTGGAATATTTCAGAAGCGTTTTGTCGTGGCTTACCTTGTCACAGTTATATTCTCTTGATTTTCCAAAGTTCATTTTGAATTTCTTTCATTGAAATGAAAGAGTGGGATTATTTCAGTAGTGTTTTGTCGTGGTTTACCATGTCACAGTTACATTCCCTTGATTTTTCAAAGTTCATTTTGGATTTCTTTCATTGAAATGCAAGAGTTGGAATATTTCAGTAGTGTTTTGTTGTGGTTTACTTTGTCACACTTACATTCTCACGATTTTTCAAAGTTCATTTTGGATATCTTTCATTGAAATGCAAGAGTTGGAATATTTCAGTAGTGTTTTGTCGTGGTTTACCTTGTCATACTTACATTCTCTTGATTTTTCAAAGTTCATTTTGGATTTCTTTCATTGAAATGCAAGAGTTGGAATATTTCAGTAGTGTTTTGTCGTGGTTTACCTTATCACAGTTACATTCTCTTGATTTTTCAAAGTTCATTTTGGATTTCATTTGTTGAAATGCAAGAGTTGGAATATTTCAGTAGTGTTTTGTCGTGGTTTACCTTGTCACAGTTACATTCTCTTAATTTTTCAAAGTTCATTTTGAATTTCTTTCGTTGAAAAGCAAGAGTTGGAATATTTCAGTAGTGTTTTGTCATGGTTTACCTTGTCACAGTTACATTCTCTTGATTTTTCAAAGTTCATTTTGAATTTCGTTCGTTGAAAAGCAAGAGTTGGGATATTTCAGTAGTGTTTTGTCGTGGTTTACCTTGTTAAAGTTACATTCTCTTCATTTTTCAAAGTTCATTTTGAATTTCTTTCGTTGAAATGCAAGAGTTGGAATATTTCAGTTTTGTTTGGTTGTGGTTTACCTTGCCACAGTTACATTTTCTTGATTTTTCAAAGTTCATTTTGAATTTCTTTCATTGAAATGCAAGAGTTGGAATATTTCAATAGTGTTTTGTCGTGGTTTACCTTGTCACAGTTAAATTCTCTTGATTTTTCAAAGTTCATTTTGAATTTCTTTCATTGAAATGCAAGAGTTGGATTATTTCAGTAGTGTTTTGTCGTGGTTTACCTTGTCAAAGTTACATTCTCTTGATTTTTTAAAGTTCATTTTGAATTTCTTTCGTTGAAATGCAAGAGTTGGAATATTTCAGTAGTGTTTGGTTGTGGTTTACCTTGTCACAGTTACATTCTCTTGATTTTTCAAAGTTCCTTTTGGATTTCTTTCATTGAAATGCAAGAGTTGGAATATTTTACTAGTGTTTTCTCGTGGTTTACCTTACCACACTTACATTCTCTTGATTTTTCAAAGATCATTTTGGATTTCTTTCGTTGAAATGCAAGAGTTGGAATATTTCAGTAGTGTTTTTCCGTTGTTTACTTTGTCAAAGATACATTCTCTTAATTTTTCAAAGTTCATTTTGGATTTCTTTCGTTGAAATGCAAGAGTTGGAATATTTCAGTAGTGTTTTGTCGTGGTTTACTTTGTCACAGTTACATTCTCTTGATTTTTCAAAGTTCATTATGGATTTCTTTCGTTGAAATATGTTTTGTTGTGCTTTACCTTGACACAGTTACATTTTGTTGATTTTTGTTAGGTTAGGTTAGGCTAGATCAAGTTAGGTTAGGTTAAGTTAGGTTAGGTTAGCCTACGTACGCGCGCGTACGTAGGCTAACCTAACCTAACCTAACCTAACTTAACCTAACCTAACTTGATCTAGCCTAACCTAACCTAACAAAAATCAACAAAATGTAACTGTGTCAAGGTAAAGCACAACAAAACATATTTCAACGAAAGAAATCCATAATGAACTTTGAAAAATCAAGAGAATGTAACTGTGACAAAGTAAACCACGACAAAAAGCTACTGAAATATTCCAACTCTTGCATTTCAACGAAATGCAACAGCTAAATAAGTTTCAATTCAGTCGGATAAAACACATGCTTAAAATCTCAACAGCTTAGCTTGCGTAAATAAAAAGTTTGACCACTACTGTGTATTAGTGAATTGTTATAGCTGTGACGTCAGAATCTCTTAATTAGAGACATAGCGATCTATCATTCAACGAGTAAACTTAATTGACTAGTTATACCGGTCTTAGACTCTGTCATTTGGATACTGCTTGGATACTTGCCAGTAAGTCTGTATTTAATGAAATTCTAAATGAAAACATAAATCTCACCTGAGAGCGGATTTTATAGCTAAAGAAATATGTCGTCAGTCAGCCAGAAAACTTTTGATGATGCAATGAAGGCTCTGGGAAAGAAACTAGATCTCATAATTAACCAACAAAAAGAGTTTGCTGTTACACTGTCCTCGATTTCGGATGAGGTTCAGACTTTGAAAAATGAATCGAAGTCTCGTGATGCGAAGATTGCTAGTCTAGAAAGCCAGCTTGAGGAGCAAAAGTCAAAGTTTGATACAATCGAAACGAAACTGCTGGAAATCGAAGTTAAAGACCGAAAACTCAACTTAATCATCTTCGGATTACCGAAAGAGAAAAACCAACAGTCAGTTCTCACGAATGTGTCTACGTTACTGACATCAAAAATGGAAATCACGGATAAAATCCGATTATCAAAGTGCTACCGAGTGCCTCAGAAGTCAAATGTGTCTAGCCGTAAGCCGTACACCCCTCCAGTTTTTGTAACAGTGTCGACAGAAAAAGATATTCTATCAATCTTCAGTTCAATATCAAAGCTGAAAGGAACTGGGGTCCGGATTTGCACGGACTTGCCACCCAAATTAAGCTCTATTAGAAACGAGTTACTGACTAAGGGTAAGGAAATGCGTGAGAATGGATCCGCTCAACTCACACGAGTGAAACAAAAAGGGGCTAAACTCTGGCTAGAGTATAAATCGGATTCTGATTCGCAGTGGGCAAAAGCATAAGAAATATTAAAGGCGACTAGTGTATGATGTTAGATCAATCCCGCTCTAGATTGATAATTGTTTCGTTTTTGTGTTTGAGATATGTTGATTTTTTATGTTGATGTGTTATTTAGGCTAGCTCGGTTCAAGTTTATTTTGATTATTTCTTCCCCAGTTATTTCTGTTCTACTTATACCTTCTCAACTTGGGTCTTCTCGAAGGATGATAAGCATAGTTGGTTTTCATGACTCGGCAGTGGTACGGGCTCCTTATCACGCGGGCTTACTGGCGCGGGGTGGGATCTTTCGATTATTACTTGGTTGACTTTAAAGTTTGCGGGTGCGGGGGGGACCGATAAACTGGTGGCTTTGGAGGGGAAACCCCTTAACCTATCTTTACTTTCTGAAACTTTTCATGTATTCGGTCAAAGAGAAAATAACACTTTTTCTAAAATAAAACCGTCATCGTACGTTTCTCCTGATGAAATAAACAGACTTGAAGATAATTCATTGCGAATGGGGTTTGTGAATGTACAAGGACTCATGAGTTCTATTGATGAACTAACAAATTTATTGCCAGCAAATCAAATTGACATTTTGGGGATTTTTGAAACATTTATTAATGATAAGACACATTATAATGTGAAAATTCCGGGATATAAATTCGTTGATAAGAATCGTCTAGTCCATGAAAAAGGTAGTCTTGGGTTATATTTGAAAAATGGAGCGCAGTTTGAGCGACTGCCAGAACTGGAAAAATATAATGTTGAAAAAGTGTGTGAAATACTGGCGGTTGAATGTCGGCTTGGGACTAAAAAAATTCAAGTTTGTGTTGTGTATAAGCCCCCGTCGGCCCCAATACCGCTTTTTTTGCAATCTCTGGAGTCTTTACTAGCATCTTTGGATGATAAGGATGTTGTGGTTATCGGGGATTTTAATATAAATCTACTAGAATTTAATGAAAATACCAATACAACAGAATTTATTACATTAATGTCATCGAATTCCCTAATTCCTTCGTGTACAATTCCAACGCGTGTTGCATCGACTAGTGCAACTCTCATTGACAACATATTTTTAACAACACCAGCCACGTCTTCACAGGTTGTTCTGACGGATTTTTCTGATCATTTTTTTTTAGTTTCTGATGTGAGATACCAGATTCATAAAATAAAATCACCAGAAACAGCAACCCGGATTATTAATAAAAAAAATCTAGTATGTTTAAAGGATAAACTGAATTTAACTGATTGGTCTCCTGTATTTGATGCTGATGAAATAAACTCTGCGACGGATTATTTTTTAGAGGGATTTCATGCTGCACTTGATGAGTCGTGCCCAAGAGTAAAAAAAAGAAAACGGAAATATAATCAACCCATCCAACCATGGATATCGCCAGCCCTTTTGACATCAATAAAACATAAAAACAATCTCTATAAAACTTTAATATCTTTCGAAAGTGAAGAAAATAGAAGAACCTTCAAAAATTATAAAAACCTACTTTCAAAAATAATACGCAATGCTAAAATGAAATTTTATTTCGATTCTTTAAATCGATCGCGGACGTCTTCTTCACCATCAAAAATACGGGATGCCCATGGTAATACAATTGAAAGGGAACTAGAAATGGCAAATTACATAAATTTTCATTTCGTGTCAATCGGGCAGTCAATAGCTAATAAGCTCCAACATAATATGTCCCATGGGCAATGTAATTATCCTAAGTACCTAGGAAGTCCTTCTGAGAATTCTATGTTTTTAACTCCGGTAACACAAGAAGAGCTTGCTAAGGTTGTTAAGCTTTTAAATAATGGAAATTCCCCGGGGATTGATGAGTCGTCGACCAATATTGTTAAAGCCATTTTTCCTAGTATTAATAAAGTTATGTGTCATTTAATAAATCTGTCATTTAGATCTGGAACTTTTCCGGATTCTTTTAAAAAAGCGAAAGTGTTACCACTATATAAAAGTGGTGACCGGACTAATTGCTCAAATTATAGACCCATTTCTATTCTTTCGGGTTTTTCTAAAGTAATGGAGTGTTGTTTTTATAATCGAATGTATAATTTTCTCTGTTCAAAGGATTATTTTTCAAAAACTCAATATGGATTTAGAAAAGAGCATAGTACGCAGGATGCTATATTAACTATGGTACAATTTATTCACGAGTGTCTGGACAAAAAATGGATCCCGGCGAGTATATTTTTGGACCTTGAGAAGGCCTTTGATTCGTTAAGCCATGAAATATTGTTGTATAAATTAAACCACGGTGGAATACGAGGACCAGCGCACGATTTTATCGCATCATACCTAAGTCGTCGCTCCCAAGTGACTATGATCAACGGCACAGTTTCGGATCCATGTCTGTTGTCAAATATTGGTGTCCCGCAAGGCTCAATCCTGGGACCACTGCTTTTTTTAATATATATAAATGACCTTCCTTCAGCGACAGAAAACCTTGGTCTGAATGTTCTTTTCGCTGATGATACCGGATCATCACTTACTGGATATTCGGAAGAGGATCTCAATGAGAAGCTGCAAATCGTATTTTCACAACATCTTGTATGGCTAAAAGCTAATCGTTTGTCACTTAATGCATCAAAAACCAAATTTATCATTTATAGTAGAATTGGGCAGAATGCTCAAGGAATTTCAACTACATTTGATCATGCTACAAATATTCAAATTCAAAGGGTAATTTCGTTCCGGTATCTGGGTATTATTATTGATGAAAATCTGTCATGTAAAGAACATTGTAATAGATTACGGGTTAAAGTTGCTCAGGGGGTTGGTATAATGCGAAGGTTTCAGCATTTTTTTTCATATGAAATCCTACGTCTAATTTACTTTGCGTTGGTTCATTCCCATCTTACGTATTGTCCTCTGATATATTTGGCAACATTCAGATGTCATGTGAAACCGATACAAATTCTTCAAAACCGGGCTCTTCTAATTTTAAAGAAATATTTACCATCACCGTCTTCGTATCCTAATAAGAATAAAACTGAAACTCTATATCTTCTAACTAATGTTTTGCCTGTTTCACAGATATTCACCCTCAATTCTTTTTTATTTAAGGTAAAATATGACCGGTCGGAACTACCTACGTACTTTCGTTCGAATAATTTTTTCCCTGTGCAACATGCCCATTCTTATGAAACCCGACATAAATGGAACATTCAGCACCTAAAATTAAGCACAGAGAGATCACGGTTCTCGCCCTTATTTTCAATCACGGGTTCATGGTGTCTTCATCTACCATTTATTGATTGCAGCAAATCTCTTCCAAATATAAAAAAGCAACTTCATTCTATCCTTATAAATAATTTTAAGAATTAATAATATATTGAAAATCTGGGTACATTTGATATTATTGTTATGTTGGGTGTTTTGCCCTGTGAGATGCCGGTTATCGGTTACCCTTATTCGCCCGTTGGTATTTTTTTTTTATTGGTATTTTCGGTTGATCTTTGCCCGGTGTCCGTGGGTTTGTGGGGTGGGTGTCCGTCTATTGGTGAGTCAAGGAATAACTCTTATTTATTATTTTGTTGTTAAACAGGTTTATTCCGATTAATGTACCGGGTTTTTGTCATTCGACCTTGTTTCTCCGGCGTTTACCCTGTATTTATGTCTATTTTGTACAGATATTTTAAAATTAAACCTTGAACCTTGAACCTTGACAAAGTAAACCACGGCAAAACACTACTGAAATATTCCAACTCTTGCATTTCAACGAAAGAAATCCAAAATGATCTTTGAAAAATCAAGAGAATGTAAGTGTGACAAGGTAAACCACGACAAAACACTATTGAAATATTCCAACTCTTGCATTTCAATGAAAGAAATCCAAAAGGAACTTTGAAAAATCAAGAGAATGTAATTGTGACAAGGTAAAACACAACCAAACACTACTGAAATATTCCAACTCTTGCATTTCAACGAAAGAAATTCAAAATGAACTTTGAAAAATCAAGAGAATGTAACTTTGACAAGGTAAACCACGACAAAACACTACTGAAATAATCCAACTCTTGCATTTCAATGAAAGAAATTCAAAATGAACTTTGAAAAATCAAGAGAATGTAAGTGTGACAAGGTAAACCACGACAAAACACTATTGAAATATTCCAACTCTTGCATTTCAATGAAAGAAATTCAAAATGAACTTTGAAAAATCAAGAAAATGTAACTTTGACAAGGTAAACCACGACAAAACACTACTGAAATATTCCAACTCTTGCTTTTCAACGAACGAAATTCAAAATGAACTTTGAAAAATCAAGAGAATGTAACTGTGACAAGGTAAACCATGACAAAACACTACTGAAATATTCCAACTCTTGCTTTTCAACGAAAGAAATTCAAAATGAACTTTGAAAAATTAAGAGAATGTAACTGTGACAAGGTAAACCACGACAAAACACTACTGAAATATTCCAACTCTTGCATTTCAACAAATGAAATCCAAAATGAACTTTGAAAAATCAAGAGAATGTAACTGTGACAAGGTAAACCACGACAAAACACTACTGAAATATTCCAACTCTTGCATTTCAATGAAAGAAATCCAAAATGAACTTTGAAAAATCAAGAGAATGTAAGTATGACAAGGTAAACCACGACAAAACACTACTGAAATATTCCAACTCTTGCATTTCAATGAAAGATATCCAAAATGAACTTGGAAAAATCGTGAGAATGTAAGTGTGGCAAAGTAAACCACAACAAAACACCACTGAAATATTCCAACTCTTGCATTTCAATGAAAGAAATCCAAAATAAACTTTGAACAATCAAGGGAATGTAACTGTGGCATGGTAAACCACGACAAAACACTACTGAAATAATCCCACTCTTTCATTTCAATGAAAGAAATTCAAAATGAACTTTGAAAAATCAAGAGAATATAACTGTGACAAGGTAAGTCACGACAAAACGCTTCTGAAATATTCCAGCTCTTGCATTTCAACTAAAGAAATCCAAAATGAACTTTGAAAAATAAAGGGAATGTAACTGCGACAAGGTAAACCACGACAAAACACTACTGAAATATTTCAACTCTTGCATTTCAATGAAAGAAATCCAAAATGAACTTTGAAAAATCAAGAAAATATAACTGTGACAAGGTAAACCACAACAAAACACTACTGAAATATTCCAACTCTTGCATTTCAATGAAAGAAATTGAAAATGAACTTTGAAAAATCAAGAAAAAGTAACTGTGACAAGGTAACCACGACAAAACACTACTGAAATATTCCAACTCTTGCATTTCAATGAATGAAATTCAAAATGAACTTTGAAAAATCAAGAGAATGTAACTGTGACAAGGTAAACCACAACAAAACACTATGGAAATATTCCAAGTCTTACATTTCAACGATAGAAATTCAAAATGAACTTTGAAAAATTAAGAGAATGTAACTGTGACAAGTTAAACCATGACAAAACACTACTGAAATATTCCAACTCTTGCATTTCAACGAAGGAAATCCAAAGGAACTTTGAAAAATCAAGGGAATGTAACTGTGACATGGTAAACCACGACAAAACACTACTGAAATAATTCCACTCTTGAATTTCAATGAAAGAAATTCAAAATGAACTTTGAAAAATCAAGAGAATATAACTGTGACAAGGTAAACCACGACAAAACACTACTGAAATATTCCAACTCTTGCTTTGCAACGAAAGAAATTCAAAATGAACTTTGAAAAATCAAGAAAATGTAACTGTGACAAGGTAAACCACAACGAAACACAACTGAAATATTCCAACTCTTGCATTTCAATGAAAGAAACTCAAAATGAACTTTGAAAAATCAAGAGAATGTAACTTTGACAAGGTAAACCACGAAAAAACACTACTGAAATAATCCAACTCTTGCATTTCAAGGAAAGAAATTCAAAATGAACTTTGAAAAATCAAGAGAATGTAACTGTGACAAGGTAAACCATGACAAAACACTACTGAAATATTCCAACTCTTGCATTTCAACGAAAGAAATACAAAATGAACTTTGAAAAATCAAGAGAATGTAACTGTGACAAGGTAAACCACGACAAAACACTACTGAGATAATTCAACTCTTGCATTTCAACGAGATAAATCCAAATGAACTTTGAAAAATCAAGAGAATGTAATTGTGACAAGGTAAACCACGACGAAACACTACTGAAATATTCCAACTCTTGCATTTCAATGAAAGAAATCCAAAATGAACTTTGAAAAATCAAGAAAATGTAAGTGTGACAAGGTAAACCACAACAAAACACTACTGAAATATTCCAACTCTTGCATTTTAATGAAAGAAATTCAAAATGAACTTTGAAAAATCTATAGAATGTAAGTGTGACAAGGTAAACCACGACAAAACACTACTGAAATATTCTAACTCTTGCATTTCAATAAAAGAAATCCAAAATGAACTTTGAAAAATCATGAGAATGTAAGTGTGACAAGGTAAACCACGACAAAACACTACTGAAATATTCCAACTCTTGCATTTCAATAAAAGAAATTCAAAATGAACTTTGAAAAATCAAGAGAATGTAACTGTGACATGGTAAACCACGACAAAACACTACTGAAATAATCCCACTCTTGCATTTCAATAAAAGAAATTCAAAATGAACTTTGAAAAATCAAGAGAAGGTAACTGTGACAAGGTAAACCACGACAAAACGCTACTGAAACATTCCAACTGTTGCATTTCAACGAAAGAAATCCAAAATGAACTTTGAAAAATCAAGAGAATGTAACTGTGACAAGCTAAACCACGACAAAACACTACTGAAATATTCCAACTCTTGAATTTCAATGAAAGAAATCCAGAATGAACTTTTAAAAATCAAGAAAATGTAACTGTGACAAGGTAAACCACAACAAAACACTACTAAAATATTCCAACTCTTGCATTTCAATGAAAGAAATCCAAAATGAACTTTGAAAAATCATGAAAATATAACTGTGACAAGGTAGACCACGACAAAACACTACTGAAATAATCCCACTCTTGCATTTCAATAAAAGAAATTCAAAATGAACTTTGAAAAATCAAGAGAATGTAACTGTGACAAGGTAAACCACGACAAAACACTGCTGAAATATTCCAACTCTTGCATTTCAACGAAAGGAAACCGAAATGAACTTTTAAAAATCAAGAAAATGTAACTGTGACAAGGTAGACCACAACAAAACACTACTGAAATATTCCAACTCTTGCATTTCAACGAAAGAAATTCAAAATGAACTTTGAAAAATCATGAAAATGTAACTCTGACAAGGTAAACCACGACAAAACACTACTGAAATATTCCAACTCTTGCATTTCAATGAAAGAAATTCAAAATGAACTTTGAAAAATCAAGAGAATGTAACTGTGACAAGGTAAACCACAACAAAACACTATGGAAATATTCCAAGTCTTACATTTCAACGATAGAAATTCAAAATGAACTTTGAAAAATTAAGAGAATGTAACTGTGACAAGTTAAACCATGACAAAACACTACTGAAATATTCCAACTCTTGCATTTCAACGAAGGAAATCCAAAGGAACTTTGAAAAATCAAGGGAATGTAACTGTGACATGGTAAACCACGACAAAACAC
This sequence comes from Artemia sinica, assembly GCA_027921565.1. Classification (NCBI taxonomy): domain Eukaryota; kingdom Metazoa; phylum Arthropoda; class Branchiopoda; order Anostraca; family Artemiidae; genus Artemia; species Artemia sinica. Next base: position 3,389,570 of record CM051265.1, on the reverse strand, counting down.
TACTGAAATAATTCCACTCTTGAATTTCAATGAAAGAAATTCAAAATGAACTTTAAAAAATCAAGAGAATGTAACTGTGACAAGGTAAACCACGACAAAACACTACTGAAATATTCCAACTCTTGCTTTGCAACGAAAGAAATTCAAAATGAACTTTGAAAAATCAAGAAAATGTAACTGTGACAAGGTAAACCACAACCAAACACAACTGAAATATTCCAACTCTTGCATTTCAATGAAAGAAACTCAAAATGAACTTTGAAAAATCAAGAGAATGTAACTTTGACAAGGTAAACCACGAAAAAACACTACTGAAATAATCCAACTCTTGCATTTCAAGGAAAGAAATTCAAAATGAACTTTGAAAAATCAAGAGAATGTAACTGTGACAAGGTAAACCATGACAAAACACTACTGAAATATTCCAACTCTTGCATTTCAACGAAAGAAATCCAAAATGAACTTTGAAAAATCAAGAGAATGTAACTGTGACAAGGTAAACCACGACAAAACACTACTGAGATAATTCAACTCTTGCATTTCAACGAGATAAATCCAAAATGAACTTTGAAAAATCAAGAGAATGTAATTGTGACAAGGTAAACCACGACGAAACACTACTGAAATATTCCAACTCTTGCATTTCAATGAAAGAAATCCAAAATGAACTTTGAAAAATCAAGAAAATGTAAGTGTGACAAGGTAAACCACAACAAAACACTACTGAAATATTCCAACTCTTGCATTTCAATGAAAGAAATTCAAAATGAACTTTGAAAAATCTATAGAATGTAAGTGTGACAAGGTAAACCACGACAAAACACTACTGAAATATTCTAACTCTTGCATTTCAATAAAAGAAATCCAAAATGAACTTTGAAAAATCATGAGAATGTAAGTGTGACAAGGTAAACCACAACAAAACACTACTGAAATATTCCAACTCTTGCATTTCAATGAAAGAAATCTAAAATGAACTTTGAAAAATCAAGGGAATGTAACTGTGACATGGTAAACCACGACAAAACACTACTGAAATAATTCCACTCTTGCATTTCAATGAAAGAAATTCAAGATGAACTTTGAAAAATCAAGAGAAGGTAACTGTGACAAGGTAAACCACGACAAAACGCTACTGAAACATTCCAACTGTTGCATTTCAACGAAAGAAATCCAAAATGAACTTTGAAAAATCAAGAGAATGTAACTGTGACAAGCTAAACCACGACAAAACACTACTGAAATATTCCAACTCTTGAATTTCAATGAAAGAAATCCAGAATGAACTTTTAAAAATCAAGAAAATGTAACTGTGACAAGGTAAACCACAACAAAACACTACTAAAATATTCCAACTCTTGCATTTCAATGAAAGAAATCCAAAATGAACTTTGAAAAATCATGAAAATATAACTGTGACAAGGTAGACCACGACAAAACACTACTGAAATAATCCCACTCTTGCATTTCAATAAAAGAAATTCAAAATGAACTTTGAAAAATCAAGAGAATGTAACTGTGACAAGGTAAACCACGACAAAACACTGCTGAAATATTCCAACTCTTGCATTTCAACGAAAGGAAACCGAAATGAACTTTTAAAAATCAAGAAAATGTAACTGTGACAAGGTAGACCACAACAAAACACTACTGAAATATTCCAACTCTTGCATTTCAACGAAAGAAATTCAAAATGAACTTTGAAAAATCATGAAAATGTAACTCTGACAAGGTAAACCACGACAAAACACTACTGAAATATTCCAACTCTTGCATTTAAATAAAAGAAATTCAAAATGAACTTTAAAAAATCAAGAAAATGTAACTGTGATAAGGTAAACCACAACAAAACACTACTGAAATATTCCAGCTCTTGCATTTCAACGATAGAAATTCAAAAAGAATTTGAAAAAAAATTCAAAAATAGAGGATGTAACTGTGACAAGGTAAACCATGACAAAACACTACTGAAATATTCCAACTCTTGCATTTCAACGTGATAAATCCAAAATGAACTTTGAAAAATCAAGAGAATGTAACTGTGACAAGTTAAACCACGACAAAACACTACTGAAATATTCCAACTCTTGCATTTCAATGAAAGAAATCCAAAATAAACTTTGAAAAATCAAGGGAATGTAAGTGTGACAAGGTAAACCACAACAAAACACTACTGAAATATTCCAACTCTTGCATTTCAATGAAAGAAATTCAAAATGAACTTTGAAAAATCAAGAGAATGTAACTGTGACAAGGTAAACCACGACAAAACACTACTGAAATATTCCAACTCTTGCATTTCAATGAAAGAAAACCGAAATGAACTTTGAAAAATCAAGAAAATGTAACTTTGACAAGGTAAACCACGACAAAACACTACTTAAATAATCCAACTCTTGCATTTCAATGAAAGAAACTCAAAATGAACTTTGAAAAATCAAGAGAATGTAACTGTGACAAGGTAAACCACAACAAAACACTACTGAAATATTCCAACTCTTGCATTTCAATGAAAGAAACTCAAAATGAAGTTTGAAAAATCAAGAGAATGTTACTGTGACAAGGTAAACCACAACAAAACACTACTGAAATATTCCAACTCTTGCATTTCAACGAAGGAAATCGAAAATGAACTTTGAAAAATCAAGGGAATGTAACTGTGACATGGTAAACCACGACAACACACTACTGAAATAATCCCAATCTTGCATTTCAATGAACGAAATTAAAAATGAACTTTGAAAATTCAAGAGAATGTAACTGTGATATCGTAAACCATTACAAAACACTACTGAAATATTCCAACTCTTGCATTTCAACGAAAGAAATCCAAAATGAACTTTGAAAAATCAAGAGAATGTAACTGTGACAAGGTAAACCACGACAAAACACTACTGAAATATTCCAACTCTTGCATTTCAATGAAAGAAATCCAAAATGAACTTTGAAAAATCAAGAGAATGTAACTGTGACACTGTAAACCACATCAAAACACTACTGAAATATTCAAACTCTTGCATTTCAACGAAAGAAATCCAAAATGATCTTTGAAAAATCAAGAGAATGTAACTGTGACAAGGTAAACCACGACAAAACACTACTGAAATATTCCAACTCTTGCATTTCAATGAAAGAAATTCAAAATGAACTTTGAAAAATCAAGAAAATGTAACTGTGACAAGGTAAACCACAACCAATGCTTTTCAACAAAAGAAATTCAAAATGAACTTTGAAAAATTAAGGGAATGTAACTGTGACATGGTAAACCACGACAACACACTACTGAAATATTCCAACTCTTGGATTTCAATGAAAGAAATTCAAAATGATCTTTGAAAAATCAAGAGAATGTAACTGTGACAAGGTAAACCACGACAAAATACTACTGAAATATTCCAACTCTTGCATTTCAATGAAAGAAATCCAAAATGAACTTTGAAAAATCAAGAGAATGTAACTGTGACACTGTAAACCACATCAAAACACTACTGAAATATTCAAACTCTTGCATTTCAACGAAAGAAATCCAATATGATCTTTGAAAAATCAAGAGAATGTAACTGTGGCAAGGTAAACCACGAGAAAACACTACTGATTATATTCCAACTCTTGCATTTCAATGAAAGAAATTCAAAATAAACTTTGAAAAATCAAGAAAATGTAACTCTGACAAGGTAAACCACAACCAAACACTACTGAAATATTCCAACTCTTGCATTTCAACGAAAGAAATTCAAAATGAACTTTGAAAAATCAAGAGAATGTAACTTTGACAAGGTAAACCATGACAAAACACTACTGAAATAATCCCACTCTTGCATTTCAATGAAAGAAATTCAAAATGAACTTTGAAAAATCAAGAGAATGTAACTGTGACAAGGTAAACCACAACAAAACACTACTGAAATATTCCAACTCTTGCATTTCAATGAAAGAAATTCAAAATGAACTTTGAAAAATCAAGAAAATGTAACTTTGACAAGGTAAACCACAACCAAACACTACTGAAATATTCCAACTCTTGCTTTTCAACGAAAGAAATTCAAAACGAACTTTGAAAAATCAGGCCTTTTGGGCCCCGTTGGACCCTTTTGGAGCCCGGGGGGACCTTTGGGGGCCAGGGGCTTCCTTCGGGGTTGGGTTATGTGGATCGGAGCCCTTTGGGTCAGGGTAGGGGGATCGGGGCCCTTTGGGGTTGGGGTATGGGATCTCACGACACTGTTTAAATAGAACTTGTGTATTATAACGACCACACTCAAAACCTCTTCTAAAACATCTTCTAAAATCATCTTTTATAATGTCTCTAACTGTTTCGCCGAAATAATTCCCTAAAATGTTTAAAACGGTTTCGCCCAAATAATCCCCTAAAAGTAATTTCTGCGTGTTCCTATTGTTTTGGCATCCCTGTGCTATCACATTTGAAATTTCTAGGAAACCCTTTTCCCGCGTTAATCTCTTCATCTCATAAATGTTCCTAGCTACACTATTAAGGTTTTGCTAGAATATCAATTTATCTCTCCGACTTAAAGATCAGTGAAGCCGTATTTAAAAATAGAATTTCTATCTATTTAGACTCCCGCATAATTCCAAGATAACAAGTGATGTCATTTCTAATTCCTGACACTAAAGATCAATGAGGCCCTATTTAAAAATAGAATATTAATTTTTCTCTCTGACCTAAAGTGCGTTTATCCCTCAGGCCTAAAGATTAAAGAAGCCATAATGTTTCTTAATTCCCCTTTCGTGTATCAATAATTCCCCTAGCGATTATGTAAATCTATTTCTCAGGTTAGGTTAGCCCAAAGATCAAAGAAGCCATGTTTGTTTCTTAATTCCCCTTTCGTTAATCAATAATTCCCCGCAGATTATGTAAATCAATTTCTCAGGTTAGGTTAGCCAAACAACAAAGAAGCCATGTTTGTTTCTTAATTCCCCTTTCGTGAATCAATAATTCCCCTCGATTATGTAAATCACCCCATTTTCATTACACCTGGACAAACAACAACAAATTAATCGACCTTGAAACATCCATCAAAGTGAGAAAAATCCTGTTTTTCCATTCTCACTGACAAAAACCATAAAACATCCACCAAAGTGAGAAAAATCCTGTTTTTTCATTCTCACTGACAACGAACCATTAAACAGACATAAATTGATGTTGACATCCATGAAAAACATCAAATAAATTGACCAACACACATAACCGTCCAAAAAAACATCCATCAAAGGGAGAAAAATCCTGTTTTTTCATTCTCACTGACAACGAACAGACATAAAAACATGCATAAATTATGTAAAAAAGTTGTAGGTGGCAGCAGGGGTGAGGGATCGTGTCAATAAGGGCCTTTCTACTGCCAAGTGCTGAAAAACATGTTCTGACCAAGATATGCCCAGGATTGCACAAAAGCTTCCTTTCATTGACGCCCCAGGGACTTCTTTCTGTCCGGGTCTAAGCCGGCTTAAGCACTTCGGTGTAGACTTGAGAAGATATGTAATCCCCTTCCTGCACTGGTATCCGGGATCATTACTTTTCCTGAGGTGAAAATAATTTCAATGATTTAAAGAACATGAAAATTGGAACTTGGAATGTTACGACGTTAAAAAATTACTATCGTATCGACATTTTGACTGACGAATTCAGGCGATTCGAAATGGATTAATTAGGAGTTTCAGAAACTCATATCCCAGGAGTAGGAAGCATGAAATTAGGTGATATCAAATTTGTGTACTCAGGCAGGAAGGATAGGTTACATAGACAGGGAGTAGGGCTCACGAAGAATAAGGAAGCTGCTAAGTCTTGTTTAGGCTGGTAAGGTATTAATAATAGAATACTAATTGCTCATTTTATGACTAAAAAGTTCAGGGTATCAGTTATAATAGTATACGCCCCTGTAGAACCGACTGACGAAGATACTAGTGACTCAGATGAATTTTACTTACAGTTACAGGAGCAAATAGACAGGGTCCCAGGTAGAAAAATGATTTTGTTACTGGGATATCTTAACGCCCAGGTCAGTAGAAATAGGGATAGATGGTATCCTAGCCTAGGTAAATTTGGTGTAGGAAAAGAAAACAGTAAAGGATACAGACTTTTGCAATTTTGTAGGTATAACAATCTAGTTATAACCAATAAGGTGTTTGGTCATAAAATGGATCATAAGTTAACATGGTATTCACGTGATAATAGGATAGCAAACCTTATTATAGTAAACCGAAGACTGGCAGGATGAATACAAGATATTAGGGTAAATAGGAGTGCCGTTATTGATGTTAAAGATAAAGATCGCCATCTAGTAGTGTCAAGGGTTAATTTAAAGCTGAAATATTGGAAGGGTAACTACCTCCCGGTAAGTTATGATGTTGGTAGACTCCAGGATGAGAATTTGAGAGAAAATTTCCAGGAACTGTGGAATACTAAACTTCAGAGTTAAAAATTTTATAATGTGGAAGATGGTTGGAATAATTTTAGAAAAATAATTTGCGAAGTTGCTGAAGGTCTATTAGGGAATAAAGCTAGAACAGCAGATAAGAATATTAGTAGAAAAGCTTTATGTCTAATAGAAAGGAGAAAGGACTTGTACAAGAATTATCTGAGTGATAGATCTTATGAAAACAAAAGGAATATACAAAAAGTGGAGGAAGCATTTCGTAACTATTAATAGGATACTAATGCTCATTTTATGACTAAAAAGTTCAGGTTATCAGTTGTAGTAGTATATGCCCCTGTAGAACCGACTGACAGAGATACTAGTGACTCAGACGAATTTTACTTGCAGTTACAGGAGCAAAAAGACAGGGTCCCAGGTAGAAATATGATTTTATTACTGGGAGATTTTAACGCCCAGGTCGGTAGAAATACAGATAGATGGTATCCTAGCCTAGGTAAATTTGGTGTAGGAAAAGGAAACAGTAATGGATACAGACTTTTGCAATTTTGTAGGTATAACAATCTAGTTATAACCAATACAGTGTTTGGTCATAAAATGGCTCATAAGTTAACATGGTATTCAAATGATAGGAAGACAGCAAACCTTATTCATTATTTTATAGTGTAACCGAAGACTTGCAGGATCAATACAAGATACTAGGGTATATAGGAGTGCCGTTATTGATGTTAAAAGTAAAGATCACCATCTAGTAGTGTTAATGGTTAATTTCAAGCTGAAATATCAGAAAGGTAACAACCTCCCGGAAAATTATGATGTAGGTAGACTCCAGGATGAGAATTTGAAAGGAATTTTCCAGGAACAGTTGAATACCAGACCTGAGAGTTTAAAATTTGATAATGTGGAAGATGATTGAAATTATTTTAGAAAAATAATTTGTGAAGTTGCTGAAAGTGTCTTAGGGAAGAAAGCTAGAACTGTAGCTAAGAATATTTGTGAAAAAGCTTTATGTTTAATAGGAAGGAGAAAGGAATTGTACAAGAATTATCTGAGTGATAGATCTTATGAAAACAAAAGGAATGTAAAGAAAGTGGTGAAAGTATTAGAATATGAACTAAAGAGTTGTGAAGTGGAGGCCATGGATAAAATTACGAAGGATCTGGAAGGGGCAGCTAGACGGTATAATAGTAAAATGTTGTACTGGCATGTTAACAAATTGAGATGGAGTTGTCAATCCGGACATGGCCCAGTTAAAGATAGGAATGGGGCCGCAATTAGTGACAAGGAAATAACTAAAGAGAGATGGGCCAAAAATTTTGAGAATTTGCTTAACCGAGATAGGGTTGCAGGAAATACATTCTTAGACCACACTGGCTATACATGACAAACGAAACTCAGAGAAGAGAGAAAGTAACAAAATGAAAAATAAAATCAAAAAGGGTGAAAAAACGAGGATTTTGTCAGCCAGCGAACCATGAAGAAGACAAAATATAAGCAAATATTTCGACAAGGACCTCCGCCAAGTCGTCCTCAGTGCTAAACAAAAACAAAAAAGAGAAGAAAAAAAAAACGAGAATCTAACCTTTCGAAGTTTCCTGTACAAAGACAGAATAGACACTGAATAAAAAACCAGGCAGGAATCAATGAAAATGAAATTTACCAAGATGATTGTGTAAGGATCTTTTGTCTTGTATTAATTTTGGCTGGTCTACAATTTCGGTTTTCATTAGATATGCAAATAGGTTCTTTTAAGTTTTTTCGGGTGAAAATATTGATTGAGTCCTTCAAGATTAAACTGTCGTAAATTGGGCTTAATGAAATATCTCCAGTGTCTCTATTTATTGCTAAATTTTGGTTCATATATTTTTTTATCTCAATTATCTCCTTAAAAGTTTGTGGTACGCCATTAACAGTTGATATTAAAGTTGCCTCGTCAAACAGAACTAGATGGGTCGGGTTTACGAAAATATGCGAAGCCAATGCCGAATCAAAGTTGTCATTGTTATTTTTTAATCTCAGGGACTTGTCTATTGAAATTTTGTGCTCATGCAAACGTTCACCTAGTTGTTGATGGGTTCTACCAATGTAAAATTTTCCACAAGAACACGGGATTCTGTAGACACCACTACCCAGTAGAGGGTCTGTTTTATCCTTTCCTGCGTTAAAAAAATGTTCAACCTTTTGTTCGGTTCTGAAAGAAACAGAAAGATTATGTTTATTTAAAATTTTTCTAAGTTTATCGCCAAGTTTCGGTATGCATGGTAAAACGATGAAAGTTTTTTCTCTCAATTGCCGGTGTAACCGAATCAAGGGGGACAAGCTCCCTATTTTGTTCTTTTATCTTTTTTAATCGTCTATCTATTATATTTTCAATGAGTTTGATTGGGTAACCATTGCAAAAAAGAATATCCTTGACATAATTTAGTTCAGAATTTATATGATTACGGGAACAAATTTTTAAAACTCTGTCGACTAAAGAGATTATTACCCCTCTTTTTACAGAAGGAGGGTGATGGGAAGAGAAATGTAGATATCGATCATTATGAGTCGGCTTTCTATATATAGAAAATTCAAGACTAGGATTAGTTTTTATAATCAAAACATCTAAGAAAGGCAGCTTATCTGAATCTTCGAGTTCCATTGTGAACTGGAGATTCGAATCAAAAGAGTTCAAATGTGCCAAAAAATCTCTTAGAGAGTCTTGTCCATGTTCCCAAACAGAAACGATATCATCAACAAAACGAAACCAGATGGAGTGTTTTAAGTGGAAACTATTCAAAGCAGACTGTTCTATGAAATCCATGTAAAAATTTGCCAAATAAGGAGACAAGACAGTGCCCATGGATAAGCCCATTATTTGAAGAAAAAATTTGTTTCGGAATTTAAAATACGAGGAGTATTTGTTGCAAAGACGGACAAGGGTCATTATTGTATCAATTTCCAAAGTTTTGTAATCCGACCAAGCTGAATTTTCCTCTAATTTTCTTTGTAAAGCCTGCTCACATTTATGAACATCGCATGAAGTGTACATAGAAACTGCATCAAAACTAGATAAAACGGTATTTGCTGTTGTACTTTGATTTTTTAACTTCTCAACAAGATCTATGGAGTTTTTAATATAGGATTTCTGTGTGCTTAAAAGAGGCTTAAAAATGGTGGCTAAGAAACTTCCTATACCCGTAGCTGGAGAACTATAACATGCTACAATTGGACGTAACGGAATATCTTTCTTATGGATTTTAGGCAGACCATAAAACTTAGGGGCTGAACAACCTTTGGGATAAAATTTTCTGTACATTTGAGGGGTAATTAGTCTAGTATCTTTTAAAATTCCTAGTTCATTTCTCAACTTCTGTGTGTATTTGTCCGTGGGATCAAAATTTATTTCTTTGTAAATATTTTTATCCATTAAAAGGGTGTTAACTTTTAATTCATAATCTGCAGAATTCATAATTACAACTGTGTTTCCCTTGTCCGCTTTCGTAATTACTGTGTTTTTGTCTTTTTTTAAATTTCGGAGGATTTTAATTTCTTCCTTTGATTGAGTTGAAAGTGACAAAGATGGCCTATAATCAAGAATACTCTTTACAATTTCACCTCTGAGTAGGTCTGGATTTTCGACTTCACCATGAGAGCTAAAAATAGCAGACTCCACGCCCGTAATAATTTCTGAAGTATTTACGTGTGTTTGAGCCATTGCAAATTTTGGTCCTTTTGAAAGAATACTTAGTTCCTTGGATGTAAATACCTTAGAGGATAAATTTTCCAAAGGAGGACCAGGACAAAATCTAGGAAGGAAAATCCGTGTTTGTTGAAACTGTTGAAATTCCAGTTTTGAGAATTTTTCCGATAAACGAGTTGTTGCTAAATGGAATATGTGTCTGAAAGACCTATGTGAGATTTGTAAAATCTGGTGAAAATCATGAGGGGACAAAATCTGATATAATAAGGATTTTAAATTAAGTATTTTATTACTAAGGACGTATCTTCTGGATCTATGGTCTTTTAAAATATGTGTTAAAGTTTTGAAACCCATTCTCTGAATAAATGGGCCTTCAGAATGTGTGCCTAAATGTAGGTTGAAACGTAAAGAAGGTGGAAGAATTCGATGTCTTTTACAAGTTTCTAAGAAATTAAACTGACAAATAAGATTTGCATGTTTCTTAACACAATTTAAAAAATCTAAAAACAATATTGGTCCAGTGCTCCCCGTAAGCTTGACGCAAATACATTCTTAGACCACACTGGCTATACATGACAAACGAAACTCAGAGAAGAGAGAAAGTAACAAAATGAAAAATAAAATCAAAAAGGGTGAAAAAACGAGGATTTTGTCAGCCAGCGAACCATGAAGAAGACAAAATATAAGCAAATATTTCGACAAGGACCTCCGCCAAGTCGTCCTCAGTGCTAAACAAACACGAAAAAGAGAAGAAAAAAAAAACGAGAATCTAACCTTTCGAAGTTTCCTGTACAAAGACAGAATAGACACTGAATAAAAAACCAGGCAGGAATCAATGAAAATGAAATTTACCAAGATGATTGTGTAAGGATCTTTTGTCTTGCATTAATTTTGGCTGGTCTACAATTTCGGTTTTCATTAGATATGCAAATAGGTTCTTTTAAGTTTTTTCGGGTGAAAATATTGATTGAGTCCTTCAAGATTAAACTGTCGTAAATTGGGCTTAATGAAATATCTCCAGTGTCTCTATTTATTGCTAAATTTTGGTTCATATATTTTTTTATCTCAATTATCTCCTTAAAAGTTTGTGGTACGCCATTAACAGTTGATATTAAAGTTGCCTCGTCAAACAGAACTAGATGGGTCGGGTTTACGAAAATATGCAAAGCCAATGCTGAATCAAAGTTGTCATTGTTATTTTTTAATCTCAGGGACTTGTCTATTGAAATTTTGTGCTCATGCAAACGTTCACCTAGTTGTTGATGGGTTCTACCAATGTAAAATTTTCCACAAGAACACGGGATTCTGTAGACACCACTACCCAGTACAGGGTCTGTTTTATCCTTTCCTGAGTTAAAAAAATGTTCAACCTTTTGTTCGGTTCTGAAAGAAACAGAAAGATTATGTTTATTTAAAATTTTTCTAAGTTTATCGCCAAGTTTCGGGATGTATGGTAAAACGATGAAAGTTTTTTTCTCACTTGCCGGTGTAACTGAATCAAGGGGGACAAGCTCCCTATTTTGTTCTTTTATCTTTTTTAATCGTCTATCTATTATATTTTCAATGAGTTTGATTGGGTAACCATTGCAAAAAAGAATATCCTTGACATAATTTAGTTCAGAATTTATATGATTACGGGAACAAATTTTTAAAACTCTGTCGATTAAAGAGATTACAACCCCTCTTTTTACAGAAGGAGGGTGATGGGAAGAGAAATGTAGATATCGATCATTATGAGTCGGCTTTCTATATATAGAAAATTCAAGACCAGGATTAGTTTTTATAATCAAAACATCTAAGAAAGGCAGCTTACCTGAATTATATTATATTTTCAAACTCATTGAAAATATAATAGATAGACGATTAAAAAAGATAAAAGAACAAAATAGGGAGCTTGTCCCCCTTGATTCAGTTACACCGGCAATTGAGAAAAAAACTCTCATCGTTTTACCATACATCCCGAAACTTGGCGATAAACTTAGAAAAATTTTAAATAAACATAATCTTTCTGTTTCTTTCAGAACCGAACAAAAGGTTGAACATTTTTTTAACTCAGGAAAGGATAAAACAGACCCTGTACTGGGTAGTGGTGTCTACAGAATCCCGTGTTCTTGTGGAAAATTTTACATTGGTAGAACCCATCAACAACTAGGTGAACGTTTGCATGAGCACAAAATTTCAATAGACAAGTCCCTGAGATTAAAAAATAACAATGACAACTTTGATTCGGCATTGGCTTCGCATATTTTCGTAAACCCAACCCATCTAGTTCTGTTTGACGAGGCAACTTTAATATCAACTGTTAATGGCGTACCACAAACTTTTAAGGAGATAATTGAGATAAAAAAATATATGAACCAAAATTTAGCAATAAATAGAGACACTGGAGATATTTCATTAAGCCCAATTTACGACAGTTTAATCTTGAAGGACTCAATCAATATTTTCACCCGAAAAAAACTTAAAAGAACCTATTTGCATATCTAATGAAAACCGAAATTGTAGACCAGCCAAAATTAATGCAAGACAAAAGATCCTTACACAATCATCTTGGTAAATTTCATTTTTATTGATTCCTGCCTGGTTTTTTATTCAGTGTCTATTCTGTCTTTGTACAGGAAACTTCGAAAGGTTAGATTCTCGTTTTTTTTTTTTCTTCTCTTTTTTGTTTTTGTTTAGCACTGAGGACGACTTGGCGGAGGTCCTTGTCGAAATATTTGCTTATATTTTGTCTTCTTCATGGTTCGCTGGCTGACAAAATCCTCGTTTTTTCACCCTTTTTGATTTTATTTTTCATTTTGTTACTTTCTCTCTTCTCTGAGTTTCGGTTGCAGGAAAATATATAGAGGAAAATGAAAAAGTTTGTGATGCCTTGGATGTGAAGGAAGATTTGTTTTGTGAGGACAAATTTGCAATAGTGCTAAAAGGATTAGAAAATAACAAGGCTCCAGGTCCTGATAGGGTGGTAAATGATTTTCTTAAATATGGTGGCTCTGAGGTTATAAATAAGTTACTGAAGATTATGAATATAATTTTTGATAAAAGAGAAGCACCTAACAAGTTTAGGAAAACCTTAAATAAGTCACTTTATAAGAAAGGTGATAAAAGTGAGATTTGTAATTGTAGAGGCATTAGTATGGTCTCTTTAAGTAGTAAATTACATAACAGTATGATACTTTTTATACTGAGAGATGCTGTAGACAAAGTTTTAAGAGAAGAACAGTGCGGTTTTAGAAAAGGTAGAGAGTGTGTCGATCAAATTTTCACTCTTAAGCTAATAATTTAGAAGTGCCTGATTTTTCAAACACCTTTGGTCCTCAGTTTTATAGATTATGAGCAAGCGTTTGAATCTGTGATAGAATTGCTTTAGTGAAGGTTTTATCCTTTGAATGGTATATTAGACAAATACATTAAAGTGATTAGTGCTATGTACGAGAATAACACTGCTGCGGTTAAGGTTTGAAATGAGGTTAGCAGCTGGTTTTGTATTAAGTCAGGAGTTAAGCAGGGTGTTGTTCTATCCACCGTTATATGGATGATTTTGATGGAATTTGTCTTAAGGAGCACAGGAAAAGCAATGGGAGACCACGGAATCAAATGGGGAGGAAAAAGCCACCTGGACTTATGCTGATGATTTACTCATTCTAGATGAAAGTGTGAGCAAAATGAATGAAGTCTTAGAGGTTTTGCGAGTTCAGGGTGCTAGAATAGATTTGAAAATTAATGTTAAAAAGACTAAGTCACTAAGGCTAGGAATATGTTAAGATGAAAAGGTTACGTTGGGTAATAAAAAGATTGATCTGGTGGGCAGCTTCACTTACCTTGGTAGTATTATTAGTAAAGATGGTGGGAGCAGTAAAGATGTTAAAAGTAGAATAGCCAAGGCTCAGGGTGTTTTTTGACAGTTAAAAAAGTTCGGAAGAATAGGAAGATAAGTCTGAAAACCAGGATTAGAATATTAGAAGCTGCAGTGATGACAGTGGTCAAATATGGCTCTGAAGAATGGACGCTCCGAAAAGTGTATGAAGATTTGCTAGTTGTTTTCCAGAGAAGTTGCGTAAGGATTGTTCTGGGTACCCGGCTGGCTGAACGTATTTCAAACAATAGGCTATACGAATAATGTGGTTTAATACCGCTCTCTAGGGCTATAATGAAAGAAAGATTGAGGTAGCTTGGCTACTTTGTGCGGATGAAGGATGATGGATTGCCGAAGATTGTTCTTATCAGCCAACCATGTAGGGCTAAGCGGAAAGCAAGTCGTCCTCGTCTGGGGTATGAGGACATCATATAGATTGGGATGGAGGAGGAGCGTGCGTAGATGTGTTGGCCTCAGGCGGCTTGTTGCTGCGGTGAGTTGTTAGTAGTATTAGTAGTACTAGTAACATAACTGAAGAAGCTTTGATAAAAAAACATTTAAGGTAAAAACAAACTTTTAAGGTAAAACATAATCAAACAGAACACTTTGGAAAAAATATTCAAGGTGAAAAGTAAGAAAACAGAACACTGAAAAAAACTATTTAGGGTGAAACCTAACATAACAGAAGACACTTTGAAACAAAATTTTAAGGTGAAACCTAACAAAACAGAAGACACTTTGAAACAAAATTTTAAGGTGAAACCTAACAAAACAGAAGACTTTTGAAAAAAACATTTAAGGTGAAACGTAACAAAACAGAAGACTGAAAAATTTTAATGGTTAAACCTAAAAAAGAGAAGACACATTGGAAAAAATAAAACTTTTAAGGTGAAACCTAACAAATAGAAGACACTCTAAAAAAAATTTAAGGTGAAACGTAACAAAACAGAAGACTGAAAAAAATTTTAATGATGAAACCTAATAAAAAGAAGACACGTTGAAAAAAGGAAAACTTTGAAGGTGAGACCTAAAAAACAGAAGACACTCTAAAAAAAATTAAGGTGAAACGTAACAAAATAGAAGAAACTTTGAAAAACAAAAACTTATGGTGATACCTAACAAAACAGAACATTATAATAACACTTAAGATAGGAAAATAATTAAGGTAAAAGCTAATATAACTGAAGACACTTTGAAAACAAAACATTTAAAGTGAAACCCAACAAAGGTGAAGACACTGACAAAATTAATGTATAGCCTAACAAAACAGAAGACACTATGAAAAAAAAATTAAGACGAAACGGGACAAAACAGAACACACTTCGAAAATAACATTTAAGGTGAAACCTAACAAAACAGAACACTTTGAAAAAAAAAATTAAGGTGAACAAAAAAATTTAAGGTTAAACCTAAAAAATAGAACACTTTGGAAAAACAATTTAAGATGAAACGTAACAAACAGAAGACTGAAAAAAAATTCTAAGGTGAAAGCTAATAAAACAAAACCCGTTGAAAAAAAGGTGAAACGTAACAAAACAACGCTGAAAATAAAAACTTTGGTATTGTCCGGATTTCCAGGGTTGACCCTGATTTTCATGAACTAGTGGGGATTTCTATGTGATGCTTATGATTTCTATGAATTCATCTAGAACTTGTAAGACAATTGTCCAGAACTTTGAAAAAAACAACTCTAAGGTGAAACCCCAAAAAGAAGGCACTTTTGAAAAAAACTTTGAAGGTGAAACAACGAAACAGAACGCTTTGGAAAAAAAAATTAAGGTGAAACGTAACAAAACAGAAGACTGAAAAAAAACTATTTAAGGTGAAACCTAACAAAACAGAACACTTTTGAAAAAAAAATTGAAGGTGAAACGTAACAAAACAGAAGACTGAAAAAAACTTTTAATGGTGAAACCTAATAAAACAGAAGACACATTGAAAAAAAGAATAACTTTTAAGGTAAAATATAACAAACAGAAGACACTTTAAAAAATTAAGGTGAAACGTAACAAAATAGAAGACAATTCAAAAAAAAACTTAAGGTGATACCTAACAAAACAGAACATTAAAAAAACACTTAAGATAGGAACAAAAATTAAGGTAAAAGCTAACATAACTGAAGACACTTTGAAAACAAAACATTTAAGGTGAAACCCAACAAATGTGAAGACACTCACAAAATTAATTTATAACCTTACAAAACATAAAAAAAAACTATGAAAAAAAATTAAGGTGAAACGTGACAAAACAGAAGACACTTTGGAAAAAAGGTTTTAAGATGAAACTGAACAAAACAGAGAACTTTAAAAAAAAATTAAGGTGAAAAAAACTTTAAGGTAAAACCTAAGAAACAGAACACTTTGGAAAAAAACATTTAAGATGAAACGTAACTAAACAGAAGACTGGAAAAAAACTTCTAAGGTGAAACCTAACAAAACAAAACCCTTTGGAAAAAAATAAGGTGAAACGTAACAAAACAACGCCGAAAATAAAAACTTTTGGTATGGTCCAATTTTCCAGGGTCGACCCTGATTTTTATGAATTTGTGTAGATTTCTATGCAATGCTTATGATTTGTATGAATTCATCCAGAAATTGTAAGACAATTTTCCAGAACTTTGAAAAAACAACTCCAAGGTGAAACCCAACAAAGTAGAAGACACTTTAAAAAAAAACTTTTAAGGTGAAACGTAACAAAACAGAACACTTTAAAAAAACTTTTAAGGTTAAACGTAACATAACAGAAGACAATTTGAAAACAATACATTTAAGATGAAACCCAACAATGCAGAAGACACTATGAAAAAAACTATTAAGGTGAAACCTAAGGAGACAGAAGACATTCCAAAAAAAACTTTTAAAGTGAAACGTAACAAAACAGAAGACACTTTAAAAAAACTTAAGGTGGAACGTAACGAAGAGAACATTAAAAAACATTTAAGATAAGAAAAAATAAGGGAAAAGCTAACATAACTGAAGCTGCTTTGATAAAAGAAATATTTAAGGTAAAAAAAACATTTAATTTGAAACTTAACCAAAAAGAACACTTTGGAAAAAAACATTTAAGGTGAAGCGTAACAAAACGGAACACTGAAAAAAAAAATTTAAGGTGAAACCTAACAAAACAGAAGACTCTTTGAAACAAAATTTTAAGGTAAACCTAACAAAACAGAACACTTTGAAAAAAAACATTTAAGGTGAAACGTAACAAAACAGAAGACTGAAAAAAAACTTTTAATGGTGAAACCTAACAAACCAGAAGACACTGGAAAAAACTTTAAGGTGGAACCTAACAAAACTGAACACTGAAAAAAACAATATAAGATGAAACTTTATAAAACACAAGTATTAAACAGAGTATTGTTAATGACCAACCATTGAGTATCAGTGGGGTGCTCGCATGAGAAAAAATTAAAAAAAAACTTTCCGTGAGTTTTACTCTTAAAAGTCTAGATGGCAACACGTTTTCACTATCTCAAGTGCTGCCATCTATTTCAGTAATACTTATAGATGGCAACATAACTGAATTTTAAGCTAGGTTAAATTGAGTTAAAAGCTTTCAACTTAGGTTCATTTAACTTCACTTAGCGTGGCCCGCCACGCTAAGTGAAGTTAAACGAACATAAGTGGATGAGTTGTGGCCCCTGGAACCTAATAGGAGGGTTGCGTCCCTGGAATAGGCGGGGGGCGGTTTCATGGAGCGGGGACTTGGGGCCCTAGTTTGGGACTTATGGAACTGGTGTAGGACATGGGATCCTGGAGTGGGGACATGGAGGCCTGGATTGGGAATTGGGGTCCTGGATGAGAATTTGGGGGTCCCTACTCAATGGCAAGGCCGATCGGCTCGATACTATTTGAGTACATAAACATATCTACCAATTGCTTATAAGGATTCATATAAAAACTTCATTTATTATGCATAATTTTACTTCATTGTCACTTTTATTATTAAATAACATTCTTGGCAGTCAAAATTCTGATAATAATGTTTCCAATACTTTTCCTTATCACTCCAGAACGTCATGCCAGATGGTTGACAGACTCAACGTCTCCAATGGCCTCTTGGAATTTTAGGATATGTGTTGTTGTATAGATTGTTATGTGTCTTTTTTATGGTGGGACAGGGCATCCACAGGAATGATAGGCCCACAGGAATGGTGGGGGGACAGACCTGCAGAAGTGAATATCCCCACACTACTTTTGATACTAGGAGAAATAGAAACATTTAGCTAAAAATAATGATTGTTTTCAGAAGAGTGCAAATGACTAATGTTTTGGTCTTCAGAAGGCCTGGAGGGTTAGCCTGACTCATCTTAGTTTCTTCTCGTTTTGAGTTTTACTCGGTATTTTATTTGAATTTCTGTTAGTTTTGGGTTTCATTTATTTGTTGCTTGTGTTATATGGTTGTTTTACGCTTGAAAAATTAATTGACTTTATTTGTGTTACCTTTGGGTATAATGTAGTTCTTTAGTTTGAAAGTCTTTTTAAAATAAATCAGTGTAAGAATTTAATTATTTTGATGCATTAATTGTTATCAAAATTTCCTCTTTTGTCTTTTCGGTTACTATTGGGCCCCAAGTCCACTGCGTCATTTGCGCTGTACCGAAAACAAGTTTTTTTAAATATTTTATTTTGCACTTAAAATATTGAAAGAAGTAATAACAGTGAAATAAAATCTTGAGCTGCTTAGCTTTCGGCAATCAATATCACTATATATCAAATATTCAGTTTAATTCAATTAGTTGTTTCCAAAGACTGTTCAAGACACATATAGTTTTCAATACAGAAGTTTTATAGAGAAGTTATGGAATACATACAGAAGTTCTTCAATACAGAAGCTATAGTTTTTAATACCACGTAAGAATTTCCGCAACTATTGTCCTCTATAATCGGTGTTTCATCAAAGTAAGTGAATTAGAACACTTGCTTTCAATTACACCTATTATATTATCTACAGAGTGGTCTGCGATTAAAGTTCTTTCATAATACTAAACATTCTCTCATAATGCTCTTTCTTGTCTTAAAAAAATATGTCTGTTAAAACCTACTACAATTTTCTTTGAATTTAATTAAAACAAGGATCTGGGCTGCGAAATGAAAACCTTCGTTGAAACTGCACAAAAAAGGCCACTTTTTATCTAAGAAGTATATTTAGATGAAGCTCATTATCAGACTATAAAAATCGTTAAAAACTGTCTTGAATCTTACTGGAAAAAATGATCACAATAGGGTGAAGATATATTTAATGGTAATCACACAAGACTCATTAATTCCACTAATTTTAAATGGACAAAACGAACATCATTGATTGTAGAAACTAATTGCATGCACTAGCATAATTAACTATGACTTCGAAAAGAATGGTGTTTTGGACTCTCCTTCTGTATCTCTCAGTCCTAAAAATAAAAAATATCTTAAGTAACAAAGCATTAAATGAACAGACCTAAGTGTAGAGAATCAACACATAATATTGATTGTCTGCTATTCCACCATCCTTATTGCCGAAAGTGGCAATAGGGGAGGTAGAAGAGAAGCTTAAAATAGTGGACACTGGTGGTAATGTCAAAAAAAAATTATTAAAGCCATCTACTATTTCGTGACTTTGTTTGACCCAAAAATACTTTGTACTTAAATTTCAAAATACTTGAAAATGCAGGGAGGGTAAAGGAAAAAGAATCCAGTAATATTAATTTCTGAAAGGAAGGGGGGAGAGATATAATTTTCAAAATCTATGGGGAGGGGGATAAATGCGTTGTGTTTTCTACTTTATATCAAAAATTCAAAAAAAAGAGATTGGGACCCCTGCCTCCTGAATTGACACCATTTCTGATTTGAACTTAAGTGGATCTATAATCATAAATTGAACTAGCCTACTTAACCTGCCAGGATTTTCCTGAGCCAAACTAGGGCAAATTTATGCACACTGGATTTGGACGATACATATTTAATGAAAAGGAAAAATGGATGATTAATATTATTACATAACGACAAATTTAAGCTTCAGTCCTATTAAATTGGAGATCAATTATATCACATATACATTTCTTTTTAAAAATTTTATATGTTGTTTACTGTCTTCAACAACAATGTCTTCAATAACAACGATTCAAGTGAGTAGTGGAGTTCCTATGGGTCCCATAGGGCCCTATCCCTTTGAATCCCGGCGCCGGCACTTGTTTCAAGCTAGTGAATATTCTGAAAAGTTTCTTCGGGAGACACCTGAGTGTTACATAATAGGGAGTGTTTTTTCTTGAAAAATTCTTTGGTTGTTATGTTAAAGTTTAAAAGCCTAAAGGTGTAGGAAAAAACATTCAGAGCCCGCCTTTTAAGTGTGGAGCCTTTGGTTATAAAAATTGATCTTAACCTAATGTTTACATTTTTTTGGGGGTACAAAAGCCTTTTGTTTTTAATTGTTTTTTTTTCACTGTTGATGACACAGACAAAGGCGCCCTGTTATGAATTTATTTTCCAACGTGAACAAAGGATCCCGTTATGCGACAAACAGTGTTATGCAAGAGAATGTTATTCTCATAGTGGGTAATGGACCGGGTAATTCTCCTTGTTTCCCAAGGGCTATAAAACCCAGATCAAAACGTGGAGAGCCATCAGTCTAACTTTCGAGATGGCTATTGCCAGAAGAAATTTTAAAAAGTATTTGGCCCCAGCCTATTTGCAGGTAAGTAAGGGATCCCTCCATCCACCAAAAATAATAGGGTGACCTTTTACTCAAATTAGAGCTGATATAATTTTCTATATGAAAATAGCAAGTAAAACCCCTTCCCCCTCTTAATAACCTTATTTTCGCATGACAAATTGATTTTCTGTAAATTTGCCTGCTATTTCAAAGCACTTTTTGTTAATCGAAGCCTATTTAGCAGATTTGTTTAACACCAAATTAATTATTGCCCATAAACAGGTCTAGGCTTAGTTATCCCATGCGCTAGAAGTTCACCCTACCGTTACTCGATGAAATAGGGGTCCATTAATGCATTCTTTGTCTGCAAAATTATCAGCTAAATTCCATCAGAAAAGCAATTATGAAAAGGAGCGAATGCTCAGGAGAAAAGTATATTTATTTCTCATTAAAATTAAGAGATGATGGTTAAATTGATTGAATTTTTACCGATGATTCCATGCAGGTAATTCTTGAGTATAATAAAAATAATTGTGTGAGACCCCGACCTCCCTACATAATATAAGCATGGTGGAGGGGGGGGGGGGTATGCAATCATTTTAAAGCCATAATTTTTTGGTTACACCTAGCTTATTAAACTCGATTTTAATGGGAAAAATGATGAAACCATAGGATGAGAAAAATTCATTGTCTGTTTCAGAATGTTCCTTTTTGTTACATTTAAATGGTGTTGTATAAAGGTTCTGTAGCTTACGTGCAAAGATTTATTTGAAAAAATAGGTGTGAAGAATAGAGCATCTATTGCCGGAATGTTTTCTTTTACTATAACATATTATAGAATGAATAAAAGACATATAAAGGAAAAAATATAATTAGGGGATAAAAATATTTACAATCTACGATACTCATTAAATCTAGGTTTTCCGTCAAATATTCCATTTTTGGACTTTTCAATTACTATTAAAACTAGTCGCCTTCACTTAGGCAGATTAATTGATTCTATTTTTGCTCATTTTTGGTTTAATTGAGTTCTTACCTTTCTTTGAAAAACTTATTTTACTGAAATATTGTTTCCATTACTTTCTTGTTTTACCCTTTGGACCACGAATACAGTCTTTGGCGTCGCCATTACCTCATACGTTGGTACATCTATTAACAAAAGCTTCTCCAATACAACAAACGGGGTTAAGACACCACAAATCCTCTGAAAAACGTTTTCAGAACCATCCAATTCTTCTCACATGGCCGAATCAAATCAGTTTCTGTTTTATGGTACAAGGGGTTAAACGGATAGACACTATTCAAGGTAGTTTCTTGGTTTTAACTCAACATATAAAACTTTTTTTATTTAGGAAAAAAAAGAGTTTATAGTTTTGTTTATGCATGAGCCTGGTGTTTAGAAGGCCAGATAATTATTTGTATTTTAATGGTTTAGCTGCAGTAAATCCAGTATTTGAGTATGGATAATACCTTTCATAAGTTTATACTTTACAAATTACATAAGGTCATAACAGCTTGGCCGTCTAAACCGTCATTATATAAGGTCATAACGCCTAGCGCGTATAGGCCGTCATTACATAAGGTCATAACGCATAGGACGTACAGACCGCCATTACATGAGGTCATAATGCCTAGGGCGTATAGGCTGTTATTACAGAATGTCATAATGCCTAAGGCGTACAGACCGTCATCACATAAGGTCATAACGCCTATGGCGTACAGGCCGTCATTACATAACGTCATAACGCCTAGGGCATACAGACCGTCATTACATAAGGTCATAATGCCTAGGGCGTATAGGCCGTCATTAAAAAGGTCATAACGCCTAGGGCGTACAGTCCGTCATTCCATAAAGTCATAAGGCCTAGGGCGTACAGACCGTCATTGCATAAAGTCATAACGCCTAGGCCATATAGGCCGTCATTACATAAGGTCATAACGCCTAGGGAGTACAGACCACCATTACATAAGGTTATAACGCCTAAAGCATATAGGCCTTCTGGCAAGGAAAGCTGTAAAAATCTGAAAAATATGTTTCAGTTTTTGACAGTTGTTAATAATCAGTTGGTTGTAAAGGTACTTTTTTATGTTAAACATGTGGCAAAAATATACTCGGGATCAATAGCTTTACCTTTCAAAAATTTCTTTTAATACCGACCGTTGCACTTTGAAAATTTTTGACAGAAAGCCGGAAAAATCTGAAAAATGTGTTTCAGTTTTTGACAGTTGTTAATAAC
This sequence comes from Artemia sinica, assembly GCA_027921565.1. Lineage (NCBI taxonomy): Eukaryota > Metazoa > Arthropoda > Branchiopoda > Anostraca > Artemiidae > Artemia > Artemia sinica. The sequence goes on along the minus strand of CM051265.1, from coordinate 3,366,776 downwards.
CAATGTCCCAGCATCTAATTATTAAGATTTTATAGTTGGATAAAATTATGTATCGATAATATCGTAATTGTTTAAATAATCACTACAGGATGAAATGAAAAATATGAAGTCACAGATTGTTTGTTTACAAAATAATGGAAGATCCTTTTCCGAACGTGACCAAACCTCCAAACCTTACATGGGTGAGGGCTCCTCAGAAACGGCCTCGAGAGACCGAGAAGATACAGGTGATGGCGATTCTGAGAATGAGGACAATGATTCTTTGCATTTCGAAGACGAGCAGTCGATGGTAAACACTGATCATAGAACAGGATTACAAGATCTCTTTGGCAGAGTCGCTGGACCTTGTATACGAAGCACTGGGTGACACCATTTGCCCCAGGCCTACCATTACCGTCCAACAGCCTCGCTCGGCGGCAGAGCTGGCTTTGGCAATTGAGCCATTCAAGTGAAAACAGCTTATCACGTTAACTTTCTCCCCAATGCTGAAAAACTTCATCAAGCAGCGCTCAGAAGAACTGCGGTCAACAACAAAGAATATGTCATTCTCAGAACGTGGTACTTTCTTTGAGCCTCTCGACATACCGGGCCGAGCGAAAGCTTACAAATGTCACGACACACATTTGGCTTCACAGGCGCACGCAACTCTTGTTTCGGACTTGCACTCTTTGAGTAAAACTTCCTCTTTTTTCCTTAGTTTTTACTCCTTTTTAGATATTAGCAGCTGGCAACCCTGGTGGTACGCAAAAGTCATGGAACAAAACATTACAGAAGTGAATTTTTGTATCTTGTTTGTACTTATTTGTATTTTAATCATTTGGGTGTGTTAAACCCAATATTTATGGTATGGTATAATACTCATTACATAAGGTCATAAGACCTAGGGTATACAGGCCGTCATTACATAAGGTCATAACGCCTTGGGCGTAGAGACCGGAATTACATAAGGTCATAACACCAACGGGTGTATAGACTACCATTACGTTAGTTCATAACACCTTGGGTGTACAAACCGTCATTACATAGGGTCACAGAAGCTTGGGTGTACATGCCGTCATTGCATATGGTCAAGTCACCTTGGGTGTACAGACCGTCATTAAATAAGTTCATAACGCCTTGAGCGTAGAGACCGGCATTATATAAGGTAATAGCATCTTGGGTATACAGGCCACCATTACTTAAGGTCATAACGCCTTGGGAGTACAGACCCTCATTAAATAAGGTCATAATGCTTTGGGAATACAGACCGCCATTATATAAGGTCACGACACCTTGGACGTACTTACCGTCATTGCATAGTATTGTAACGACTGCAGCGCTGACCTATTGGTCTGTTCTGGTACGGGGTAAGTTTTTCTGGTGATTAGAGTTGAATTTACTTCCAGAGTCGAATTACAAATATGCTATGGTAGCTGGATAACAGAATATACTTATAATATGGAAGAAAATATCGTTTCAAAACGTAGTACTTTCTTTGACACTTTCGGCATCCCGGACTGAGCGAGAGCTTACAAATGTCAAGACGCATTTTCAGCTTCACAGGCACCACACATAAACCCAAAGTTCATTTTGTTACCATTAACTGCATAAGTAGAGGACAGAAAGTTTAAATCAGTTGACAGAAGGTCATTCTTGGCCTTAGATTCTTCCACACGAGTGACTCTGAGCATGCTATCATACAGTGGCCTCACGTTAGGTACTGTCATAAAGATTTTAAAGGCAGAGAACGTCCCTCCTGACACTATCCCAAAAACTGATAAAGTTCTTGGATTCTGTTAGTAGATGTCAGCAGCACCTTTCAAATATTCTTTCTAGAGCGTACTCAAAATTGATGTTTATGAGAAGAGATACTGTCTCGAAAATTCCTGACTTGTCTCAGGAGATTAAGAATAAACCGAGATTATCATCTCTGGAAAGTATTTCATGTTTTCCGCCGACTTTAAAGACCTAACTCACGGATTGAGGCTAGGGTTCACTTTCAAAAACAAAATCTATCAGTTCAAAGTGCCATCGTGAGCTATGGCCATCTTCAAACCATCCAATTGCATGCTTACATGAACAAATAGATTCTGCACAATTACCAAAAGTCATTAGTACAGAACAATGTAAAGACCATTATGACTCTTCAGCACAGACTTGGGTTCATGCTGAGCGAGAAATCAGATGATTCTTCTGCACAGACTTGTTTTCATGTTGAGCGAGAAATAAGAATTGCAACCTATGCGACGGATCATATTTCTCGAGTTTCTGGTAGACCTGCAGGTAAAGAGGGTGTACATAACCCCGGAAAAGATTCAGAACTTGATATATGCAATCAAGGCAGCTCTGAAAAAATCGCATACCTCAATAAGGCAACTGATGAAGCTGATTGGACTCATCAATGCGGGCTCAAGAGCAATTCCTTTCAACAGACTACATCTAAGGAAATGTCAGTTACTAATGCTCAGAGTGTGGGACAGGTCTTGGAACAACATAGATTTAAACATCCTAACTACGACAGAGATGAAAGAGGCATTTTCACCATGGCTTAACAAATATTGGCTGAGTCAAGGCCTTCCTCTCAAGCCCCCTATCGTTTCCAAAACAACATTCACCGACAGCTCAACCTACGGGCAAGGTGACTATCTACAGGACTCACATCAAGACACTTCGGGAAGAAGGTCTCCAGAAGAGAAATCTCTTCATAGAAATTGCCTCTAGATGAAAGCCGTAGCCAACACAATCAAAGCCTTCGCGGAGGAGCTAAGAAACGAGGAAGTCATGGTAGCGAAGGAAAATTTGACTGTAGTCAATTACATAAGCAATGAGGGCGGAACCCGTTCTTTCTCCCTAGAGGAGGAATCCATAAAGCTCGTCGAGATTACAATGGCCCTGAACGTTCACTTGAGGGCAAGACACATCGCCGGGTCACTCAATCTAGTAGCTGACAAACTGTCACGAGAAGGAAAAGGTCTTCCCACGGAATGGAGTCTTAACGAGAGTGTCTTCAGAGCTCCATCAAAAGAGTATGGATTGCCAGAATTCGATCTATTCACGACTCAATTGAACCGAAAGATCGACGTATATTTATCACCAGTTCCAGATTCTCTTGCGATCGGCACAGATGCCCTTGTCTGTGATTGGTCGAACAAATACAGCTATGCCTTCCCTCCATTTGCCCTGATCCCAAAGGTACTGGAGAAAGTTGGAAAGTCTGTGGACTGCCGAATATCGCTAACTGCTCCGCGATGGCCTCGCCAAGCTTGGTACACGAATCTTCTCAACCGGCTAGTAGACTTGCCTATACCCCTCGGAGATCAGTCAGATCTCTTCCAGCAGGGTCGACTTCTTCACCCAGCACTAAGGAATCTAAATTTACACGGCTGGATGATATCGAGTGTGGACTTCAAAAGAGAGGTTTTTCTCAGGAATCCGCCCGTACAATTGCCCGGCCCAGCGACGATCTACCATTGAATTGTACAAAGAAAAATGACAAGTGTTCGCGGGTTGGTGAAGTGAAAGGAAGATTAATCATCTCGAAACCAGTAATCAGACAGTTGCAGAATTCATAATATATCTAAAGACGTCGAAACCTCGAACGATCAACGATAGAAGGTTATAAAGCAGCAATACGCGGAACGCTAGCTCTAGCTACAGGAACAAATATCAGCAAAGATACTTGTTTGACGAAAATGATACAGAATTTTTGGCACAAGTCACCACGGAAAGAACATTATATTCCTGCCTGGGATCTTGGCCTTGTTCACGATTTCTTGACTTGTGGAATATTGATATGAAAGATCTTACTCTTAAGACGGTATTCATTACTGCCATCGCATCTGGTCGTTGAAGGAGTCAAATTCATGCCTTGTCCTTCAGTACGCACAATTTTCAGATAATTCAGTAACTCTCAGGTTTCTCCCTTCGTTTAGACCCAAAACCCTGAAACCTCATGAGATACCTTCTCATATCCTTCTTCTCGTGCTTGATGTAGATCCAGCTTTGTGTCCAGTGAGAATACTATCGGCCTACGCACAGCGAACGGCTAACGTGGCGGTCAGAAAAGGGAGAAAAAGGTTCTTCATTCCTTTTTCTTAAACAGCGCCACGAGAGGTGGTAGCTGGAACCATTTCTTCTTGGATAAAGCAGGCCATAACTATGGCATATGAGGCAGCAAAAGAAGAGTGTAGAAAAGGGAAAACACACTACACAAGATCCATGGTGGCGTCATGGGAGCTATGAAAATCAGTACCACTTGCTGATATAATGAGTGCTGCTGGCTGGTCTTCGGAGTCTACTCCCTAACAACACTACCTTCATGAAATAGCAGATCATACCGAAGCTCTACATTTCGTTGCGGTTCAGACAGTTTTATAATTTATACATTTGAATATTTGAGTTTGAAACTAATTTTTACATTAGTTGATTTATGAACCCACCACCAAATCGGTTGGAATATAAGCTTTTGTTAATAGATGTACCAACGTATGAGGTAATGGCGACACAAAAACCGAACTTTCGAATGAAAGCTCAGTTTGGCTAGCCGATACTTACCTCATACGTTGGTACATAGAGTCCCTCCCTCCTCCCCGTTCATAGAGAGTTAAGGAATTAAAAGGGATTTAGTTCAAAACAGAAACTGATTTGATTCGGCCATGTGAGAAGAATTGGATCGTTGTGAAAACGTTTTTCGGAGGATTTGTGGTGTCTTAACACCGTTCTTTGTATTGCAAAACCGGAGAAGATTTTGTTAATAGATGTACCAACGTATGAGGTATGTATCGGCTAGCCAAACTTAACTTTCATTCGAAAAATCGGTTTTCAGACCAAGAAATGTTTCTAAACTTAAATACTACATCGAAAGATAATAATTTAAGTTGGAGAGGGAAGGTTTTTAACATTGATATATAAGGGGTGGAGCAGTAGAGATGAGTTATTTAAGCGGGGGGCAAAGTACATGTTGAAAACTAAGATTTTTGAGAGCAATTATTTGGAAAACTAAAACAGTTATTTGACTTAAATTTAACGAAAACTCAGATTTCAAGGCTCAAGTTATTTGCAAAAATAAAATTTGATTTATATTTCAGGTAAATCCTGAGCAAGGGGTCCCCCCAAGAAAAGACAAAGGTGCGCGATGCAGGAGCAACAATGCAAAGTGGCAAAAATACCGTCCTTTCAGGACCTGCGGTCCCCAAGCAAGGTGAAGATTCAGGCCCTTCTAGGCCTAAGCCCACCAGCTAATTTGAAGATTTTGGCCCTTCGCTGTCCCCCCAGCCCCATTTTGGTGAAGCTGCTGGACCTCCTGTGCAAGGCAACACTGATAATACCAGTGCTATAGTAAGTGTAAATTATTTAGACCCATATATATTTTTCGGAAAAGCTTAATGATTCAATGGTAACATTTTAAATTTAAGCGAGACGAGGGGCTAAAAAAAGTAATAAATTTGTCCAGATAATAGGATACTAAAGGTCAAGGACTCAACTAAAGTTATAGACTATAAACACAACCCATAGTTCGATGCTGCTCTTTTTGGTCCTAAAAGAAATACGTAAAATAAAGCTTCCTTTTCAGCTTAATAAACGGACTGTTGGGGACCTTTTTTGATAGTTTTGAGGACGCCCTGGTCCTAAAATAGGTTATTTATCACGATAAAAATAGCACATTTGTTTTTAAAAATATAATATTTACGTTAACTCAAGGGATGGGAGTCTTGAGCTTAACAATAATGTTCCTTGTTACAGGTTATTATCAAAGGTTTTCCAAGGGAAAATAAATTGTCATTCTCTTTTCAGGTCCTCATTGAGACCCGTTCTAGCCGAGTAAATTGGCGCGCTTGATATAGGATTCTTTGTCCGAGAGGGCGAGGGTTCGAATCCTAGTGTATCCAATTACTTGGTTTGGGACGGGGGTCAGTGGCGTGACTCTGTAAGCTCGGCCAGAGTTCACCCAGCTTTAAATGGGTACCTGGAGAAATCTGGGGAAGGTAAACAGGAAGGGTATGCGAAAACACAGGATGGTTGGCCCCCGACCCCCCATTGCACTTCCCGGCTGAAGGGCCGAGAAATGGAGATCAGCACCACCGGTAGGGACTCTAAAGTCCAATGCCAAATTCTTTACCTTTTTTTACCCTTGATGTTCGAGCTTGGATGGGGCAGTTACTACTGGATTTCCTTGGCGAAAGAGCAGCACAAGTGGACACCATCAATACCACTCCCCCGTAAGCGTAATTATTTATGACTCGCAATGAAATTTCAATGCTATTGGAAAGGAGTCTTGTGAGATCCTCAAAATAGGGCTATAGGTCTTGTTTGAAGCTTAATAACAGGACTGAAAATGTCTAAAAGAACACTTTTTTAAGAAAACTGAAGTATAAAGATCGGGGTTGGAGGAAGGGGGCAACTATTCCTCACTTACGGAATGATTTTTTGTCGAATTTTTAAGTAGTAGTATGGGCTCTCTGTGTCCAAAAGGTCTATCTACCCCCATTTACGGAATACTTTCTGGTAGTTAAACTTTTTGAGTAATAGTATGGGATCTCTACGTCCAAACGGCTATTCTTAAGAATAAGCGAGATCATTAGTATGGGCTCAAAATTTACTGGCTAATAATGTATTCTATTTCAACCTAATATATATTCTTTTTCAGGACGAAGTCATAAGAGTTTCAAAGGGGAAATAAGTTGTTATTATTTTACAAGTTCACCCAACAACATCACTATAAACTTAAGGGGCCTACAATCTCTACGATGACATTGAATCACCAATGGAGACAGGCCAGCCCCCAGAGGAAAGTGGGCAGGGGGTAGGTTTTTTGCAGGGAGGAACCCTCTGATTATAACTCTCCCCATCTTTGATTTATACGGTTTCTCAATCGATCTCATCCTCGGCAAGGACTTTGACTGGGAAGATTATGAGCTAGCACCGAGAGAGGTGGATAAAGTTCAGGCAGACCAGGGGGCCACTAGTCCCCTCAGTAACTGTGAGGAGGAGGGAGCAGGACAAAGTGGAAGCGGTTCATCTCTGTATAACCTGGGTTTAATGTGACTAACTCTGCCTTGCGTGATGTTAATGGTTTTAGAGCTGAGTTTGGAGACCCCTTTAACACTCTTACAGAGGGTAGTATTCACTTAGATGCGATTGACATACTAAAATCCTTTTTGGGCAATATCTGTGCCCTTTGTTAGAAACTGATTCGGGAGGGAATGGACGGGATAGCATTAAATCATCGATTGCACAAGCTTTTTATTTAAATGAGAAATAGGGTGAAGTATATCCACATTAAATACAAAGCAAAATGCAGAAACTTCACCTCGATTTTCACAATTTTGAGGTTGTTTGCCACACTGGTTGGGTAGCATTTTTAATAAGGTAGATAGTTATAATGAGATGAAAAGAGGTTCAAAAGTCTTCTTATTGAAAGTTTAGAGGTCAAAGTTACTAAATGTAAAAAGGAATTTTTTTTAAGAGGTCGGAGGGGGAAAAAGAATTTTTGAAAATATAATTCAGATTTAGAGAGGTGTAGAGGTGTAAAACAAATTCGTTTTGATACGGGCCAAGAGTGCTTCAATTCCTTATTGCAGCCCTTAAATCACGGATAGAGAATGGTGTTCGTAAGAGATACTTTTACGATTTTCCAGTTAATGAGGGAGGGGAGGGGGTAGAGTTGCCTATAGTAGATTTTAAATGTTTAAAGGGGCAAAATTCTGTAACAATTAAGGGGGTAGAAATTTTTGAGAGGGCTAAAGAATATTCAAAGATGGGTGTTACAGTTTTACAGTTCGATACAGAGTTTGAAGAGGGTGAGCGTAAACATAAAAAGGGTAATGTATTCAGTGAGGGCTCCGTCTATTGAATCGGTGAAGCACTGTGTATGGCTTCTCTACAAGTCTGCCACAGAGCCTGTTTCAATTGGCCATATTCTTCCAATTACAAATATTAGTCGGCCTTTCAGTCAAGGGAAGAATCAAACTACACTTCAATATTGTCCCGTGTGTTCTTATAGATTCTATACCGAATTAAAATTAAAACATCACTTTATCACTGTAGGCGTCATGTGTACCAGTCTTTTGAGAAGGTTTTGGATCATATCTCCATCTTGTGGGTCAAGAATTTTCAGAATTCACTCTTGAAGAGCGACAAGGTGGCTTTAGATATCGAAGCTAAACTGACAGACGTGTACGATCCATGGAATTTGAATCATAATAAAGAACATGAAGCCATTTCAATCTCTTTTGCAAACGCACAAAGAGATGTAAGTAGTACCATGCAATTGGTAGAGGTATTTTAGACATTGGGTCGTAAAGATTGTGTGGGTGCGGCCATTGTTGCGCTTATTAAAATTGCCAATAAGTCAGTTTCACGGCTGCGCAATGAAAATTACCCAATGAGTCTATCACCAGAGGATGAGTTGGCCATTGAAAATAAAAAATATGTTGGGTATGTAAGGGGGAATTTGTTGAAGGTAGTGGGGAAACACCAGTCCGCAATCATGATCAATGAAGTAATCCAATACTATCGTGGGGAGTAAGTTTCGTGGACTGGCACATAAATCTTGTAGTTTCAATCAAAGCAACAATATTTTCTATCGGTTTACATTCACAATTCCAACTATGATTTGAAATTCATATTACCAGCGTTGGCACGTTTGCAGAAAGGTGAAGTTCTGGATGGCACATGGGTAAATGGTATTTTTCTTATCAAATCATACCAAAATCATCTGGGAAGCGGCTAGTATTAGAATTCAAATTAAAAACATTCAATAATGGTAATACGTATTTGAATAAAATCTGTTTTTTTTAGATTCTTATAGTTTTTTGCATATTCCCTAGGTCAATTATTTCAATTAAAGAAAAGGGACGACTTTAAAGGTTTCCTCCTCCTTAAACAGCGCTTTCCAGGTGATGAAATACATGAATTTTTAACGTGTAACGGCATAAATCTGTATGAATACTACAACTCCACCTCCTGGCTACATGAGAAAAAATTACAGCCCATCGAAGCGTTTTATGATCCAATTAAACAACCGTCAATGCGCCACTACCAACTATGATTTTACAAAAAGAGAATGGAGCAAGTGTGGGTGCGAAATGGGGAGGATTATTGTGAAATGTACCCGGCAATTGATGCTTTCACATTGTTTGATAATGACCGTAAAAACAAGTATAAAATTCACATGGTATTTGGGCTGGATTTTGGGGGGTTTATTTTTCAACTTCTCATTTGGTGATGGATTTAATTTTTAGAATCAATAAAGAGAGAATAGGATTGATCACCGACGTGGATCAGCACTTACTTGTAGATAGATCAATCCGTGAAGGGTATGTTTTTCTGGAAGATTATATCCTGGAAAGCAACCCGACTGGACAACGCACTGGTGAAAAGCTGGATGCGTTTTTACTTGATATGAACTCCTTAATCCTTCTGCAGTATCTCAATACTCTTTGCCGTGTGAGAATTCGAAACGGCTGAACAATCTTTATGATCCAAGTTTCCCGACATTGCCACTGTTGAGGAGAATGGACCGCAAGGAATGATTTTCAAAATTGATACTGAAGTACAGGTGGAACTTCATAACTCGATAAAGTATTTTGTTTTCCCTTGCATGAACAGGCCGGTGTCAAAAGACTCATTGAGTCAATATAATATTTCTTTGGTAGAGGATAGGGGTATGTACTGGAAACCTTCAAAACAAAAGCTTATTGCCAACCTTAATCTGAAACAGAAAACTGCTGTGTAACACGTTCTTTTGCGGTGGACACTAGCCAATTCTTTCAAGGTCTTAAAGATTCATAGAACTCTCCAATTCAATCAGAAGTCATTCATGAAGACGTTTATTAACAACTTTGTCAGTAAACGCTCTGTGGCAAAAACAAAGGTTGAAAAAGAAAAATTTAAGCTTATTCTAAATTCCGCCTTCGGTAAGATGTGCGAGGATGTGCACCATAGGATTAGCTGTGACGTTTTAACCAACACAAAAAATGTGCTCAAATCAATAACAATCCAAACTTTACATTGTTTACCACCATAGATTCCTGTATGGTCCTTTTGCATAAAAAAAAACATAGTTTTAAATAAAAATATTGCCGCTAGTAGCGCAATTTTCTAAATTAAAAAAAAACTCATGCTGGAATTTTGTTATAATGTTTTTAAGCTCCGATGGCCGGGGGCGGGACAATTCCAAGTTTATTACGAGGATACAGACTCACACCTATTAAAAGTTAAAACGGATAATTTATTAAAAGACTTAAAAATGGCTAGATTATTAGCACTCGAATGTATTACACCGATTGGACGAGTCCATTTACCCGGAGATAGCGAAGCGCCAGGCCCCAGATACGTTATTATTTTTAAAATCCGAGACGGGGAGCGACTTGATTTTCATTGTGTGCTTGCAGGTCTGATGGTGTACTTTGTGCAAACGCCAAATGAGGATATAAAGACAGCAAGGGGTACCTGCACACTATGTGAAGAAAAATTATGACATGAGTGCATCTATATACTGTGTAGAAAATAATTTAAGTCCAAGGGTGAAGTTCATGGTGAATCGCTGTTTAAAGTTCAAGAACTACACAGTTAGAGTTAAAAAAATGCTTTGTCAGCCATATCGCACAAGGTCTATGTTTGCACGGACGGTGTGAAGGTACTACCAAACGGTTATTATCTCACTTCAGAACGGGATGAATGTGTAAAATATAGGCATCATCTTCGTCTGGAGAAAATTCAATAGTTGGTGGAAGTTGGGTCCGTTTTTCTCAGTCTCCAGCTCAGCAGTGGTTTTTATAGTGTTTTTATATGTTTTTATATGTTTCTTCCATATTTGCGCGGGGTGGAAGTGTTAAAAAAGCATTTAATATTATAACTTGAACTTACTCATCCCCTGTGCCTGCAGCCAGCCCCTGGCTGCCCAAGTTGTCCGGTCACATCTGGCTCTCTGGATGGGACCCTTTTCTAATTGTTTTTTTCAAAATTCAAGGGTTTAAGTGTTTATTTTATATGGTTGATTATTGCTTATGAAAATATGTTGTTTTTTCCCAGTGTGCTTATGTCAAGTTATTGAAAAGAAAATTGTACTGCATTTATGGTCATTAAAGAAAACATATATTTTATTTTTTGAACATAGATATTTATTCAACAGATTGAGATTGGGTTAGGTTGGTTTTATTTTGACAGGGGGAAGAGTAGTTTGTATTAATTTAATATTCTTGTCAGATAATTTTATGTAGACCATCAATATCTGGCAAAACGAAACTTTTAATAAAAATAATTCAAAATTGAGATAAAATGTGTTTAGAAAATCCGGAAAATATCTCTTATTGCTATAGCGTGTGGCAATACTCCTATAATATAATAAACACTATTGTAACAGGCATAAAATTCAAACAGATACTTGACGTGTTTAATATTATTGAACCAAACTCGTGGCGGATTATTGATGATTTAGCTGAATCCATTGAAGAATCGTCTCAGGAGATGTAGCAATTATTAACGCTCAAGTGTCATCATGAAAAAAATTCTGTAACCGCTGTTCTCCACAATCTCTTTCATCACAGCAAATGTGTTAGAACACTTGCTTTGAACTTTGCTTACTATATCATATGCAGGGTTGTTTGTGATTCAAATTCCCTCATAGCTCTAAATAAACAAATATATTCCTTTGAACCAAAATTTCTTCTCTCAGCATACAATCAGGCAACAAATAAACCCTATCGTTACAATTTATTGGATATCAATCCAAACATACCCGAGGATTTACAGTTAGTCACTTCTATTTTGACAATAAAATTGCCGTATATATACCAGTGAAAAGTATAAAAGGTCATTAGTTGCCATCATGACAGTGAAGAAACTCCATGAAAACAAATATTTTTTTCCTTATTAGGTAATTCCAAACTGCGGCTTAGGAAGGCTATATTCAAACATGATGTTGACAATGAATTCACTAATTGTCTGTAAGAGCTATGTTTAAATCTAACTGAAGATAATGTTCAACTGCAAGAAGTAGTTAAGGAACAGACAAAGCAAAACCATTCACTTGTACCTGCCCTAGCGTCCAAAAATAAGGGAAATCATTTAACAGAAAACGACTTCTTCAAGCAGGCTGTAGCTTCTTTTTACTGTTCCTACCAATTATTGAGGGACTTTGAAATAGAATTTTCTAGAAAAAAGGCTAAACCGTACAATCTAATACGAATAGAACTAGCCCTTTCATCGAAAGAGTGCTTTGAAATAATCTTAGTAAATTTATTAACAATGGGACAGTTGCCGACAATGAAAAATTAATTTTGATTCAAAAAGTCCTTCAACCTATTGGTAGGCATAAACTATAACGTAAAAAACCGCTCAAATTGAATGTCATTGATTGCACTCAACCTCAAAATTTGGCACCACCACCACCAAAACAAGAAAAATATTTTTCAAAAGGTTTAGCAAGTGTTGAAGATATATTACCTCAATCATATCGTGAGCAATGTAAAAGACTCTTGGCCAATTTCACTGAAAATGAATACTTACAAATTAATTGAATTATTTGAAAGTCATTTGTATACATTTTTAAACTCATCAAACTTTCCAAAAAGTCTTATTTAGAATTAACGTATTTTAAAAATCGATTTAGGGAATTTGGTCAAATATCAAAAGATAGTTTTAAATCATTTCGGAAAAAAACAAGCACACCAAATGGGGTTGATGATTTTCTATTAAAAGTACCAAGGAATGCGTCTTAATATCAATTGCATCACATATTAGCATACAAAAGGGTAGTGGACACTTCACAACAAGTTTGAATTCTAAATCTCTCAAGTTTTGAAACGTGTTTATGAGAATATTAGTGAAGCGGGAACTTTGAGTTTCCCCACTACACTTGCTCGAATCACTGGACTTCAAAAGAAGCTAGCGATACAGTATCTACAGATTGAACCAAGTAACACTCTTTATCGAAATTATAGAGTTCACAGTAGTCATTATCGAAAAACTAAGGGCCTTTTCCCATTGCATATATTACAAGCAGATCTTTTGACTCTAGACGAGGTTCAACGGCGTCACAATAGACCGTACAAGTATATTTTACTTGTAATCAGTGTTTTGTCGCTATGTATATGCCGTTCCATTGGGGTCAAAGCAAGGTGATGAAATTCCTAAGGCCCTTGAATCCTTCTTTGAACGAGATTGCTACAAGAAAATTCAAACAGATCGAGGTAGCGAATTGGTTATTCCGCATGTAAAGAAGGTGTTTTTTTGAAATATAATATAATGCTCTACCATATTCAAAGTCCAATAAAGTTGGCATTGGCTGAAGGTTTGATAAGAACTATTCGACTTTTAATAACGATATATTGTACATTGAATAATACTGCTGCTTTTATTCAAGATTCAAATAAAATTATGTTGATTTATAATCAACACCCTCAACGATCCCTGTTCAATCTTAGTCCTCTTGAAGCTCCTCGGGGGGACCATGATACACTTGATATTTTTCTTAAACAATATTCCAATGAAAGGCAAGTGAAAAAGAAGAAATCTAATGTTGGAGATGCTGCTCGAATCAATCGAACTAGTAATATTTTTGAAAGGCGGAATTATGCCTGGTCCACTGAACTTTTAAAGTGTCTAAAGTCTTAGACACTAAACCTGTACCGTATCGCCTAAGTAATATTAAATTTGAAGAGATTCTTAGTGGCCTTTATGAGTATGAATTTAAAAAAAGTTGAAAACAATGAAACGTATCGGATTGAAAAGATCTTATAGAATCTAACTCGCAAGGGTAAAAGACAGTTGCTTTTTCGTTGGCTAAGATACTACTCTGATTTTGATTCTTGGTTTGCTGCTGAAGACATTCACAATACCCAATGATTTCTAAGTGACATTCATGACCAATGTCACTAGCCCCCTCTATGATGATTTAAATAAACCAGTGATTTCTTAACAAAAATCTCCCCCGTCATCAAATTTGATAGAATGTATGAAGTTGCTCTTGTGGATTATATTCTTAAAAATACATAAAATATTATGATAAAAGATCGTACATATGACATAATAGTTAGACAAACTATTGGCCAGTGTATGGGAAGGAAGAGGATTCGATAAAAATCTTTATCTCTAATATATACCCTCATCTCACCCTAAAATACAAAGAATATGGTAGCATGAGTGATTTGTGTCATGCATTCAATAGAAAAATCTCTGCTCGTAAGAATGATGCATTCCCTTTTAATTATTCAATGGAATATGGTAGGTTTTGCATTACCTCTCCCATCGAGAATGAAGTGGTTCATCTCAACCATGGTCTGAGAGATGTTCCTGGTTTTAAAAATAATATAATTAACGGGAAAAGTGCTGGAACCATCAGTGGGATGGAACGCGCTATTTTTGCAGACTATCCACCCGACTTCTCATCGGACAATTGTTTGTTTCCTTATGCATTCTTTATTGAGACATCGAGAGTCGGTAATACCAAGTTCCCCCTCCTACTTGAACAAAAAATGCTTACGAACACATGCACCACTACAATAATTAGCACCTCCAATATATTCCTGTAAACACTTCAGATTTGGAATTCTGTCAGTTAACATTAAGAAGTGAATTAGGCGATTCTTTTGCAATAACAAAAGGTTTGCCTGTGATTACATGCTATTTTTGAACTATTCAGTGAGATAGATAATGGAAAGATACTTTTGTTTGTCCGTATATTGATTGCTATGTTGCTACTCTTAGACCAAGACAGCTAGGTCATGGAATGGACTATTGCAAGGGTCGTCCGCCAGTGTTGACTTAAGCTCTTGGTAATTGCTTTGCTAAGTTGTTTTGCTCTGCAGCACCCCTGACCAAAAAATATATTGTTCCGGTCATCACTGATTTTGCATCCTCTACACTACAGGATTAGGGCTCTGGGAAGGATTTTAAAGAAAGCGTTTCAAAAAATATTAGATCTGGCACACTATGCCTCGGCAAGAAAATGAAATTATGACAAAGAGTAAAAGGTTTAAAAAGGACGAGAAACACCTTATCACTCATCAGTCTCTACTCAGGTTAGAAGCGAAAGACATCACTCTTGTCGAATAAATAGAGGAAACCAAGAGTAGAAATTGCTAGATAGAAAACGGATTTACTTTTGTAGAAATGGTATATTCACCAAACAAAGAGTCTCATCCCTCAGTCACCTTATCATTGAATCTTTTCAATGCATAAAATGTGGATGTGAGTGTAAAACTTAATTAGTATTGAACAATTGATGTATGAACAGTATCGAACAATTAGTATTTAATTAGTATGAAACAATTGAAGGTTAATGATGCTCGTCGGAGTTAGTTTCCCATGCAAGATTGTTCGCATGAAGAACGACCTCACGTGCCCTTGGATACCTGGCTAGCCACCAGAGAACAAATGCAATATAGGGACGTTCGGGTGCAGCCCTCCTCCTGAAAACTTCTATTGCTACGAATGGAACCAGAAATTCAGCCTCGGATATATCATCTCAAACCCCGTATCGACCTCGGGACCGCCCAGGAAAATCCCGTAACCGAACATCGTGGACCAAGGCGGACACCAATGTGGCCACCTGAAACGTGCCTGGACGCTGAACAAACCCGGTTCGAAGCTTCTTTTAGCAAAAGAAACTAAAAAATATAAAGTCACAATAGCTGAGTCACTGAAAACGCACCTCCCAGGACATGGGAAGAGGACTAGGTGAAGGACTCACATTGATGTGGTCTGGCGGTAGCCAAAAGAGGAGGCGTTGGCCTCAGTACTGAAACAAATGCTGCACGTAGGGCCCTTCCTGTCATCTCAAACCAGTATCGGCCTAGAACTCATGGACCGCAAAAGACTGGATGGAAGCATGGCAAAATCACGGTCATTACGTGCTAGGCCCCCAAAAACGACGCTGATGAAGAAGACAAAGACGCTTTCTATAACCGCTTAGTTCTCGAACTATCTTCTGTACCCTCCCCATGACTACCTCCTCCTCCTAGGAGACATGAAGCAAGTGTTTCAAACGAGATCAGGCCCTGTGGATCTCGAGTTGACCTGTTACAGTGGATAGTAAACGATAATGGAGGAGAGGCTGCTGAAATTGTTGTCTGGCCCACAATCTAACGATGCAAACACATGGGTTCCAGAGCCAAATATAGCCAAGTACACCTGGTATAGCAATGATGGATCAACAAAGAAGAGGCTACGGGGACTAACATTCATCTTACGCGACGATGGCGTCGTTCTGTCCAGAATTGCCGCACCTACCGTAGGCGCCGAGCTCGGAAACACCGACCACCGGCTGGTAGCAGCAAAATTAAGCTCCGCCTCAAAGCTATGACGAACAGCCAGTCTTCTCGGAAACAAATTGAGCGGTCGCATCCAACAGACCCCGCTCTGGCTGAGCGGTAACTGTCGAGTGATATCCAACAGATTGAGGTTCCTGGCCAATGCGATGATAGTGAAGTGCATGGAAGTCTTCAAAGAGAACACTCTTGCGGCCGGCAACTGCGTTGTTGGAATGAGGGGAACGGAAAGAAAAAGGACTGGATCATAATCACTCCCTTGCCCATCATAGAGCTCAATGCGAGAAGCTACGTTCTTCTGGGGACATGGCTACATACAGACTGCTAAACAAAGAGCGTTAATTCCATGTTGCAAAAAAGACGCAAGGCTTTTATTGACAGCAAGGCATCCGAAACTGCAAGAGTCGCCAAGAAAAAGACAGTGGAGCCACCTACAAGATCTTCGTGCAGCTGTCAGGTCCGCACACTCAAACTACGCATACCTCGACAGCGCTAGCGGCGAGAATCTCTACGACCAATCACAATGCCTCCGCCAGTGGGAGGACACTTTGAAGAAATGCTCAAACTCAGTCCACCAGACCAGACGGACCATGAGCTAGAGCAGCTGCTGCGGTACTACCCTACCTAGCTCGATGGTTCTGAATTTACAGCGGAGAGATAACAGCTGCCACCCGCAAGCTAAAGAATAACAAGCGCCAGGAAATATGTGGCCTACATCGGAATCCTTAAAAATGGGGGGTTTCAGCCATGATCCCTGGCTACAAATGCTGTTTAACCTGTGTGGCACTCTGAAAAATCCCCTCAGACTGGAAGAAGGGCCTACTTTGTGCCAATTCAAGAGAAAGGGAGCAAAGCCGAATGTATCAATTATCGTGGCATAATTTTACTCCAGTTCCTGAAAAGGCTCTTCGCTATGCTGCTTCTCAAACGGGCAACAAGATACCTCCATGCCGCGTCGCCCCCAGCAAGTAGGCTTCATGCCAGGCAGGTCCACCACGAGCAAATCCATACGATAGACAGCTAGTAGAGAAACTCTTGAATATACGAGGAAGGCGTACATTGCCTTTGTAGATTTTCATCTGCCTTCGACACTGTCGATAGGCAGTCACAGGCTAATCCTCCAGTCTGCTGGCGTACCCACGAAAATCGTCCGTCTCCTCAAGAGCGGTATAAGAACACTGAAAAGTGCGAGTTCGGATGATCGTAAATGGGACGGGGCCTTCCTGGATATTTTCAAAATTAAAAAGCGTTCTTGTACGGCAAGGCTGTGATGCTGCACCATGAGCTCTTTAACTGTGTACTAGACACATCCTGAATAAAACACAGCAGGTGCAGGTCGTTTGGCATAGAGTTTGCTTGGAAGAGTTCTTTCAGACGTCGCTTTGCCGACGACGTGGCGCTAATATGGCGAAAAACAGTAGTGACCTCAAAACTACACTGGAAACACTGGCCTCTGGCCCGCTGAGAAATTCGGTCTTGGAAAATAAATTGGTCGAAGACCAAGATAATTGCCCGTGAGAAAAAGCCGTCCTCCAACCCCCTGTCATCGTGGAAATTTGGCCAGACGTAGAGGTAGTCAAGCAGTTTACCTACCTTGGTTCAATTGTCTGCTCAAACGGAGCCTAGGCATTCGCCGAAATATCAGCAAGAGCGGCAAATAGCAAACTCTGTCTTCGGTTTTCGCCTTCTAAAAACGGTCTTCATAAACCCAGATCAGCCGTCTCACAAAGCCGAATAATTTGCTTCGGTTGCCAGCGTTTTATGCTCTCTCTGCTGAGGGACTTTGGTGCGGACTCAGAAACAGACGCTGAAGGGTAGATGCCATCCAGGACGAAACACCTCCGAAAAATCGAAGGATACCGATTGCCGCACAGGGTACGAAATTCGGAAATCCTCAGGTCTTCAAAACTCCCACCATGTCGGCAGCTTGAGTCTGCCGCGGCGTTGGTTGGTCCATCTGCTCCGTCTGCCTCGCACAAACACCCGCCCGACTCTCTTGATTTTCCGGACCCCAGATGCAAACGGCTGGAGCGTACTAGGGAAGACCGAGCCACAGATGGGCCGGACGTTATCTGTGATCGGCTCGCCTCAGAAAACATAAACCCGGCTGAAAGTGACAAACCTCGCCCTGAACCGACCACTCTGGAGAAGACTGACGGCGCTGACGATGGGTTCCCTCTACGCTGGCGAGCTGCCGAGCAAGAGCTTTAAGTCAGAGTAAGTCAAGTCAATTTTATACACAACAACCACTCTCGAAACTGTTTATTTCAAGTTTTTCAGTGAAGACTATTTCACAGATTTGACTTCTAGTTTTATAGATTTGAGCGTTATTGTAAAAAAATCTAACAATGAAAAACCAAGTGTTGCCGAGGGGTTATTTTATGAAAACTGTATACTACACAATTTGCTTAGACAACTAAGTGTCTACCTAAATGGAACTCTGGTGAGCACAAGCAGCAATCTTTCAAACTATGCAAGTTACCTACAATTTATGCTAATGACTCAAGAGTCATATAAGAAACTGAGGGGCTTAGCCATTGTATATTAATATAAAACAGACACTGACACTACCAATACACTTTAAGAGATGACAACTAGCGATTTACACTTGGTTGGTTTATTAAATCATGAAATATTTAATATAACTCAACGGATGACTCCCGATGATTGATATAAAGTTACAACTTGCTTCGTCTAATCTTGTTTTGCAAAAGTTACTTGTCACTGTACCTGATGCAACAGTCTCTCTTACTTCGGCAACACTCCATGCATGAAGTTCATTGTAGTTCTTGGATTTGGAGTTTTTTTCTCTTGCATTATTGACCATTTTTATGCTTGTTTGGTGTTTCTTTTACTTTTGTCTTGCTGTATTATTTGTTTTTTGTTTTGCTTTCTCAATTTGGACATATGAAGCGAATTCGACTCTATTAGAGCTTGTGATAACCTTTTGAAAATAAGTAGTATCTTATCTTAAATGCTGAGAAATTCAGTGTAAGTATATCCACGACATTAAAAAATAAAACATAGTAGTGCATGAAATCAACATCTTTTGGTCGATGAATCTTGTACTCACATCCAATTTTGAACAATAGATTTTCCAC
Organism: Artemia sinica; assembly: GCA_027921565.1. Taxonomy (NCBI): domain Eukaryota; kingdom Metazoa; phylum Arthropoda; class Branchiopoda; order Anostraca; family Artemiidae; genus Artemia; species Artemia sinica. The sequence continues at coordinate 3,347,425 of CM051265.1, read as the reverse complement.
TTTGCTCAAGAAAGTTTTTAATGTGAGGCGCGTAGAATACATACAGTAGGCCAAGAGGTTCAAAAAATTCAGTATTCGTCGCTTTTTGAAAGATATATAGCCAATAACCCGTCTTTACACTCGACAGAACACTATTAACAACGATAATGCTATTGTTAACCCTTCCAATATGTTCAAAGAAATCCAAGGGTATGAAATAGGTTTTTTATTTGGACATGTTTGGATTGAAATTGAATACATTGATTATCTGATTTGTGCTCATGGTGCCAGGTCTTACAGAACACTGCCATCTTGGGTAACTTTCCAACAGGTTTCAAATTAATTCAGTGCGGTTAATGGTATACTCCCCGTCAGTACCTTGGTAAAGGTACACTCTAAACGTACAGTGCCTATTTGGGCAACACTCATATCTTGTGTACCAGAGAAATCCAATACAATAAAACCATGAGTTTTAGAAAACATTGTTTCGGTTATACAATTTTCAAATAGTGGCAAATCTTGATCTAGGGATCCCATTATCAATTCATATATTGTCCTGTAAGATTTAACAAAGGATAAATTTTAGAGTGGAATTCCATTTACTTTACAAGACAAGAGATGAAAGTCCAAACATTTCAAATTTGTGTTGGGAATTGGACCATGATCCAATTGCACTAGCAATTTTTACAAAAGCCAAAGAAAGTTTCAAAGGAATTTCACCACTAATAAATGAAGAGTCGGTGAAGGTGTATGAACCCGTAGCAATATGTTGTTTATTCATGATTGTATGTGGAACGAGTAGCTTAAAACGGATTGCCGAAATCGTAGAATACTTTAAAAACAAAAACATATTTAGAATCAAGTTAAATCTATTGTCAAAATAAAATACTTAAAATTACAGAAAGTATTGGGCCGAAGACAAGGTCAAAAGTGTAATGGGGCATAAATAAATCACAAATGGGCCAAATAAACGTCACCAAAGATAAACAAAAAAATGACGCATGTTTATTGTAAGTATATACCAACAACTAAAATAAAGGATGGATGAGTTAACTTTGATGCTAAAAATAGTTCATGAGTTACTACGGAGCTCCAGAATAAAGGTGATAAAATTGTTCTGGAGCTTCTCAGTAGAGGTATGGACCAGAGAACACATTGGAATTGCATAGGAAGCTAAGCGGGGGAGTCGGGGTCTAATGGAGTCGTTAAAATCGGGAAAGATGTCCTCACTACGACGATTAGATATTGTGGATTTAGAAAACTCCAAACAATTTTTTTCTCTCTTTTCTTTTAACGTGGTTTTGCGTGCGGATTTAAGGAGGAAGGAATTTAGAATTTTCTCTCTTTTTAGATGATCTTCAGCAAACGCTCTTAGACCGGCTTAATTTTGTCCCTAAGTTCACTTGAAAGTTGCGAATCCCAGTCGGGACATCCATATTCCAATAGCGGCTAGATAAATGATAAATCAACACGGAAAGAATGCATCTTAGGGCAATAAAATTTGTTTAAAAGATTTAACATATATAATGAAACATTTGTTTGTTTAACAATATTTGAAGCATGCATGTCTCACTTAAGATTATTTGGACTTGTGACACCAAGAAGTTTAATATGTTTCATAAGCATTCAAAGTGGAATAGGGTCAAGGAAAAGGGCAGTGGATCTCAAGAAAATTATCGTTATTATACATGATTTAGTGGAAATTACTTTCATATTTAGATTCTAAGATTCATCCGAAATATGCGTTACGATTCCAAGGGGGTCACTTTTAATATTCTTGTGACACACTTCAAGGATCGACAAGTCATCCACGGATTTCCACCTTTGGATGAACTCCTTACTAATATCGTTAATCATAACTAGAAATTAAAGTGGCCACGATAAGGTTCCTTGAGGAATTCCACAATATATAGTGAGGGGGCTAGAGAACATATTTTTGTATTTTATAACTTGAGATCTATTTGAAAGATACGATGTAACAATATTTACTAAGAGAGAATCAAGTTTAAAGTTAACCAGTAGTGAACGAATTTAGGTGGTGGGATCGACCAGGTCAAAAGATTTTCGGAAATCAACTAAGACAAGGTTCAACCAAAAATTTGATTTCTCAAGGGTTGCTTGGGATGGTATGTACTAAGTTCACAAGTTAATGGGTGGTGGAAGTTTTCCTTAAATTACCAAACTGTTGGAAGTCAATGCATGGACAAATTTAAACTTTAAGCCAATCACAGAGGAAACCTTCATAAATTTTGAAAAAAAACTGAAGTGAATCTAATGGGGTATATGTTGGCGAATGTCAGACTGGTGCATATTTTTGGGACAGGTGTTATAAAACTTTGTTTCCAACAACATGGGAATCTACCAAATTTTGTGATGAGATTGAAAATATTTGATAAAGGATCAGCAACTTTGTCTGAATAGGCTTCAATTTAGTCGACTGGGATGACCAAATTTTTGAGTATTTATGTAGACAATCCTCGGTTGAAAGACTTTCTAGGTGAAAATACCCTTTGCTACCTGTATAATATAGATTTCAGTGCCCTAATAAAAATTACTTTTAAAATATTTGTGAATTTGTTTATTAATAAAACTTGTATGTTCAATAAAATTTTTCATTCTTTAGATTTGTTTTTCCAAGTATAGGTAACAATTGATAACAATTAGTGGTGGCATTTCATCAGGATTCAGCTTGTAATCATCTTGGCATGCAAATTCAGGGTCATATGTTTTGCAATAAAATGTAAATTTATTTTTATTAAATCTCTTTGTAAAGTCAATAATACTATTCTGAATCATATATAAATCTTAAAGTGTTTCAATTTAATTGTTTGAAGCAATGTCACTCACGATTCTCATTTGAAGAACCACTTTCTGTAATAGCCAAATAAAAATCGGTAGGTTTATAATCATAGCAGACAGTATCTTCACAGTGATGTCGTAGAAACTAGACTTTCTTATTATTCCAGCAAATGAAGCGTACACCAGGTTCTTCTTCCAAAAAAAATTTAAAACCGGGACGATTTCAGTCTCTTAAAGTATTTATGTAGACAATCCTGGGTTGAACAATTTTCTAGTTAAAAATACCCTTTCCTACCTGCATAATATAGATTTCAGTGCCCTGAAACTAAATTGTTTTAAAAATATTTGTGAATTTGTTTATTAATAAAACTTGTATGCACAATAAAAGATTTTATTCTTTAGATTTCTTTGTCCACATATAGGTAACCACCGATAAAAATAGTGGTGGCATTTCATCAAGATTCAGCTTGTACTCTTCTTAGCATGCAAATTCAGGATCACATTTTCTACAATACATTTAATTTCATTTTTATTATATCTCTTTGTAAAGTCAATAATACTATTCTGATTCATGTTAAAAAATTAAAGTATTTAAATTTGCTTATTTGAAGCAATGGCACTTATGATATTCTCATATGAAAAATCACTTTCTGTAAAAGCCAAATAAAAGTCGGTATGTTTATAATCATAGCATTCTTTTTCCCAAAATAATTTAAAACCCCGACGATTTTAGTCTCTTAAAGTATTTATGTAGACAATCTTCGTTTGAACGACTTTCTAGTTGAAAATCCCTTTTCCTACCTATATAATATAGATTTTGATGCCCTGAAGCTAAATTGCTTTAAATTTATTTGTGATTTTTTTTTATTAATAAAACTTGTATGTACAGTAAAAGTTTTATTCTGTAGATTTTTTCTTCCACGTATAGGTAACCATCGATAATAATTGGTGGCGGAATTTCATCATGATTCAGCTTGCATTCATCTTAGCATGCAAAGTCAGGGTCATAATTTCTAATATTCAATGTAACTTCATTTTTATTATGTATCCTTGTAAAGTCAATAATACTATTCTGATTGTTGTTAAAAAATTAAAGTGTTTTAATTTGCTGATTTGAAGCAATGTCACACATGATATTCTCATATGCAGAATCACTTTCTGTAACAGCCAAATAAAAGTCGATAGGTTTAAAATCATAGCAGCAAGTATCTTCACAATGATGTTGTAGAAACTAGACATTGAAGCGTATACCAGATTCTTTTTGCCAAAACAATTTAAGACCACGATATTTCTAGTCTCTTAAAAATAAAGAGAAATGATGTTTAGGTTTTTTTCCAACATTACCAGGGTAAGTATTTTCCCGTTGATCAGGTTTATTATAGTGAAAATTGGAACATAGGAAACCTCTAGTGTGAGAGACACAAACATCTTTAAACAAGGACTCACAGTGTTTAATTTGCACTTCATATCCCTTATGCATTTTACATTGATTACACAATCTAAAGTTTTTGTCATAGTCATCAACAATAGTACAATTCTCACAGGATGACCAGCTGCCAATGTAAACAATCATAGTGGCCATTTGTAGAACATTTTTTTAATGTTGACTGTCTCACTTCCAAAAAGAAATTGACTTGTGATCGATAAAATAAATATTCCTTTTACTTCTAGGAAGAGTAATCGAGTGACGTCACAAAATCTGTTTGGTGAGGACTTTTCGACTTATTTGTTGTATGGACAGGGTCTAGGTAGCGTTCAAAAGCAGATCCACAATATCATTTTGTTTTGTTTCAATTAGTATGTAAATAAATTGAGTAAATACATCTGGCCCACGACGTAAAAGTCTCAGACAATATTCCAAAGCTGGAGACTCATTTTTCATTATATCGTCAATCATTCTCTGAGTGAATATTTTCCTTTGAATTGATCACTCTTGAAAATGATCATTTAAAATAAACCAATTTTTCCAAAGTAACAAGATTTCCTATAATTTTCTGTCTTTCAAATTTATTCATTTTTAATCTTAACACTCTCACTGTAGATTATGGACTAACATGGCTAAAGAATAAAAATTCTTTCCACCTTCTCGTCACTATCATATAGTTCATTTACCCGGTCAAGCTGGTCACCTATTGATACCTTAGAGATAGGGACAGCAACTAACTATAATATCTAAAAAGAAAAACAGTCTTAGATTTCGAAACATTTTTTCTTACATAGTTATTCATGGTTGAATTAATATATCTGTTGGTAAACTATCATTGGCTCTAGTAACGTTTGTAGGGGGCATGTTTTTCATCAATTCATCTTTAATTTTTGGTGATATTGTCTAACAGTGCCTTTTTATTATGCCAGTGATTTCTCTGTCTATTACCACATTATTTTTACGTTGATTGCAGTTTCGACATGTAGATAAGATATGCAGCATGATAATGTTGAGGAAGTACATCTGCCTTGTTTTTACCTTTTGTTGAATGTTAATGCTAGATAACTTTTATCCTGATAACTTTTGATGCTGATGCTGACCTGATGCTGATAACTTTTATCCAATGGTAATTTGTTACCAGCAGCAGCATATGCATGAAGTTAGCACTCACCAGAAGCTACTATTTTTATGTTTGCGTTCTCTTTCAATACTTACTTCTCTGGCAATGTTACTCTCACATATCCACCAATATAACACTTGAAATTTTTCGGTATGCGAAAGAAGTTTAATCTCTCGCTGTCGTGAAAACGCACGTATACATATCCAATAGTGTTACCATTAGCACTTGTTTCATAACTCAAATATTTCTCTTTGTCAGCATTCAATGCTACTAAAACGCTAACACGTACACACGCCTTTTTGGAATATTTCATTTTCACTTTTTAAAAATAAAATGAAGGTGTTTAGTCTTCCAATGCACAAATAATCCTAAGGAAAGCGGACCGTAAGATCTAGCAAAACAAGTCACATCATCCGCAAGATTACGTCATCCCTAATGAAGTTGCATAGGTAAATAATTACGTAACACCTAGGTGTGTCTTGAATACTCATTAGCTTAAAAAAAGTACCGGGACCAGGATTCGAAGGGATAGGACCCTCATGGGACCCATAGGATATCCACTACTCAAGTAGAGATAAAAGTAGTTAATCCCTATCTTCCCATGTTATTAAACCAGAAATCCAACTCTCATAAATCATTTTATATTATCATCCTTGCATAATAGTAGTAAAAAAAAAACTTTGAACGCAGGTCATGATTGAGTGAAAAAGAACAATTGAGCGAAACCAAGAAACTTTGTTTAGTCAATGAACAAATATGTGATGAAAAATGTAAATATTTTGGCAACGACTTCAACTCTGCCGTCCTTAGTACAATAATAACATAAAAAAGAAAACAAACAAAATTAAAACCTTGAATAACATATTTTTGTACTGTAACAAAATTTTCACAGCCTGGACTTGCATTTTAACTTGTTTCTACACAGGTTTAGGCCAAAATGATCGATGAGTTCTTTCACTTTTATGCCAGATCAAGTCTTAGCTCGTTTTGCGACAAGTGTGGGCATGGCTAGTTTTTGAACCGAATCCGACCTTAGCTGGTTTTGCATTAAATTTGGTGTAACGTCGTATCTGCACGATCTCGACAAAGGTATTAACAAAATGTAAGTTGCCTACGAACATTTTCATCTCATAATATTCTTCATCTCCTAGTTTTAGTTTTATCATTGGCAGTGCGTCAGTGCTGCCTAAGTAAAGAGAGAACTGGTTTCCATATTTTATTTTTTTCATGGGCCATTTCGTATGGAAGGGGCTATCGTAAGAAAGTCAGAGTGAGCTCATTCGGTAGGAAGTTTAAAATTCTAATGCTCTTTTTTAAGATTCAAAATTGATTGGAAGGTAACTAGCCGTCCTCCCAAGTTCTTCTTATTTGTTCCCCCTTAAACCTTAATCAAAAGCTTGAGATAGCCATTTTGTTGAACATAGTTGAAAGGTCTGATAACTACGTACCTGGATATTTCCAACAAGACCTCCACAACCCCTGAGCAAGGGCTGTAGATTTATAAGTTCCCCGTTGTTGACGAATAGGTTTCTATAGGTTTCTAAAAGGGGACAATTTATTCTGGGGTTTGAAAAAGATGAACTAAGGTGATCTAAAAACGGCTTAGTAGTTCCCGTCACGTATGGGGTGAGGGGGATATCCCTCCAGTGTTTTTGGGCACTCGGTAAAAAAAAATTGTGTCGGTAAAATTGTGGTGGGAAGTGCCACGATTTTTCCGACTCCGCCAAAAATTTTGTTCGGTTAAATAAATGAAACGAAAATACTGACATGTCATCTATAGAAAGCTCGTGCTTGATTGGTAAACGAAGAATTTCTTACCAATTCTTGCCGTGATTTTAGAGATGGTGCCACAATCTTTCCATTTGGTTATACAAAGAGCAAGAAAACAGTTACATGGCATATACCGAAATCTCAATCTCGGTTGGTAAATGCAGCAGTTTTACCGACTCGTGCAGTGATTTTACTCATTGTATTCAAAACGGACATTTGCCAATTTCATTAATAAAAAAACAGTCGGTAAAAATGACCAGCCATTCGGTGAAATTCTTTGCTCGCTCCCCCCTCCCCCACCTTGTTTGCTAGTAAAGACCCTGCGGATGAGTTTATTAAGTTGAAACTTGGAATTTGTTTTCTCAACCAAAAACAATTTTTATTCATTGATTCTTGACGTCTTATTTATTTTCAGACATGAAGTAAGGACTCTCTTTAATAAACGAGATAAAATTTTATTTATTTATTTATGCAAAAAAGCAGTTGGTACATGATACTAATGAAAAAAAGCTTTTTCCACGAAATAAGTTCTCAAATCGACAACATAATTATGTTCTCAAAGAAGTAAATTGCTGATTTGTGGTAGTTTTACGCTTGGTAGGTTATTAGGTTTTATTTTTGCATATTTTTGATTTAATTGCGTTCTTTATTTTTCTCTAAAAAACTTAATTTGTGGAAAAATTATTTTAATTTAATTTCTGTAAGTTTTATATTGTATAATACATAGTGTTTTCAGGGAAAAAGAAAATAATAGTTTAAATCTTTTCGGTTTTTCTTAAGGAATTTATATTTTGGCCTACTATTTGTATGCTGGAAAAAATTTATCCATATTTTTTAACAACATATACCCTTTTAAAATTCTGGACACCAATAATAGTGTTTAATTCAGTTTTATACCTCCTCTGTTTGACCTGAAAAAAAAAACTTGACACCATTCGCATAAAAATCTATCTGTACTCTTTGAAAGCTTAGATACACTTACACTTTTTTGATTTTGTTAAATTTTAAGAGAAGAAGTGGTAATGGAATTAGCCCCGAAAGTTTGAACATAGTACTCTCTGTCATTCTTGGGATACTGCTGAGATGTCTTATTGGCAATCAGCATAGTCAGAGTGCTTTTTGATTTAATCTGAAGACAAAATTTAGTTTGTAAATATAATGGGTAAATTTCATAACTGTGGGGGGGTGACCTACGTAATAGCCCTAAAGATAGGCTACAGTTATAAGACCGTTCAGCTATGCTGACCAATTCTAACTTAAATCTTGACTAGAAGTTTTTGTAAAATTATGAGCTAAAGGTGAGGGCTGATTGCCCTCCAATCGCTTTTGACGCTTAAAAAGGGTACTAGAATTTTGATTTTCTAATCAAATTAGCTTCTTTAAAATATCAATGATATTGCTTGCTATGAAACAGCAGCACTGTCTATGATATTGCATATATGCCCTTTTAATACTTGCATGGGTATAGTTTTTTTGTTTGATTAAAACTCCCTCTAAACGTTTCAACTTCATGCCCTTAGTGTCATTAGTTACAGTAACCGTAGAAATAGTATTAAAAATAAATACATAGGGTCTTCTGGGTAGTCCAAAATCTGTCACAACTTACCCTGATAGGTTTAACTTAATAATGTAAACCGCTGTTGTGATATTGCTTTCTTACCCTATTGACAATCTACCTGATTATAGTTCGTTTCTATTTGTTTCAGCAGTAGCCTAAATATTCCTTGACAGCTTTAGCTTAATACCCTTAGCATGTGTAGTAGCAAAGTTGTAGGAGCAGTAGTAGCATTAGTAGCAGTATGCAAATAGCACTTTTTTTCAACATCCCCTTCAGCACACGATGCAATTTTTAACTTAATACCATCAACCGGTCCGGAAGCATTGCTAATGCGTTCTCTTGAACAACCCATATGAGCATAATGTGTTTCAATTTATTTCAATACAGTTACAATATTATGTTCGCCTTAATACCCTTAGGTTTATTAGTAGTAGCAGTAGCACCAGTAGTTATCTTAGTAGCAGCAGGAGTAGAGTTAATAGCAATAGTTTTAGCTTTAGTAACAGTAGTAATAGTAGCAGGAATAATAATAGTAGCAATGGTAGTAGTTTTAGGAGTAGAAACAGGAGTATTATGATGCAAATATTGTCTTTTGGTTAGCTCAACATCCCCCACAACAAGCGTCGTAAGTTTTAATTTCACACGAATCTATTCCTAAGATATTGCTGATGTGCTCTTTTGACTACTTGTATACGGATGACAGGTTGTCATCCGTACAACAGAAATTTTCAGATATATTCTCTGAAAATTTCCCCTTCATTGTCTTAGGTATAGTTGTAACAGTAGTCACAGCAGTAGTGTCATTACTCAACTTAATATAATTAGCCATTGCTATGATACTGTCGATTTGCTCTTTTGATAACCTCTATATTCATATACTTCTTGAAATTTTCATCTTAATGCTCTTAACCTTACAATAGAAGTTGCAATAGAAGTAGTAGTGGGAGCAGTAAAATAGCAGGAGTAGATTTAGTAAATGCTGTAGTAGTTTTATTAGTAGTAGTAAGCATATATTGCCTTTTGATCAATTGATCTTTCTCTTTAAGTATTCTCTGAGAGTTTCAACTTAATACACAAATCAATTCTTAGGATACGCTATTTTGACACTCTAAATGCACATAGTGTCTTTTTTTAGTTCGAATTTGTCATCAATATTATCTCAAATTTTACCTTCAGAGACTTAGCCTTAAAAGTACTACTATCACAGTAGTTTCGATGATATTAAAAGTAGTTGCAGTGTTAGTGTTATATTAGTAGTAGTAGCAGCAGTATTAGCAGTGGTAGTAGCATATTGCCTTTTGAACAGTTGAAAATAGCTTTGATGATGCCCCGGAAGTTTCACCATGACACGTTAAGCCGTTCCAAAAATATTGTTGAAATGCGCTTTTGACACCCTTTTGACGCCTTTTTCACCTTAATACTCTAAGCCTTACAAGTTGTTGCAACTGAAGCAGTAGTTGGAGTAGTTTAGTAGAAAAAATAGCATAAGGAAAAGTCGCAATGATATTAGTGTTAGTAGTGACATGCATTCATTACCTTTTTGTCAACTGATCTTCCCCTTTAAGTATTCTCCAAAAGTTTGAACATAATACTCAAAGCGATCCTTGAGATACGCTCTTTTGACAATATGCATGCAAATAGTGTTTTTATTTAGTTCAGGTTCCCCCTCAATATCCAGTCAAATGTTCACCTTCATACGTGTAGCCTTAATTGTACCAGTATCGTAGTAGTAGTGGTTTTAGTAGGAACAGTAGTAGCAGTAATAGTTTATAATTATTAGTAGTAACAGTAGTAGCAGCAGTATTAAAAGCAGTAGTGACAGGCACATTTTGGCTTTCGGTCAACTGAACATCCCATTCATGATGAGTTTGCTCTTGATATGATAAGCCGTTCTAAAAATATTGATACGCCCGTATCAGCAATCTGTATGCACATAGTATATTTTTGTTTAGTTTGACTTTGACCTCAATTTTTCCTTAGATATTATTTCGAACATTAAAATATTTTAATTTAAAAATATTTTATTTTTAAATTATTTTAACATTATTTCAAACTTTATTTTAAGCCTTAGTAGAACTCGCTACAGAAGTAGTAGTTTTAGTGATAGTAGTGGTAGTAGTAATAGCACTTGTGGTAGCAGTAGAACACGCAAATATTGTGTTTTTGGTCAATTGATCAGATCCATTATCATTTCGTAAAAATCTCAAATTAATATACTCAGTCTTTCTAGAGTTACACCCTTTTGACAGTCCATATACACATAGCATGTTATGATTTAGTTCAACACTCCCCTCAAATTTCCCTGAAAGACTCATCTTAATGCTCTTCGTATTTTGGGAAAGTAAAAGTCAAAAATGCATAATTTTTCTCAGTAACATAAACAATATGTAAACAATGAACAAATTGCATAACTTGCAGCCCTTTCCCTAAGGCCTCGAGGAAGGGATGTTACAAACCCAAACGCATAATTACTTAAAAATTCAACACCACTGAAAAAAATTGATGTCTCAAAACTTTGTTTGGATGTTTGTTATGGAAAACGGTGGACGCAGCGGGGGGGGGGGGCAGGATTGGTTTCTCTCAAATCACTTTGACTCTCAAAAAGGGCACTATAATTTACAATTTAAAATCAAATGAGACCCATCTGAATTTAATAGGAACATCCATTCCATAAAAATCTTACATGGCCCCAGGGTATATCTTAAAACCCTTGTCCCAGGGCTCTGGGGGGTAACGCCAAGCCTGAAGGCATTGTAATATATTCTTTGGACTATTTTAAACAAAATTGCCATCGCACAATTCCAATCAGATACATTTGGTGAAAAGAGGGGTAGTTTGGGTGGTGGGGGGGGGGGCTACTTGATATCCATCACTATTGACACTTAAAAGGAACTAAAACTTCAAAATTCAACCAAATGAGCCATCTCTAAAGTTTATACAACCATCCCTTCCATTAGAACCTTAAATGCCCCAGGGGCATAACTTTTAACCATCATCCTCAGGCTCTGGTGGTTTGTATCAGAACCCAATAGGCCTGTTATATGGTCTTTGGACTATTTTGAATAAAATGACAACGTCAAAATTTTTATTCGTTGTATTTCGAGAAAAAACGACTTATTGGGGAAGGGGGTTAGCTGCCTACCGATCACTTAGACTCTGAAAAAGGGCACTAGAAATTCAGATTACCAATCCAAATAGTCCCCTCCGAATTATATACAACCACAATTTCGATAAAACCTTATATACCCCTGGCGCATAACTTACAACACTTGCCCTAAGAGTTGTGGGTGCGGGGGTGTCTTCCTCAAAGACATAATTTCCGGGCCTTTTAACTACAATGAATAAAATTGTAATCTCAAACTTTTGATTGGATTTCTTTGGGGAAACAGTGAGTGGGGGGGGGGCAGTTGCTGTCAATTTTAAAAAGGGCAATATAACTTTCAATTTCAAATCAGGTCGGGCTAGCTGCCCTCAGTCACTTTTGACTCTTACAACGGAACTAGAACTTACAATTTTTAACGAGATAAGCCTCCTCTAAAGTTTATACAGCATCCCTTCCATAAAAACTGCGCAACGGTTGTAAGTGGGCATCACTTACAACCCTTGCCCCTAGGCTCTGGGGTTCTTTTCAACCCCAAAAGCCTTATTAGATGATAATTAGACTATTTTGAATAAAATGGCTATCTCAGAAATTCGATTAGATTCATTTTGGGACAATACGACGCGTGTATTAGTGTGTGTGTGTGGGGGGGGGGGGGGTAGCGGCTCTTTTATCACTTTTACTCTTAAAATAACAATAGAACTTCTTATTACCAATCAAATGAGCCCCTTCCGAAATTTTTATGACCTCGCTTTCTATAAAACCTTATATGCCCGAAGGGCATAACTTACAACCCTTGCCCTGAGGGATTTGTTATCCTAAAATTAATAAATTACGGACCTTTAAAAACGTTGAACAAAATGGCTATCTCTAAACTTTCATTGGAAATGTTTGGGGAAATGATGGGTGGGGGGGGAGAACATTTGCGCTCCGATCACTTTTGACTAATAAAAATAGCACTAGTCCTCTCAATTTCCAATCGAATGAGCCCTTTTTGGAGTTTCTACGACAACGCTTTCCATACAGAAAACTTATTATGCCCCAAGGGCATAGCTTACAACCCTTGTCCTTAGGGCCGTGTCTTCCTCAAGGACATAATTTCCAAAACTTTCAAATTCTTCAAACAAAATGGCAATCTCTGATTTGAAGTGTTTGGGGATATGAAGGCCGGGGGTGTCTCTCTCCAGGGAGGGGGGGAGGGGTTGTCAGCCCCAAAAACATAATTTCCAGACATTTCAGCTACGTTGAACAAATTGGATATATTAAAATTTTTGATTGGATGTGTTTGGGAAATGATGGGCGTAGGTGGCAATTCAGCCTCCAATCACTTTCGACTATTAAAAAGGGCATAAACCCTCCCATTTTCCACTCAAATGAGCCCTTTTTGAAGTTTCTACGACAAAGATTTCTATAAAAGCCTTATATGTCCCCGGGCTTAACTTACAACCCTTGCCCTAGGAACTGTGGGGGAATGTCCTCCTCAAAAACATAATTTCTATCTGGAAATCAACTACGCTGAACAAAATGGCTATCTCAAAATTCTGATTGAATGTATGGATGTTTTGATTGGACGAAAGAACATAATTTGTACTTTATTGAAAAAAAATAAATGAATTTAATGAAAAAAATGTGCATTGTCAGTTTAATATAAATATGTTGATATTTAATCTTAAAATCTTAATTAATTTTTGTTTTCTTAAAGTTATAAAAGTGAAAACATTTAAAAGATATTTTTTCAATAAAGTACAAATTATATTCTGGCTTTTAGAAAGCATAGGATTTAGAACCCTACTCAGATTAATTTCTGCTCGTTTTGAGTTTGACTTATTTTAATTTCTCTTTGTTTTGGGTTTCATTTATGTATTGACACTGATTTGTGGTAGTTGTATGCTTGGTAGATTATTTGATTTTATTTTTGTTCATCTTTGGTTTAATAGAGTTCTTTACTTTTTTTCGAAAAACCTATTTTTTACAAAAAGCTTTTTTGATTAATTTCTGTTCGTTTTATACATACTCCGCCTTTAGACATACAGCCAGTCCCAAGCCTGGATAAAGGAGGAGGGTTGGGTGGTAGACCAGCAGCCTGCCCCCAGAAAAAAAAGCTTTGCTACAGAAACGTTCAACGAGAGCCACATAATACCAAATATGCATCCTGATGATGACCATGGACTGCCCCCGGACTCCTTGATGACGGGAGGGGCATTAGTCTCCTTTCAACCCCTGTGAAACTTTTCTCGCAGATAATCCTCCGCCGTATTAAAGCAGCCATAGATAAACACTTACGAGATGAACGGCATGGCTTCCGTCAATCTTGCTCCTGCTCCAACCTTATTTACGTCCTGCGCATGATGATCAGGGAATGTAACGAATGGAAGCAAAAGATGTACCTTGTCTTTGTGGATTTTGAAAAAGCCTTCGACTCAATACATCGAGAGTCGCTTTGGAAAATCCTCTGTTAATACGGCATCCCTGAGAAACTTGTATCCTTGATCAGTGCTCTGTATGAAAATACCGAGTATTGCGTTCGGACCAATGAAGGAAGCACAAGTTATTTCTATATTATATCCAGTGTCAAACAGGGGTGTGTCCTCTCCCCCTTCCTTTTTGTCCTTGTAATTGATTATGTGCTCCGAGATTGCACGGGGTTTGGTATTCAACTCCGCGACAGTAAATAACTAGCAGATCTCGATTTCGCCGACGACATCACCCTGATGGAGGCAAACAAGAAAAGGCTCCAGGACCTTCTTGATGTCATCCGAGAGAAGGCAAGCCTTTTAAAATTGTAGATCAACTCGGGAAAGACAAAAAGCAAGGCAACAAGAGACTCGCCACTGGACATAAGGTGCGGGGATACCACAGTAGAGCAGGTGGTGGAGTTTAAATACCTTGGAAATACAGTTGAACGAACGGGATCTAGCGAAAAAGAGGTGCAGTCAAGGATTGGACAAGCCAGTGGAGCTTTTAATCGACTAAAGCCAATTTGGCGATCGAAAAAGAACTCCATCAAACTGAAACTAAGGCTTTTCAACAGTAACGTCCTCTCGGCCCTCCTGTAATGTAGCGGGTGCTGGAAACTTAACCAGCAACAGGAAAAGAGAATTTTCGCATTCGAGAAAAACTGTCTTCGAAGAATACTAAACATCGACTGGAGAGCTAATGTAACAAACCAGTCAGTTAGATCTATGTCGTGCCAGCCCCTGGTAACAGATGTCATTTGCCAACGAAGATGGCATTACTTGGGGCATGTTATCCGTATGACGGAGGATAGACCTCCTAAAACTGTACTGGAATGGCAGCCGCAGGAATCCCGTAGAAGAGGACGGTCGAAAAGTACACATCGTCCCACCTTCCAGCGGGACCTCAAACACATCAATACGACGGTCCAGCCCCAGTGGGAAGATATATGGGCAGCAGCACATATGAGGGATGATTGGCGGCTCTTCCTGGATGCCCTGGATGCCGCTGGTGGCAAAGGAGGAACAAAGGTCTATGGTAGGGTTGTTTTATATTGACATAGTCTTTTTCAAGGAGAAACGCTGAGCCTCTTCTGAAGTTAAACAACCATCGCTTCCATAAGAACCATTAATACCCCCTGGGCATAACTTACAACCCTTGCCCCTAATCTCTGGGATTTGTTTCAACCTCAAAAATCTTGTTATATGATATTTATACTATTTTGAATAGAATGGCCTTCTAAAAATGTCTATTAGACGCATTTCGGGACAATATGACATGTGTGTAAGGGGGAAAGGGTAGCTGCCCTCTGATCAACTTGACTCTTAAAAAGAGCACTATTGTGTCTGATTACCAATCCAATCAGCCCCCTTTGAAGTTTATATGACCAAACTTTCTATAAAAACCCTATATGTCCCCAGGGCACAACCTACAACCCTTGCCCTGAGGGCTGGGGGATTTATTATCCCCAAAGACATATTTCCAGACCTTTTTTAATAGGCTTACCAAAATTGCTCTATCAAAATTTTGATTTGAAGTGTTTGGGGAAATGATAGGTGTGGAGGGACCCATTTGCCCTCTGATCACTTTCGAGTAATAAAAAAGGCACTGGTCCTCTCAGTTTCTAATTGAATGAGTCCTTTTTGAAGCTTCTATGATAAAACTTTCTATTAAAACGTTATATGCCCCAAGGGCATAACTTACGACCCTTGTCACGAGGGCTATGGGGGAGGGTTTTCATCCTTAATGACATAATTTTCAGGCCTTTCAACTACGTTGAAAAGTTGGCTGCATAAAAATATTCATCAGAAATGTTTGGGGAAATGATGGGCGTGGGGGCGGGGGAGATTCTCGCTCTGATTAGTTTCGACTATTAAAAAGGGCAATAGCCCTCTCAATTTCCAATCGAAAGAGCCCTTTTTGAAGTTTTTACGACAACACTTTCTGTATGACAATGTATGCCCCCAGGGCATAACTTACGACCTTTGCCCTGAGGGCTGTTAGGGGTTGGCATACTCAAAAGCATAATTTCCAGACCCTTCAACTACGTTCAATAAAATTGCTATTTCAAAATGTTGATCAGAAGTGTTTGGGGAAATACTGGGTATGGGGGGGGCAATCATCCCCCCATCGCTTTTGACTATTAATAAAGGCACTAGCCCTCTCAATGTTTCAATTGAATGAGTCCATTTTGAAGTTTCTACGACAACGCTGGCAAAGACATAATTTACAGAACTTTCAACTACGTTGAACAAAATGTCTATCTCAAAATTTTGATTGTGAGATGGGGCGTTAGTTGCCCTCCAATCAATTTTGACTATTAAATATGACAATAGCGCTTTCAATTTCCAGTCAAATGAGCCCTTTTTGAAATTTATACGACAACGCTTTCTAAAAAACCTTATATGTCCCCAGGGCATAACATACAACCCTTGCGCCGAGGGCTGTGGGGGGGGGGGGTGTCATCCACAAAGACAGAATTTCCGGACTTTTAACTACGTTGAGCAAAATGGCTGTCTCAAAATTTTTATTGGATATTTTTGGGGAAATGGTGAGAGTGGGAGGAGTGTTAGTTTTCCTTCAATCACTTTTGACTATTTAAAAGGGCACTAGCCCTTCGGAGTGTTCGAAATTTATTAAAACGCTCTATAAAAACCCTATATGCCCCAAATAAATAACTTACAGCCCTTGCCCTGAGGGGATTCGGGGGGGGGGGGTATCATCCTCAAAGATATAATATCCAGTCCTTTCAACTACGTTGAAAAATATGGCCATAAAAATGTTGGTCGGAAATGTTCGGGAAAATGAGGGCGTGGGGGGGGGGGAGATTATCCCTCTGATTACTTTTGATTATTAAAAGGGCAATAGCTCTCTCAATTTCCAATCGAAAGAGCCCTTTTTGAAGTATTTACGACAACACTTTCTACATGACATTATATGCCCCCAGGGCATAACTTTCAACCTTAGCCCTGAGGGTTGTTGGGGGTCGTCATATTCAAAAACATAATTTTCAGGCCCTTCAATTGCGTTCAACAAAATTGCTATATCAAAATGTTTGATCGGAAGTGTTTGGGGAAATGAGGGGTGTGGGGGGAGGGGCATTCGTCCTCCGATTGCTTTTGACTATGAATAAGGGAACTAGCCCTTTCAATTCCAAATTGAATGAGTCCTTTTTGAAAATTCTACCACAACACTGGCGAAGACCTAATTTCCAGAAATTTCAACTACGTTGAACAAAATGTGTATCTCAAAATTTTGATTGGACTTGTTTGGGGAAATTGTAGGCGTGAGAGGAGCATTAGTTGCCCTCCAATCACTTTCGACTATTAAATATGGCACTAGCGCTTTCAATTTCCAATTGAATGAGCCCTTTTTGTTTCTACGACAACGTTTTCTATAAAACCTTATATGCCCCCAGGCAATGACTTACAACCCTTGCGCTGATGTCTGTGGGGGGAGTGTCATCCTCAAAGACATAATTTTCGGACTTTTCAACTACGTTGAACAAAATGGCTATCTCAAAATCATTTTTGGACGCTTTTGGGAAAATAATGGGCATGGGAGGGGTGGTAGTTTTCCCAAAATCACTTTTAACTATTAAAAAGGGCACTAGCCGTCCGAAGTTTTTGAAGCTTATTACAAGACTCTATAAAAAACCTTATATGGCCCCAGGGCATAACTTATAACTCTTGCCGTGATGGGTATGGGGGGAGGGGGATATCACCCCCAAAGACATAACATCCAGTACTTTCAACTACGTTGATAAAATGGCTATCTCAAAATTTTTATTGGATGTGTTTGGGGAAATGGTGGGCGTGAGAGGGGGGATAGTTGCCCTCCAATCAGTATTGACTAGCCTATTAATTTCCAGTTGAATGAGCTTTTTTTGTTCCTAAGACAACATTTTCTATAAGAAACCTTATATGCCCCCAGGGCAAAACTTACAACCTTAGCCCTGAGGGCTTTTGGGGAGGGTCATCCTCAAAGACCTATTTTCCAGAACTTTCATCTACGTTGAAAAAAATGGCTATCTCAAATTTTGGTTGGATGTGTTTGGGGGAAATGGTGGGCGTGAGAGGGGTGTTAGTTGCCCTCCAATCATTTTTGACTATTGAAAAGGGCACCGGCCCTTTCAAATTCTAATCGGATGAACTCTTTTCAAAGTTAATACGACAACAAATGGCCATCTCAAAATTTCTATCAGATGCATTTCGGGTAAATACGAGGTGCGGGGGACATTTTGATTCGATGTGTTTGGGGAAACGGGGGGCGTGAAAGGGGTATTAGTTGCCCTCCAGTCACTTTCGACTATTACAAAGACCACTATCCTTATGAATTTCCAGTCAAATGAGTCATTTTCGAAGTTTCTATGACAGCAAATGGCCATCTCAAAATTTCTATCAGATACGTAACGGGAAAATACGAGGTGGAAGGGGGGGGGGGTATCCACCCTCCCATCACTCTGAATTTCAAACAAGGTACTAAAGCTTCTGATTAGCAATCCAAAGAGTCCCCTCCAAAGTTTATACGATACCCTTTCTATATAAATCTTATATGCCCCCAGGGCAAAACTTACAACCCTAGCCCTGAGGGCTTTGGGGGGGGGGGAGGGTTTGTCATCTCAAAATTTCGATTAGATATATTTGTAAAAATGGTGGTGGTGGGACAGGGGTTAGTTGCCCTCCAATCACTTTTGAATATTAAAAAGGGCACTAGCCCTTGCAATTTCCAATCAAATTAGCCCTTTTTGAAGCTTCTACGACAACAATTTCTATAAGAACTTTATATGCCCCAGGGTATAACTTACAACCCTTGCCCTGAGGGTTCTGAGGGGGTTGTCATCCTCAAAGACATAATTTGAATATTTTACAACTACGATGAAAAATGGTTATCTCAAAATTTTTATTGTATGTTTTTGGGGAAAAGGTGGTCATGAGAGGAGGGTTAGTTGTCCTCCAACCACTTTCGACTATTAGAAAGGGGACTAGCTCTTTGAATTTACAATTGAATGCGCCCTTTTTCAAGTTTCTACAACAAAGCTTTGAATAAAAACCTTATATGTTCCAGGGCATAACTTATAACCCTTACCCTGTGTGCTCTCAGTGGGTTATCATCCTCAAAGACCTAATTTCCATAATTTTCAACTATGTTGAAAAAAATGGCTGCCTCAAAATTTTTATTGGATGTGTTTCGATAAATGGTCGGTGTGGAAGGGGCGTTAGTTGGCTTCAAATCACTTTCGACAAATAAAAAGGGCACTAGCCATTTCAATTTCCAATCGAATGAGCCCTTTTTGAAGTTTCTATGATAACGCTTTCTATGAAAACCTTATATGCCCCCAGGGCATAACTTACAACCCTTGCCCTGAGGGCTGTGGGGTTTGTCAACCTCAAGGACCTAATTTTCAGAACTTTCAACTAATTTGAACAAAATGGCTATCTCAAAATTTTCATTGGATATTTTGGGGAAAAGGTGGGCATGAGAGAGGGGTTAGTTGCCCTCCAATCATTTTTAACTATTAAAAAGGCCGAACGCCCTTTGAATTTCTAATCGAATAAGCCTTTTTTGAACTTTCTACGACAAAGCTTTCTATAAAAATCTTATATGCCCCCAGAGCATAACTTACAACACTTGCCCTGAATAGTCCTCCTCAAAAACATAATTTCTATCTTGAAATCAACTACGCTGAACAAGAAGGCTATCTAAGAATTTTGATTGGATGTGTTTGGGGAAGTGGTGGTCGTGGAAGGGGTGTTAGTTGCCTTCCAATCACTTTCGACTATTAAAAAGGGCACTAGCCATTTCAATTTCCAATCGAATGAGCCCTTTCCGAAGTTTATACGACAACTCCTTCGATACGAAGTGCCCTAGTATAGAAAAATAATTAATAATATATTGTGCCAACATCGTTTTTTACTTAGGTAAAAAACTAAATGCTATTGTGCTGCCTATGATTAATTGAAAGAAAATTTTCCACAAAATAAGTTTAAAAAAAAGTAAAGAACTCTATTTAACCAAAACTGATTAAATCTAGAATCAAATAGTTTACAGAGCATACAACTACCACAAATGAAAAATATAAATAAATGAAACCCAAAACAAACAGAAATTAAAATAAATAACAGAGTCAAACTCAAAACGAGCAGAAATTAATATGAGTAAGATTCTAAAACCCTATGCTTTCTAAAAGCCAGAATATAATTCGTACTTTACTGAAAAAATTCAAATGAATTTACTGGAAAAAAAATGTGCATTGTCAGTCCTTAAAATTTTAATTAATTTTTGATTTCTTAAAGTTATAAAATGAAAACATTTAAAATATTTTTTTCAGTTCAGCATTAATTATATTCTGGATTTTAGAAAGTATAGGGTTTTAGAACCCTACTCATATTAGTTTCTGCTCGTTTTGAGTTTGACTCTGTTATTTATATTACTTTCTGTTTGTTTTGGGTTTCATTTACTTATTGATATAGATTTGTGGTAGTTGTATGCTTGGTAGACTATTTGATCCTATTCTTCTTCATTTTTGGTTTAATCGAGTTCTTTACTTTTTTGAAAAACTTATTTTGTGGAAAAATTCTCTTTTGGTTATTTTCTGTTCGTTTTATCTTGACATATTGTTTTTCTGGGAAAAAGACTGGGCATCTTCTAAGGTTAAAGGGATTTGTTATGCTCAAAGACATAATTTCAAGACTTTTCAAATACGTTGAACAAAATGACTATCTCAAAATTTTTATTGTAATTTCTGTTCGTTTTGAGTTTCATTTATTTATTGATAGTTATTTTCAGGTTTTTTTTTTGTACAAGAATCCATGGTATGGGTTGCTATCTGTATGTTGGTGAAACTTTTTCATCAATTTTTCAATCCTGACACAAACAGTATTTTTTAATTTAATCTCATAGCTTCTGAAGTTGACCTGAAAAATAGAACTTAATATAACTCCCAAAAATTCTATCTATGCTCTTTGACAACCTGGATACACTTACACTATTTTGATTTATTTAAATTGTAAGAGCCGAAGCAGTAACAGTAGTATCCAAAAGTTTCAACTTTTACGCCCCCCATCATTCTCGATATATTGCTGAGATGTCTTATTGGGAACCATAAACACAATGCTTTATGTTTATTTTAAAGTAATATTTAGCTTTGAAGCATAATGGGGCAAATGAATAATCGTGGGAGGTTGACATGCCTAATAGCCCTAAGGAAATAGTAGCTGGACCATTCTACTATGCTGAACAAAATGGCCATCTCAAAATTTTGACTGGATGCATTTGGAAAATAAAGGGGCTTGAGAAAAGGGCTTCTTGTCCTCCAATCTCTTGTTACTTTAAAAAAGGGAACCGGAACTTTTTTTTGAATTGAATTAATGCCTTTAAAAGTTTCAGTGATTTTTCTAGCTATTATAGAGCGGTGCTGCCTATGATATTGTTTATATGCCCTTTTGAAAACCTGTATGCATACAGTTTTTCCCCTAATTGAAACATCTAAACGTTCGCTAAAAGTTTCACCTTAAAAGCTTTAGCGTCATTAGTAATATTAGCTGTAGTGGTAGTATTAAAAGTATATATATAGCGCCTTCTGGCTAGTTCAAAGTCCCCCAAAAACTACCCTTAAAGGTCTAAATTAATAATGTAAGTTGTGCTTCAGACATTGCATTGCCACCTTTTGGAAAGTCCACATGCTCACACTTTTTTTTTATTAAGTTCAACATCCGACTATATATTCCTTAAAAAGTTCACCTTAATACCCTTAGTTTTAGCCCTAGTTTTAAAAGCATTAGTAGTAGTAGCTGTAGAGTTGATTGTGGTAGCCTAAGCTTTAGTAGCAGTAATAGAGGTAGTAATCATAGCAACAGTAGCAGTAGTAGGATCAAAAGCAGTAGCATTAGGATGCAAATACTTTCTTTTGGTTATTCCAACATCCGTCACAACAAGCCCTGTTAGCTTAAACTTCACACGCCAAACTATTTCTAAGATATTGCTGTTACACCCTTTTGACAACCTGCATACAGAGGGCTTGTTCTGATTCAGTTCATCATCCCCCCAAAATATCTTGAAAATTTTACCTTCACGCCCTTTGGCATAGTTGTAATATTAGTCACAGTAGTAGTATTGATATTACTAGTAATAGTATTGAATAGCGGTAGTACTACTAGCACCAGTAGTATTAACCTATTGCCTTTTGGGCAGTTGAACATCCCTTTCAGTTAAGTCCTGGAAGTTTCAATTTAATACAAATAGCCATTGCTATGACATTGTTGATATATCCTTTTGATAACCTGTATGTTTATATACTTCTTGAAACTTTCATCTCGATGCTGTTAGCCCTAAAATTCGTTGCAATAGAAGTAGTAGTAGTAGTCGTAGTATTAGTAAATCTTGCAGTAGCAGTATTAATAATACTAGTGTGCACATACTGCCTTTTGGAGAAATGATCATCCCATTTAAGCATTCTCTGAAAGTTTCAACTTAACACCCAAATCAATTCTGGAGATACGCAATTTTGAGAATGTACATTTACATACTTGACTTAAGGCTCCTGCTGGTGGTCCAGCGTAGAGAGAGATGTGACTCTTTGCCTCCATTCCCAACGGTCCTGCGCAAGTGTGACTGCTTCTTGGAGATCAGTACCGATCATGGAGAAGTACTGGGTAAGGCTGTCCCTCCATCTGAACCAGTGTCTTCCATGGGGGCGCTTCCAGCCATGTTGAGGGGGGTCAAAATTTAAAAGTATGATGCCGGGTGCTTCTTCTGCCATGCGAATTAAGTGGTCAAGCCACCTTAGAGTTCTTATGGCGAGCTGAAAAGAGTTAGGGGTCTGATCTGTTAGTGTCAGCAGTCGGGTGTTTGAGACGAAGTCGTACCACTTGATCCCTTCGATTCGTCTCAGGAAGTTTGTGTGGGCTACATCTATGGCATCACGAACAGAAGCAGACGCTGGCCAAGTTTCAGCAACGTAGAGAAGAATTTGCGCTACGGTCCTGTGGTAGATCCACAATTTTGTTTTTCGGCTAATGTTGGGCTTTGACCACAAGGAACGGCATAATAGAGCCAAAATAGACGCAGCTTTCGCTGCGTCTATTATGTGCGTCTATTTCCCTGCGTCTATAATGTCTTTGAGTATATTTTCCCAAAGATATACTTTGGGAAAATACGAGATAGGGCGGGGTGTCCACCCTCCCATCATTCTGAATCTCAAAAAATGCACTAAAACTTCTGATTAGAAACCCAATATGCCCCTTCCGAAGTTTATAAGATCACCCTTTATATATGAACCTTATATGCCCCCCGGGCATAACTTAAAATTCTTGCCCTGAAGGCTCTTGGGGGGGGGGTTTCATCTTAAAAGACATAATTTCCGGATCTTTCATTTACGTTGAACAAAATGGCTGTCTCAAAATTTTGATTGGATGTGTTTGGGAAAATGGTGTGTGTGGGAGGGGTATTAGTTGCCCTCCGATCACTTTTGACTATTAAAGATAGCCCTTTCAATTTTAAATCTTATCAGCCTTTTTTGAAGTTTCTACGACAACAAATAGCCATCACATAATTCCTATCAGATGCATTTCAGGAAAATACAAGGTGTTGGAGGGGAGGGGGGAGTATCCAAACTCTGATAACTCTTAATCTTAAAAGGGCACTAGGACTTCTGATTACCAATCCAATGAGTCCGCTCCGAAGTTTATACGATCTCTTTTCTAAATATACCTTATATGCCCCCAGGGCATAACTTACAACCTTACCCTGAGAGCTCGAGAGGGGGGGGACTCATCCCCAAAGATATAATTTTCGGACCTCTCAACAGCTTTAAACAAAATGGCTATCTCAAATTTTTTATTGGATGTGCTTGGGAAAATGATGGGCGTGGGAGAGGGTTAGTTGCCAATCACTTTCAACTATTAAAAAGAACACTAGTGCTTTCAATTTCCAGTCGAATCGTCTTTTTCAAAGTTTCTACGACAACAAATAGTCATCTCAAAATTTCTATCAGATGTATTTTGGGAACATACAAGGTGTGGGGGGGGGTATCCACCCTCCCATCCCTCTGAATTTTAAAAAGTGCACTAAAACTCCTGATTAGCAATTCAATGGGCCCCTTCCGACGTTGATACTATCAGCCTTTTTATATAAACCTTATATGCCCCCAGGGCATAACTATATGCCCTATAGTTATTCCCCGTGAGGTCTCTGGGGGGGGTGTCATCCTCAAAGACGTAATTTCCAGACCTTTCAACTACGATGAACAAAATGGCTTTCTCGAAATTTTGATTGGATATGTTCGGGGAAATAGTGGGTGAGGAAGGGGTGTTTGTTGCCCTCCAATCACTTTCGACTATTAGAAAGGATAAAAGCCCTTCTAATGTCCAATCAAATGAGCCTTTTTTGAAGTTTATACGACAACTCCTTTAGTACGAAGTACCCTGGTCTAAAAAAAGTAAATAAATAAAAAAAATTAATACATTGTGCCCACACCGCTCTTTGCTTAGGTTTTGCTATTGCACTGTCTATTATTAATCGAAAGCTACCATAACGAATATTTTTGAAAGCGAGTATACTTTTTCCTAACTGCCCTTTCAGTTAATTCTAAAAAAAAAGTCTAGGTTTAAACCGTTTTACACCAATTTAGGAAGCATTGAAAAGGTTTATTTAAAAAAAAGGGTTCATATTTGATTTTCATCAAATGGGAATTGAAATGACCAAGATACTATATTCTTAGAAAAAGCTTAAGAAAAATGGAGGAGATGTTTATTAAAATATGGTCCTTATACTAAGCAAATTCTGCTCTAGCCTGTTATGTTTCAAGGTCGGAAAGCTTTCATCTTCTAAAACGGCTCTAGCCACTTTCTATTTTTGCTTAACACATCAGTACATATGTTGATCACTTTGATATAAAATGAAAAGAAATTTATATATAAAACCAATTATATTTTTATCGCGTGCCAATACTTGCACTTTGTTTCGTCTCCAATATTAATATAGAAAACAACTGATTTTGTTTATAGCTTTATTCACCTTGGTTAAGGAGCTTAAACTATTAGTTTAGTAGCAATGTTTTTTTTCCTGTAATAAGTTTTTCCCTCTAGTTTAAGGTTCAAACTTCCTTTAAAATTTGAAATAAAGGGAGTAAGAGAAATATAGGCGAAAACCAACGATTACTCTCCATAAAAAGGAGATGTTTAAAAGGAGTATTAAAAAGTTGTAAAAAGTAAGTTATACCTTTAATATGAGTTTGAATCATAATAAGTTGCATATTTATCAAAAATGATGATATTTTACTTAATCACAAAGTAATAAAAAAAAATGTCTATTGTTGATTAAAAAAATTACTTATGATCCACTATTGGGTATCTATAGGAGTTAAAAACTGTGTATAAGTTTTGTTGTGTTTAAGTGGGTTGTATTAGGAATAGAACTAATATGTTTAGTTTGGAACTAAATCGTTGGATAAGAAGAGGGCAGCAAAAGGGACAAGCATCAGGAGCCGAAGAGTAGCCTAAGCGTGATTTAAAAAATCACGTACAAGATTAGTCGAATACTCAAGGTGTGGCGTGATGGAAGTGCACTACTGGTGAAGGAAGAAGCCTTACCCAAAGACGTGCACCTATCGGAGAGCAGCAACCTCGTGAATGATGACACAACGTTGACTCAAATCCAAATAAAGTCACAAAAAGAAATACTTACGCTCTATTCTCTTGTTTTCAGTTCGTTTGAGTATAAGAGTATCCGTCAACCAGTAACATATGCCAAAAATTATTGCTGCATATGCAAGTATTTTAAAAGTTTCCCTTGTTCCGAAACTAGATATGAGAAGTCCACCAACAAATGCACCACTGCTTCTACCTGTAAAGTATAAAAAAGCTTTAAAAATGCTGAATGTTTGTTACTAAAAAATTATATAAATTAAGATTAAAAATAAATACAAATAATATATTAATATATTGTAAAATAAATAATATCAAACAAACAATATAGTTTAAGTATGTTTTATATTGTATTTTATTATATTATAGGCCTGTTTTATAATAAGTTATATTTGTATTATATAAAATAATATAAATAAAATAAAATTTATTAATAAAAATAAAGAAGGTTTTAGGTTTCTTATTATTTCTTTTAATCATAGGCAGCGCGCTAGCGCTGCCTAAGTAAAGAACGACGTGGGCACAATGTGTTGTTGTTTTTTGGTTTTTTCTCTATACCCGAGCACTTCGTATCAAAGGAGTCGTCTCAATAACTTCGAAGAGGGCTCATTCAATTGGGAAATTGGAGTGGCTAGTGCCCTTTTTAATAGTCGAATGTGATTGGAGGGCAACTAGCCCCCTCCTCACGCCCACCATCTCCCAAACACATCCAATCAAGATTTTGAGATAGCCATTTTGTTCAGCGTAGTTGATTTCCAGATAGAAAATATGTTTTTGAGGAGGACATTCCCCCACAATCCTCATGGCAAGGGTTTTAACTTATTCCCTGGGGGCATATAAGATTTTAATAGAAGGCATTGTCGTAGAAACTTCAAAACAGGCTCATTCGGTTGGAAATGCAAAGGGCTAGTACCTCTTTTTAATAGTCGAAAGCGATTGGAGGGCAACTACCCCCCCCCTCCTCCTACGCCCATCATTCCCCCAAACACATCCAATCAAAATTTTTAAATAGCCATTTGTTTCAGCGTACTTGATATCCAGATAGAAAATATGTTTTTGAGGAGGACACTACCCCACAACCATCAGGGCAAGGGTTTTAAGTTTTGCCCTGGGGGCATATAAGGTTTTTATAGAAGGCGTTGTCCTAGAAACTTCATATCAGACTCATTCGATTGGAATTTCAAACGGCTAGTACACGTTTTAATAGTTGAAAGTGATTGGAGGGCAACTAGCCCTCCCACGCCATTCATTCCCCAAAACACATCCAATCAAAATTTTGAGATAGCCATTTTGTTCAGCGTAGTTGATTTCCAAATAGAAAATATGTCTTTGAGGAGGAAACTCCCCCACATCCCACAGGGAAAGGGTTTTAAGTTATGCCCAGGGGGTATATAAGGTTTTTAAAGAAGGCATTGTCGTAAAAACTTCAATAAAAGCTTATTCAACTGGAAATTCAAAGCGCTAGTGCCCTTTTTAGTTAAAGTAACGCTCGTGTCCATTGATATTTTTGAAAGGGACAATGCCCATTTAAATATCGGCGTTACTGTGGTTCAATATAAAATAAATTTGAGGATGGGGTTCGTTCTAAAAAGAAGGGGGTGGTGTTCCCAGTAAGGGGCCCGTCAATTGAATTGGTGAAGCACTGGGTTTGGTTGTTGTACACACCACCTAGTGAACCCAATGCAATTGGCCGTTTCAACCCAATTACAGACATCAGTAGAGTTCTGGGGGAGGGAAAGACTAGGGGGACACGTTTCTACTGTCCAACATGCTTGTCTCGATTTTGGGACAGAATTAAAGTTACAAAATCATATGAAGTACTGTAGACGGCATGGCTATCAGTCATTGGAAACGGTTTCAGGGGATAGGGCCATTTTACGCTTTAAAAATTTTCAAAATACCCTCCTCCAGAGCAATAAAATCTTTTTGGACTGTGAGGCGAAGCTAGTGGAAGTGAACGATCCTCGATTTCCAAATCGAATCAAAGAACATCGAGCCATTGCAGTCTCCTACGCCCACGCGCAAAGAGACAGTTCTAACAGTATGCAGCTGTTAGAAATAGTCGAAACGTTAGATGAAGGAGAGAGCATGGTCAAGGCACTGACTAAATTAATTGGCACCGCTAATGGAGCTATTTCTCGTTTGAGAAATACCCATTACCCTATGGTGTTGTCTGCAGAGGATCGTCTCGCGATTAAAATTAAAAAAAATATGCTGGGTTTGTAAGGGGGAGTTTGAAGAGAGAGAGATTAGAGGGAAAGGGACTAGGGGGATAAGAGGGGGGAAGGGGAAAGTCAGAGATCACAATCACTTGTGGCAGGAAATATCCTCTGGGGGTAGTAATTTTAGAGGGGTAGCACATCAATCGTGTAACATAAACGTTAGCCAGCAGTTTTTTATTCCAGTTTTTATTCATAATTCAAATTATGATTTAAAATTTATTTTACCAGCTTTGGCACGAATGCACAGGGAGGGGAAAGTAGATAGTCCATGGGTAAATCATTCATTTACCTATAACATCATCCTCAAATAAGCAGAGAATTTGGTGCTTCTCGAGTTGAAATTGCAGGTAGTAAATAACGGGCATACGTGCTGGAATAAAATCTGGTTTTTAGATTATTTTAGTTTTTTCCCCAAGGCATTGAGTCAATTAATTCAAGTGCAGAAAAGTGACAATTTCGACAGTTTTTCTTTGCTTAAACAGCACTTTCCAGACAGTGAAATGTATGACCTATTGGCCTGTAAAGGTGTATATGCATACGACTATTATTGTTCTGGCGCTTGCTTAAGCGAGGAGAAAACTACCTCCAATTGAATATTTCTATAATTCACTCACCAACAGTGAATGCACAGCTGAGGAATACAAATTTGCCAAGAAGGTGTGGGCTAAGGAGAATTGTAGAAATGGGTGAGCTTATTGTAGACTGTACTTGGCCAGTGACGTTTTAACTCTGTTAGATATTGTCTGTAAGAACACAGATCAAATCTATTCAGAGTTTGGACTAGATATAGGATTTTATTTTTCCACACCACATTTGGTGATGGACTTGATTTTAAAAATTAGTAGGGAGGAAATAGGCTTGATAACTGATGTAGATCAACACCTTTTTGTAGAAAGATCAATGAGGGGTGGGTATGTTTTTCATGGGGACCGCGTTTTGACAACAGATCCAAGCGGACAAAACAGCACCGATGCAAAGTCAACTGCAGTTTTCTTGGACATGAGCTCATTGTACCCCTCGACAATGTCTCACTACTCTTTGCCGTGTGGGAACTATAAATGGAGTGAGAATCCTTGTGAGTTCCCTGACATCAACACCGTCGAGGACAATGGGTCACAAGGATGGTTCTTTGAAATTGATGGTCACACTCCATTGGCGCTTCATGATTCAGTCAGAGATTTTGTTGTTCCCTTAATCAATCGACCAGTGACCAGGGACTCACTGAGTCCCTACAATCGATCATTGGTTGAGGATATTGGGATGCACTGGACCCCCTCTAAGCAAAAACTGATTGCAGATCTGGACCATAAAAAGAATATCGTTGTTCATCATGTGCTTTTGCACTGGATGGTAAACAATGGTTTCAAGATCACCAAAATACATAGGGTCATGCAATTCAATCAAAAACCTTATTTAAAGACGTTTATCGACACCTTTGTTGATAAACGCTCTCGGGAAAACACTAAAGTAGAGAAGGAAATGTACAAAATCATTCTAAATTCAGCGTTTGGCAAAATGTGTGAAAGCGTACGGAACAAATCTCGTTACGACGTCCTGACTGACCCTCAAGAGTGTGCACGATTTATTGCTGACCCCAATTTTACAACTTTCACGTGCATAGAGACAAGCATGGTTCTTCTACACAGGAAAAAGAGAAATGTGGTACAGAACAAGAATATAGCAGGAGGTAGTTCAGTACTTGAAATTTCCAAAAAGCTCATGTTTTTTTTTTACAATTATTATTATTATTATTATTTTATTACCCATTATTAAACATACAAAATGTTATAAATGGAGTACAAGAAAAGAAAAAAAAGTAACATCAAATAACAACAAAATATCCGAAGAAAACTCAACTAAAGAAAAACAAGATTAAGAACATTCCTACGACAAACAAAAAAGACAAATTTAAGTTATTGCGACATATATTGAAGAGAGGCTTGGTTCAAACGCCTTTGCAAATCGAACACGGCGATTCAGTACAGCTATAAGCGGGTCGGCTATACCATACTTCAGAGATATATTTAAATCCCTCATCCAAACTGGAAGACGAACCAGATACTTGCCATATCTATAGAAAATAGACTGAATATTGCGGCAATCAGACGAGGTAAATATTTTCCAAAACGGAGATAGGGCTAGCACATGTGGCAAAACAAAACCATTATACATCCTTGCAAGTAGAAAACGGTTAAAGTGGCACTTCATTGAAACAAGGCAATCGCGGGTTTCTTTAAGATCGTTACAAATTGGAAGGCCGAGTT
The DNA here is from genome assembly GCA_027921565.1 of Artemia sinica. Classification (NCBI taxonomy): domain Eukaryota; kingdom Metazoa; phylum Arthropoda; class Branchiopoda; order Anostraca; family Artemiidae; genus Artemia; species Artemia sinica. The sequence continues at coordinate 3,317,088 of CM051265.1, read as the reverse complement.
ACATAATCTTAGACGAAGACTTTATCGTATAAATTCCGAAAATAACATCAACTGGTACACTATCTTTAACGCGGCTATTAAGTACGAGAACTTCACTCTTCTGGGGATTGAAAGAAAGACCTATGTTACCATACTCCTTACTCAAAACACGGAAAGTCTCTTCGATGCCTATAAGTGTTCTACTCGCGTTCAAAATGTTGTCGGCATAATCGATCAGTGAAACATTGAGACCTCTAAAGATACATGTAGACTGAACCGGTACTTGCGATGAAATAATACTATTATTGAATAGCGGTGGTGAAGTAAGTGCTCCTTGGCGTATTCTGTTCTCTACGGGTATAAGACTAGAAGATAGGGTTAAAGCATTAGCACAAGGTACATTTACACGCGCTTTTAAGTTGCTATACATATTCCTCAGTGCGCGTATAATAGACTTATCCACGCCACGTTTCCGGGCTGAAAACAATATCTGAGGGTGCACACCGGAATCAAACGTGCGGTTGACATCGTGACCGGCAAAATACAAAGTCTCATTTGAATCATCGGCGTCAATCAACAAATTAGCAATCAAATAATGCGCGTGTTCTTTACTCATTTTCTTCTTGAAACCAAATTGGTTATCCGGCGAGTTACATGTAGCACTAAGCCTTTTTACAACAAGCAATTCAAATAACTTGCACAGTATAGGCGCGACAGTTATCGGGCGGTAAGAAGAACACTGCCCCCCGTCTTTTCCCTTCTTTAATACAGGAGTAATTACACCCGTGCAGAATAGGTCTGGAACAACCCCAGCATTAAAAATCATTTGGTACAGGAGACGAAGGTGCCCGACAAGGTTCTGACTTCCCGCTTGCAGATGCAATCCACACATGTTATCTACGCCCCTCGACAACTTCTTCTTCAGTTTCGAGAGTGCCTCACTGACTGACGAATTAGAAACAACAAAACCAACTTCCCGTTCACATTCCGCAAGACTCGCATCGAGCTCAATAGAAAATTTATTTTCCAGATCAGCATTAGGCGATGAAAATTCGTGCGTAAAATATTTAACCCACTCACTCTCACTGGGCAAAACATCAACTGATTCTTTACGTTTCTTCTTTTTAGGAATTTCCACATGCGATCGGGTTCTTGCTATATATATTTACTATCACATTCAATAACCATAGCACGATGTATAGCGAGGGTTTTTGCGAATCTTTGCTTAGTATATAATCGGATGGAGTTCACTATACCATGCCTTGGTCGATCATTATCTATCCACATTCTTAACTAGAATTTTGCGTCCAAACACGTATTTACAAGATCCGAATTATCGGACCAGTGGGGTATTTCCGAGCCAATCCGAACACGACAAATCGGTACTGCAGCCTTTTCCGCACACTGCAGGGCATGAACTATTTCGCTACAGTATATATTGATCAGTACTTGTTTGTCACTTGCTGCAACTCAAGAAGATTTATGAAGTAGATTGTAAGGGACGTGAATTCTTGCTAAAATATCGTCACATACCTTTTGGTACAAAGGGGTATTAATTTTATCCCACATAACTTTCTGATGCCATTTTCTTCCACTGGGTAAATCCGGGTTGTAGTTCGAAGATGTACTAGGTGGGAAAACATAACTAACTGGTAAGTGGTCAGATGCGCTGATAGACGTATCCACATGTGACTGGCAGAGGGGAACTCGTTGATGAGAACACATTATAAAATGAAGAGATGAAGTTGCCCCAGAGTTGTGCACATACGTGAAATTGAGATCTTTTTCTATTATGTTTAGACCAGCGCATGTAGTCGAGAGTACTTGGGATCTAGGGCTTTCCGGATTCAACAAATCACAGTTCATATCTCCGGCAACAATGTACGACAAATCTTGGGTGCGACAATTTGCAATAGCGTCTGCTAATTTCCGACAAGCACAAACGAACTTGGAATATGATCTAGATGATTTGTAGTCCGTAGGCATATAAACTGAGAAGATTATTGTCCGTTCAACCTTGATCGCAATAAAATTATCGGAAACTTGGAAAACTGTCACGCTTAAAGACTTTGAATCAAGGATTGCGATACCACCTGACGGCCGGCCACTACCACTCAATTTCGCACCAACAGCAAAAAGATCGATTGAATCACCGATATTTAAAAGTTCAGTCCCTTCATTAATCAGGAAATGTTCATGAAGAGACACAATGTTATGATTGCGAATTAGGTTTTCGAGGATAGGCAGTTTGTTGATTACATTTCCGTTAATGTTCCAAGTAATCAGACTTACTTCGCGATTCATTTCTTAACTGCAAGTAACTTTTGCGCTTCCGGACAGCTGAAACTGTAACAAGGATGCTTGTCCGAACCACAGAGTGCACATTTGATCGGTTTGCTGCAAGGGTGGTCCTTAGTGCTACTGTTGTTATCCCCACATCTAGAACACTTGGCTTCGTTCTTGCAGAATTTGGCCGCGTGACCAAATGCTTGACAATTGAGACATCTCATTGGAAGAAACAGATATTCAGAGATTGGGATGCGTTCGTAATGAATCACTGGGGGTGATTTAATGGCATTTTCAAGATCCACTTTGGAAGAAAACTGAAGTTTGAATGACCTAGAATTACCCAACTGCAAAGCTATCAAACAGTTCGGAATAATCTCGCAGAGTTCTTCATCGCTCATATCGGTAGGAACTTGACGTGCTATTCCGTAGAAATATGGTTGTTTCACTTTTGCCTCAACAGATCTATCGTTAGCAAATAACGCCTGCGCAACTGCATTGGCAGACTTATTATCGGCTAGTACCACGCGCCACCCACTTTTCAACGCTCGCAGTTCAACAATGCTAGAGGAATTGTCACCACATACCTTATCCAAGTATTCCTTGCTCATTTCTGGGTTCCTCAAGTCTTGAGGGGGGTTCTTTAGAACAACTGCGTAGGTCGGCTGGGGTGCGTGGGACGGCCCCTGAAACGAGGATCCAGTTCCGCTGAGCGGCCACTAAGCAGGGGGACGATCACGCTCGATAAAACTCTCTAGCTTGGAACACATTTCGTTTACTTTCCTTGTAATAACAGCGCTTACTTCCCCAGGAACAATGGGTACCTCATCTGGCTCATAGATGACGTATTTAGGGAGGGCAATTTTCTTTTCGTCGCAATATTTGAGCAATTTCAGAATGTCAGAGATATTGTCAGTCATAATAACTTTCATGCTCATACGAGTACTAATAGCAGAATCCCCCCATATTAATTCTTTCGTCACTTGGATTTCATCTTTCTTGAAAAATTCTGCCGCTGTTTTTGCAATCTCATCAGACCGGTTACCAGATTTCAAAGCACGAAAAACAAAATTCAGTAGCGGGTTCAGGACAAGCCTATCACCTGCCACCATTTGTGGTTATGTTCGTGAATGCACTCATGCGGGCCGTAACATCGGATCTTTTACGCCGAGGAAAAATGAGGGAAGCGTAGAGCCCCGCTACCTATTCCCCGCAATTTAAGAGTCAAAGGACCCGGCAGGTACCTCTACGGCCGTTGCAACAGATGCCCTCCCCTCTTCTGCTCGTTTCCTCCCAAAAATAGAATATGCGTGAATATCGCCGAAAATGTGCAAAAACGGCTGAGACAAAATGATCTGTGGTAATGAAATTTAGCACCTGGCAACTGTGCACTAGTGAAAACCACTAAATTGGAAGAAACAGAGTCACTTTGAATATAGCCTGTTAATTGTGTTTACAAACAAAAACAGCTGTTTTTTATTTGTTTAAATTAGAATTGAACACAAAGGCTAATAAACATGGGAATAGAATATAAAATATCACCAGCTTCAGGGTCCAGGTAAACCAAGTCCAACCATAAGGGAATCAACTTAAGATAATACTTAAGGATAAATATAAGTAGAAAATACTGTATATAAGTAGAAACAAATGTTTTATCTCACAAAATCATCCAAAATTCTATTTTCAAATTCCAAACCATCACGTTGCTGTTGTTGTTAACTGCTGGGGGATCCCCATTTTTTAATATTGGGGGATTTAGAAAATGGGGAACACATCAGCTCGCGGATGGATTTCACCAACTGGAATCCGTCCCTCTACCCCGAGTTGGTGAAACGTTAGGCCCCCAACAAACTACTCCTGTTAAAAAAAGAGACGGGGAGTGATTTGATATCCAAGGGGGTGTTCCCGGGTCCTAAAGTATATTGCGTTGAAACTCATAACAGAGATGTAAAGCAGGCGTGTAAAGGGGTGCCTACACATTTTGTAAAGAACAATTTCAACATGAGTGTGTACAGAGACTGTGTAGAGAGTAGCCTAGTGCCGAGAGCACAAGTGTTTGAAATTCGCTCTCTGCAGTATAAAAATTATACTGTAAGAGTGGAAAAGAATGCAATGTCATGTATATCCGACAAAGTCTTTGTGCTCGAGATTGGTGTAAGTGTACTACCCCATGGCCACTACCGTATTTCAGACCGGGTTGAATGCATAGACTATCACAATCAACTTGGTATGGATAAATTAACCTAAACCTAACTTAACCTTTAATAAATTAACCCAACCTAACCTTTTATAAATTAAATGCTCTAACCTGTAGCAGCAGCAGTGACAACGGCTATTGTATACATTTTTCCACAGCGGCCCCGGGGGTGGGGGACCCGCTAGTGGCCGGCCTTTGGCCCGTGGCTCCCGGGGGGTGGTGGGTCCCGCCCGTGGCCGGCTTTTGGTCCGTGGATCCCCAGATGGTGGAGGGTATTAAATTCATAGTGTTCAACTGTGCTATTGTTCATGTTCATGTTCGTGTTCGTATTTTAAGTATTGTACAAAAAGTGTGTGTTTGTACAAAAATATGTGTGCACAAATAGTGTTCTTGCTGGACAAAAAATGTTTTTTTTATGACAATAAGTGTTATTGTTGTACATATAGTGTTGTGTTGTTCTTATTGAACAGAAGTGTTTTCATAATAAATAGTGTTCTTCTTGAACAAAAAAGTGAAAAAAATGTTGTTGTTAATAAATATTATTGTTGTTCATGTTAATAAATGTTGTTGTTCAAATATGGTTTTTGTTCTTGTTGAACAAGTGTTTTTATGTCAATAAATGTTGTTCTCGTTGAACAAAAAGAGTTTTTATGTCAAATAAATGAATGAAATATTGTTTTGTTGTTCTTGTGCTAGATAGATCTAAGAAAAAATTACTACTTATTCAATGGACAAGTACGATTTACGGTTAGTTGTAGTCCGACTGTTGTCAACAGCAATAGCAGTATGTATCAATTTAAAACACCATTCAGATCGTTTCTGTGTGGTCCATCAATGTCTGAGAAAACGACACTTTTAGCTAAAATAATTCAAAATTGTAATAAAATGTTTTTGGAAAAACCAAAGAAAATTTATTATTGCTATAGTATTTGGCAGGAGTCCTACGATCAAATAAAAGGTATTGCCACACCCATACCAATATAATTCATACGGGGACTTGATGTTTTCAATAGTATTGAACCAGACTCGTGGCTGATTATTGATGATTTGGCTGAATCCATTGAACAATTCTCACAGGAAATGCTAAAGCTGTTCACCGTTCGCTCTCATCATGAAAACATTTCCATAACCCTAGTTCTACACAATCTGTTTCATCAGAGCAAATGTATGAGAACCCTTGCTTTGAATTGCACCATCTACATTATCTACCGAGTTGTTCGTGATTCTAGCTCGCTAATAACTCTTAATAAGCAAATATACCCCGGCGCCCCCAAATTTCTGCTGTCAGCGTACACTCAGGCGACGAATAAGCCCTACGGCTACATTTTGCTGGATTTAATCAGAGCACACCCGAGGGTCTACGTGTAGTCGAAGATATTTTTGACAATGAAATTACTGTATATCTTCCGGTGAACAGTAGAAAAAGCTATTAGTTGCCTTTATGACACTGAAGGAACTACGCGAACAACGGCATTTATTTTCCGTTTTAGGCACTTCAAAACCTCTACTCAGGAAGGCCATACTCAAACATGGTATTGACAATGATTTCATTAATCTAATATCTGAACTTTGTTTAAATTTAACTGAGGGCAATTTACACTAGCCAGAAGGTGTTAGACAACAGACAAGGCAACATCGTTCTACTGTACGCGCCTTGGCTTGCAAAAACAAGGGGAAAAATTTGAAAAGAAAACGTCTCCTTCAAGCGGGCAGCAGCTTTTTTACACTTTTACTGCCGATAATTGCAGGACTTGTAAACAGTTTTCTCTAGAGAATGGCTAAACTCTATAAATTGACACCATTTGAACTCGTCCTCTCACCTGTGGAACATTTTGAAGACAATCTAAGCAAATTCATTAAAGATGAAAATATTGCTGATGACAAAAAACCGCTTTTACTTCAAGATGCATTGTGACGTGTGGACAAACATAGACCTTATCGTGAGCAATCAACCGTCACAGATCCCTCTAAACAGGAAAGATCTCCTCAAGATTCTGTGCAATCAAAGGAGAAGGTATTGAATTCTATAGTGTCAACCATTGGAAACCTATTGCCAGTGACCTATCGAAAACAGAGTAAAAGAGTATTATCTTATCTCATGTTGGAAACTGCTAGTGATCAAGTTCAAGTTGACAGTGCAGGGAAACGAATTATAATTCAGGGGAAAAGATATAATCTAGTTGATTTAATTTGTGATATGGTGACGAATCGTAAAGGACTTTTATCATTTGACAATAATCTATACACCTTTCTAGATGTATCAAACTTCCCCAAAAGTCTTATTGGCAATAAGCAAATTCTGAAGAAACTAAGAGAATATAGACCTCCAACAACGCCACCACCATTTAAAAAAGAAGAAGATTCAATATTGCAAAATACTAGCAGCAGCAGCAGCAGCAGCAGCAATGATTTTATAACACCTGTGACTGCTAGTCAAAAGCAAAGACGGATTGGTTCAACCTCCAGTGTGCAAAAGGGGAATGGACATAACACTACGTGTTTGGGTTCAAAATGGTTGAAGTTCTGAAGTATGTCTATGAAAATATTGGTGAAGCGGGAAGTCTAAGTTCCCCCACAACGCTTTCTAAAGTTGCCTCTAACATAGACGGCGGCAGCACATTAAAAAAGCAAAGGAGTATCTACAGAATGAACCGAGTTACACACTGCATTGGAATCGCTGGCTTCGTGGCAAACAATATCGTCAAACTAAAGCCTTTTTCCCTCGGCATACAATGCAAACTGATCTTTTAACTTTAGACGCAATTCAACGACGTCACAATACCCCCTACAAATATATTCTAGTGGCAGTCAGTGTCTTTAGTCACTATGCCTATGCCATTCCGTTGCAATCAAAGAGAGGTGTTGAAGTTGCTCATGCCTTAGAAAGTATTCTTGAACAGGATTGCTATAGAAAAATTCAATCAGATCGCGGTAGCGAATTTGTTAATCATCATGTGCAAAAGGTTCTATTGAAATATAACATAACACTTTATCATAGTCACAGCCCGATAAATGCTGCATTGGCTGAACGACTGATAAGAACGATTCGTCTATTAATTTCTAGATATTGTACACTGAATAATACACCTGCTTTTATTCATGATTTAGATAAAATCATGCAAATATATAACCATTGACCCCATCGATCTCTGTCCAACTCAAGCCCTCAGGAAGTTCATTGCAGTGAAAATTCATTTGATGCTTTTCTAAAGCAATATTCAATGGCAATGAAAAAATGTGAAGAAGAAATTCAATGTTGGTGATACTGTTCGAATTAATAGAACCACCAATATTTTTGAAAAGGGGAATTATTTATGGAGCACTGAACTTTTTAAACTGTCCAAAATCCTAGACACTGAACCCACGACATATCGACTGCGAGACACCAAAGATGATGTGATTCTCGGTGGTTCTTATGAATATGAAATGCAAAAAGTTAGAAACACTAGTGAAATTTATCAAATTTAAAAGATATTAAAGAGTCACACTCGTAGGGGCAAGAGACAGTTGCTTGTTCGCTGGCTAGGATACAATTCTGATTTTGATTCTTGGGTCAGTGCTGAAGATGTTAACAATGCCCAATGGTTTCTATGTGGCTTTCAAGTCCTATGTTTCTGATCCTCTCTACAATGACTTAAATAGAACAAGTGATTTTTGGACAAAACTCTCTCCCACCATCAAATTCGATGGCGCATATGAAGTGGCTATTGTTGACTGTATTCTCAAAAATACATATGATATCCTGAGAAAAGATCGTAAATATGATATAAAAATTAAACCCTATGATTGGCCACCACCCTCTGGTTATCAAGAACAAATTCAAAAAATCAATTGGATGAATTATTCATATATTGAATTACCCTATGAAGAACTCACCTGTATGAATGATTTATGTCGTTCTATTAATAAAAGAATTTCCGCTCGTAAAAAAGGAGCTTTTAATTTCAACTGTTCAAAGGAGGAGGGCAAGATCTACATTAGTTCACCTATTGCCGATGAAAATGTTATTCTCAATGATAATCTAAAAGATGTTCTTGGCTTTAAGCTCAATATAATCAATGGTAAAAGTGCCGGAAACACTAATTTTATTTTTGCTGACTACCCGCCCTCCTTCTCCACGGACGCATGTATATTTCTCTACGCTTCATTTGTGGAAACATCTCGGGTTGGCAATAGCAATGTTCCCCTCCTACGAGTTCTTGAAGGAAAAACCAATCAAGAACATATTCACCACTACAATATAAAGCATCTTCAGTATATTCCCGTAAACACTTCCTATTTGGAAATCTGTCAGTTAACACTAAGAACTGAATTAGGTGATCCTCTAGCAATAACAAAAGGTTTGTGATTATATGCCATTTTCAACCCATCGTTCAACAACAACAAGATGTCTAATAGAAAAGTGGAATTCATTTGTCCTGATATTGACTGCTATGTTAATACTCTTTGCACAAGAAAACAGGGCAATGGAATGGACTATTACAAAGGTCGCTCGTCAATGTCTGGCTACGGTCTTGGCAGTTGGTTTGCTAAGCTGTTTCGCTCTGCACTACCTCTGGCTAGAGAATATATTGTACCGGCTGCGACAGATTTTGCATCCTCTACACTTTAAGATTAGGGATCTGGCAAGGATTTAAAAAAAAAATGCTTCGGAAATCTTAGGTCTAGTGCGCGAACCCTTGGCGAGAGATTAAAACAAAATGGAAAGGGTTTAAAAAGGTCGAGGAACAATGCATCACTCATCAGTCTCTACTCTGGTCAGAAACGAAAAACATCACCCCTGTCAAAGAAAAGAAGGAAAAATCCGACACGTACAATAAGCACTAGTAGAACAAGAAGCCCCAGGAAGAGAATTGTTAGATCGAAACCTGATTTATTTTTCTAAGATGTTATACCTACCGCATAAGGATTCCCAACCTTCAATCACCTCCTCATTGAATCTATTCAATGCAGAAAATGTTGATGTGAGTGTAAAACATGGATATTATGAACAATTTTATCCTCAACAACCCCTCTCCGAAAATATCCACTTTCGAATTTATTCCAATGAAGACTACTTTATGGACATGTCTTCGGCATTTATAGATTTACAAATGAAAGTCCGGAAATCCGATAATACATTGCCAATTCTTGCCGATGGAATATCCTATGAAAATTGTATATTGTATAATTTATTTCGTCAAATCGGTGTCTACATCAATGGCACGCTGGTGAGCACAAGCAACAATCTCTCAAATTATACAAGCTATATGCAATTCATGCTGATGACACCCAAGTCATACAAGGAATTGAGAGGAACCTCCAATGAATATGAATATATTACTGATACTGATAGTACAGATGCACTTAAAAATGCCAGAACTAGTGAAGTACATCTAGTTGGAAAAATATATCATGAAATATTTAATATACCCCAGTGGCTACCACCCAATATTAAAGTGGATATAAAATTGACGCTTGCTCCATTTAATTTCCAATTGAGAAAAGAACTTGCTGCCAATCTGGATGTGACTCTCTCCCTCACCTCGGCAATACTACATGTACGCAAACAACAAGTCTTGAGTTCTGTTGCTTTGGCAGTGGAAAAACTGAGAGCCAGTGGAAATAATATTAAACTACTTGTTCCTCATACAATCACCAATCAACGTCATATTGCCGTGGGGTCACGCGCCTTCACCGTCTCATCCTTTATCCATGGCGAAATTCCGTCAAAATTCGCTTTCGCATTTGTAAAAAGCGCTAGTGAAATAGGATCATGGACTGGATGTCCACATAAATTGGAGATGTTTTGGCTTTTATCTCTTGTCTGCAAAGTAAACGGCATCCCACTCTACAATATATCTTTTGATAAATACTATAGAACATTGTATGGGTTGACCATGCAAACCCTCGATCATGATTCCCAACTATTTGAAAATGGTTTAACCGAAGAAATGTTTGCTAAAACACATGGTATCATTGTATTGGATTTGTCTAGCACCAAGGATATGAGTATAGTACGTACGGGGAGTGTGCGTTTAGAGTGTACATTTGCCGACCTGTTAGTTGAGAGTATTGCACTAATCTCACTAAATCAATATGAAACCTATTGGGAAATCACTCCCGAAGACAGTGTTCTACTAGACTTGGCACCATGAACACCAGTCAAATAATCAATGTATTTAATATGGATCCCTACATGTCCAAATACAGATCCTATTGTCTGCCCTTGGACTTTCTTGGAAAAATTCAAAGTGCCAACAATACCCTAATTATTGTTAATAGCAGTCCGTCGACTGTGCTGACGGGTCATTGGCTTTGCATCTTTTAAACAATGAAGACAATTGAATTTTTGATCTCCTTGAACTACCCTTTACATTCTACACACCACACATCAGCAACTATATTGAGAGCAGTGGGAAAACTATTATTCAAAATCTGAAGAGCGTGCAGGATCTGACGACTAAAAGCTGTGGCTTCCATGCACTACTATATTTTGTGTTCCGATGTCGTGGCTATACTTACAAGCAGTTTCTCAACATTTATGGTGACAACCCACGTCTGAACGACTTTATGGTGGAAAATATCCTCTCTGACCTGTATAATATTGATTTTAGTGCCCTAAGAGTAAAGTGCTTAAAAAATGTACGTGAATTTGTTTATTAATAAATGAAAAATGTATACATACAACAATATCTTTATTCTTCATTTTAGATTTCTTCTTCGGTGCATAGGCAACTGTCGTGAACCACTAATGCCGGTAAATCATTTGGATTCACTGTATATTGATCTTGATTGGCTGCAAAGCCAGGGTCACATTCTCTACATTATAATGTAACTTCACTCTTGTCATATCTCTTTGTATAGTCAATTATACTATTTACATTCATATTATGAAATTCACGAGTTTCAATCTGTCTATTTGAAGCAATATCACATACATTGTTTTCTAATGGCGAATCACATTCAGTAACTCCCAAATAAAAATCACTTGGTTTATAGTCATAATAGGCAGTGTCGTCACAACGATGACGTAGAAACCAAATTGTCTTGTTACCCCAACAGTTGAATCGTAGACCAGATTCTTCCTCCCACAATAATTTAAATCCACGACGATACCAATCTCGTAGAAATAAACTAAAATCACGTTTGGGATTCTTTCCAATCATACCGGGGTAAGTATTCTCCCACTGATCAAATTTGTCATAGTGACAAATGTAGCACAGATGCCCTCTAGGGTGAGAGTCACAAATATCTTCAAGACATGAATTACATCCTTTAATTTGTACTGCAAGCCTCTATGTAATTTACAAGGATTACATAATTTGCACTTTTCATTATAGTCATCAATAATTGTACAATTCTCACATTGTGTCCAACTGCCAAGAGTGTACATGCATAGTGGACATGTATAGAACATTTTTTTGGTTTCCGATGTCAACTCTCTCACAGCTAAAACGAAAATAATCATCCTCGTTCGATAAATTCCTTGTGGAGGAATGTGAGAGGAGTAACTCTGTGACGTCACCTCTTTCGAATGGTGGGGGAGCCATCTACAATGAGTCTATGGCAATGTTTTCAAAAGTATATCCACGATATTATTCTGCGTTATTCCTATTAATATATCAATAAATTGAGTATAAGCATTTGAGTCACATCGACAAAGCTTCATACAATAGTCCAATGGGGGAGAATCAGTTTTCATTATATTGTCAAGTGTTCCCCAAGAGAATATCTTTCGTTGAAGAGAAAACTCAAGAAAATCATCATCCAAAATCAAATGTTTTTCCATAATCATCAGATTCGATCTAATTCTCTCTTTCTCGAATTTATTCATTTTTCAATCCTATCACTCTGACTGCTGACTCTAGACTGACCATGAATCGTTAGCCTAACATTCTAACAAAAAGAAAGGGAACATTTTTGATTTCAAAACAATTTTATTGTATAATTACAACAATAATTGTACACATGTACAATTAGCGATACATATTATTGTCTTCGATATGCTTCACTAATGCACTTAAAGCACACTGAAGTGCATTCACATGTGCTATATCAACTTTTGCAGCGAGGCATAATTGATCCTCCATTTTAAATTTGCTCAAGGATATCACATATCTTGCATATACTTCATCCTATTCCAGACAAAGCCGTGATCCTCTCGTGATTTCCACCGCAATGTTTGGGGCTCTTGTATTATTGCTACCAACTCCAATATCAACTTCTAATAGGGTAAAAATTCCACTCATCATTAGCACAAATATATCAAAATGAGTAAAGTCAAACTGTTCTCGCTTCTTTGAATTCTATTCACACACTACTAAAAACTCTAGCAAAAATCCTTTCCTTATCTTCTCTGCAATCCTGTCCCGCTAATATTTCCGACTCCCTAATTGGCTTAGAAGGAGACACGTGATCCTGTTCCCGTTAGACTCGTGGATCAATACGTTCCCCCATCGATTATGTAAATCAAGTTCCCAGAAATTTAGTTCCCCTCTTGTCATAGTCGATTACGCAATCAAGTTCTCGGAAATCCTCTCCCCTTCGTTTATCTAAATCAAGTTCTCAGAAATCTGTCCCCTCTTGTGGATCAATACATCTCTCTCCCGTTAATGCGCTTGTGCAAACTTCGCCCCGGAGTCATTACACCTAGACGAACAACAACAAATAAATCGATCTTGACCTCATTAGACTCGATTAATAATCCTAGAATAAATTATGTAAGCTTGGCGTTAGACTCAATTGTAGATGACAGCACATGTGTTCGCGTCGCGCTGGCACTGTCATTCCTACTAGCCTCTTTCGTATACGGAATAATTTCTGTTCGTTTTAAGTGTTAATGGCGCTCCTTACTTTCAGTTAAAAAAAACTTTTTTTTCTTATTTAATCGCAAAGAGATCACACTGGCTATGTGCGACAGAACAAGAAGATTTAAAGAAGAAAAAAAAGAAAGGCAAATCACAACCAGTGAAGAAATAGAGAGGAATACAAATATATCAATCAATCATTTTATTAATACGGAAAAAAAATATTATAAACATAAAGTAGTTACTAGGCCCAAGAAGCATGGCTTGTAGTGTACTTGATCGGATGACTTTGGGGGAAAAGAGGAGCGTGAGAGGTGGGCTAGTTGCCCTCCACTCTTTTTGGTCACTTAAAAATGGTACTAGAACTCTTAATTTCTGTTCCAATGCACCCTCTCTCTACCTTTTAGGACCACTATTTCTATACGATCACCCCTGGAAAAAAAAATAACAACAAATAAACACGCATCCGTGATCTTCCTTCTGGCAAAAATGTAAAATTTCACATTTTTGTATATAAGATCCTGAAACCTATGCGGTTCTCTGATACGCTGAATCTGATGGTACAATTTTCTTAAAAGTCTTTGACTTTTTGGGGGTGTTTCTCCCCTTTTTCGAAAATCAGGCAAATTTTCTCAGACTCTTAACTTTTGATGGGTAATATTAAACTGATGAATCTTATTTATTTGGAATCAACATAATAAGCTGATTCTTTGATGTATCCACTAATATAAAAACTCAGGTTTACAGAGTTTCAGTTACTGTTAAGCCGTGTCGGTCCTTACTTTTAGTTTGTTATCACGAACTGCTTGATATTCAAGCTTTGATTATGCGACTTACCTAGCTGGTAATGAGTAGAACAAAAAACTGCTGTCAGGGTTGCCAGGAGCCCTTTTGGTGCTTTAATTGAGCAGAAGTTGCAGGCTGCACTATGTAGAATGTGATAAGACAGGAATTTTAGGCACTCCAGCAACAAAGTAGTCCATGGGTTTCTGCATTGAAGAAAAACTTTGATTAAAGACTGATATAATCTTTTAATTTGGGACGGGAGACAAGTTGCTGAAATACAAATCGACAACTTTTCAGAAAATATTTTGTTTTGAAGAATATTTATGCTTTTTACTGGCTTAATATTGTATACCAGAACACATGAGAGCCAATCAGTTTTTGAAAACGTTGGGTTTTTGAACCGTTTTGTAACATATATTAAAGGAATAGAGATTAAGTCAAACTCAAGCACGTTTTTATTTTACTACGAAACTGGACTTCTTCCAGCTTTTTGTTTTTTTTTCTCTTCAGCTATCTTTTTTAAGTGTTTCGATAATCATGATTGGGAATCTAAAATTTGATTTGTTAGTGAAAAGCACTCTACTAAATAAACAATGTACCCTTTAGAAGCTACCTGTTGCTTTTGGACATGAAATATAACGTTATGAAAAAAAAAACCAAAAAATCTATTTCGATTTATCAATATGGAGAATATATGAGGAAGTCAGACGTCCGAAAAACAAATTGCAGGATATATTAAATAGATATTATTTTTTACTTTTTTAAAATTTTAGCAATCAATCCAGTTTGTACTAAAACTATTTACTTTTATTTGTTAAAGTTGGATTACAATGTACAACTATTCTCTATAATTTACTTTAAATATATTGAATTGATGCTCCTAAATCTGAAAATTAGGCTTATTTTGTGTCTATTGATAAACCGCCACCACCTTCAAATTTATTAACAAATAACGATTGTTTATTAGATTCTGTAATGAAAATTATATTGTTTTAGAATCGTACGTAAAAAAATAAAATAAAATCATATTTTGTTACCAAGTTACGTTGTACTAATTTAGAAGGTTTCCATAAACTACTGCTATAATGGTTACAGTCAATGGTTTTTTTTGCGAGCCGTAAAGAGGGCCAACTATTTAAGGAGCACGTAGTCAAAGAAAGGATCTTATTAAATTAGTAACTTGAAGTGCTGACGAGCTCACTTTTTGTGATTTAGTATTGCGGCCTTAAAATAATCTAGCCTGTTTTTTTTCACCCAGACCCGTTAGAGAAACAAAAAGAGAAAGTTTGAAACTTGTCTCAACAAAATGCAACATTTATAGAACAAAAATAGGTATTTTACCCCATTATGTAACCGTCTAACCTCCCCCTTCCCTAAAAGAGAGTGTGTGGATCAATGCTATTTAAAATGAATTTTAAATGCTAAAAAATATTTTAACTACGATAATTATAGCAGTAGTTTATAGTATTCTGGTCTAGGGTGACATGTCACATGGGCGTCTGTGCATTTTCAAAATTATGAACGCGGTAAAACCCCTTACAAAAAATTCCCGTACCGGTTAACATGCAGAAAGGTTTAAATATTTTCACTGGTCTAAGTGATCAAAGACCTTCCAATCTTGCCCAAAGACCAGAAAATCAACTTTAAGCACCAACTTGGAGGTGAAATCGTTTGGTATATGATCTGGCACAACAAAGTGACTCAACGAAATTGTGCTCATTTGACGTAGTAACATTGGGTTCAAGTAAAATAAGTAATGACAGAACAATACAACAGAACTAGAAATGTCAAAGCGTATATCGTAATTCATCCATCTGATATATGAAAATCATCAATTATATCATCCTGTTCCTTTTATAGTTAGTCCAAAAGTCGGTAAACAGTATCAATGATTCTTCTATCTAGTTATTCTTTAAATGTAATATTGGCATAAATTCCAGTTTAGGGGATTCAAAAGTCTTTCAATAGAATCCATTAAAATCAAAACAAAGTTTAGTCAGACGAAAGTAAGGAATAACCTTAAAACTAAAAGCGACCACATAATATCCCCAATATCAGGCGGCTATACCCCTTAATACTTGGTCCCATAGTTTCAACTTTTAGTGCTGATGGGCAATAAAATATTTCATTCTTTCATTCATTAGCACTATGGTTTTGCTCAAACTTAATTAAAAAATCTTTTTTTTCATGCAAGTTCTATTTTTGTGATAATTTTCTGAGATTTGGTTTCATCAATTAGTTTCACTTGTTTTAACACAACTCAGTTTTCGAGTTGGTCTTGAGTAAGACGAAAAACCATTTTGCTACTATTTAGTTTTACTTTAAGGCAATAAGAGATTAAAGCCTGTCCAGTTGCCAGTTGGAGGTGATGGAGTTCGTCTGGAATGATGCAGACCATGTCTGCTGACCACGTACCTCTGGATATGGGGTAATCCCTAACTAAACGCTCCGATCAGGGTGGCCTCAACCTCATGAGGTGGTTGTAGCCCACCCGAGGATTCTCAGTATCCAGGCTCATCATGGCTCTTATCAGAATCCAGGCTGAGGGTCGGTTGGGCTTGCAACCCTACATCTGAGACCCATTGCAACGAATAGCTCAGAAACTGCCTCGGATGACCAATCTTCTTTTATCCCAACACGACATTTGCTTGCCCCTGCACTGAAAAATCGACAGCGTTTGAATCTCCTTGATCAAGGTGGCCTCTGTATTGCAACCTGGAATTTATTGACATTGAATTTTCATGGAGCTAAGACACTTTTGGCGATGGAACTGAAGCGTTTCTGCATCTCTATTGCTGAGATAACAGAAGCCCACCTAGTCGGGAATGGGAAGAATTCCATAAGAGAGGGAAACCACCTACTCTGGTCTGACCAGACCACCACCAGAAGAAACGGTGTCAGAGTAGTTCTTGATGACAAGTCCAAGAAGTGTCTACTGTCATTTGCTTCCGTATCGGATAGAATTGCCAATGCTTGACTCAGTCACAACGAAGGAAAAATTACGGTCCTTGTTTGTTACACCCCCACAAATGAAGCCGACACCGAAGCAAATGACAGTTTCTACTTTGCCCTGACGACTGAACTGGCTAAGATATCCCCACACGATATTGTCGTCCTTCTGGGTGACCTTAATGCAACTGTGAGCGACAACCATGACTTATGGTGGCAAGGTATAGGACCAGTTGCACCAGATTCTCTAAATAAAAACGGGCTAAGCCTCCTTCAACTCTGCAGCATTCATAAGCTTGTGATTACGAACACCCTGTTCATAAGGAACGACATTCACAAATAGACGTGGTACAGCACTATTGGCCGTAAAAAAAATGATCGACTACATCCTTGTCTCACAGAAATGGAGATCTTCGATTAGCAACTGCCGCACGTACAGGGTGGCTGAGATTGGTAACAAAGACCATCGCCTCATCGTGGCTAACATGCGATTAAGGCTTAAATCCCAGCGCCCAGAACCAAGACCAATCAAGATCGATGTCTCTGGCCTCTGCGAGCAGGAGATGCGGTCCAGATACGCCATTGATGTTTCAAACCGCTTTGACGCGCTCCTGTCATTTGAAAGTTGTGAGGACGCATGGCTCTCATTCAAAAAGAATATCCTGGAGTCAGCGACAGTAAATGTCAGACAGAAAAAGCGTGCTAATAAGGCATGGATCCAGTCAGACACCCTTGACATTATAGAGCAGAGGCACAAGGCAAGGTTACAGGGTGACATGCCGACTTATAGAAGCCTCAATGGCGTCCGTAACAAACTGATAGAGCGAGACAAGAAGCTGTTTGTGGAAAAGAAGGAAAATAAACTTGAGGGTGCAGCCAAAAACGGTGAAGTTGGCAGTCTGTACAAGCAGCTCCGTGATCTCATCGGTGGCAAAGCACCCTCGTTTGCATCTGTTGTCTCCGTTGACGGCAAGTCACTTAGTGACGAAGCCGACCAGGTCAGCCGATGGAAAGACCACTTCTCAGGCCTCCTCAATGCCAAAGCTGTTGCACAGACAGACCAGGAACTCATCAGCATAGCCTCCAACACTCAGGAACTGCTGACAAATAACTCAAAAACTCCTTTCACGCCTGCAGAAATACACTCAGCAGTAAAATACTTGAAGAACAACAAAGCGGCAGGCATATGCGGGATATCCACTGAACTCTTAAAGTGTTCCGGTCCGGATACGCTACTTTGGCTCCAGATGCTGTTCTCTGTAGAGAGTTGTGCTGAATGGATCCCGAAAGACTGGTGAACTGGCATAAACCTGCCCCTCTGGAAGAGGAAGGGGAGCAAAAGAATCTGTTCTAACTACAGAGGCATAACGCTTCTTTCAGTGCCTGGAAAGCTATTTGCTATGACCCTGCTGGATAGATGCACGAATATCCTCCGAAAAAAGAGGAGAGTCCAGCAGGCTGGGCTTATGCCCGGGAGGTCCACTGTAGAACAGATCTTTACTATGCACCAGCTGATTGAGAAAACAAACGAATTCGGGAGGAAAGCATAAGTAAAATTTGTTGACTTCAGGGCTGCGTTTGACTCGATGGATCGCAACTCACTCTGGCTGATACTTCGATCCACTGGGGTGCCTGACAAATGCTACAAGCTATTTTAGAAGCTCTACGAAGAGACGGAGAGCTGCATTCAAGTCAAAGGCAAATGGAGCACGGCACTCGGAATCAAAACCGGTGTCCGCCAAGGGTGTGCCGCCGCCCCAGAACTTTTCAACTGCGTCATAGACTATGTCATGACACGAACTACAAATCGCCTGTGCTTTGGTCTGCAGTTTCGAGATCGGTTTCTGACGGATGCTGACTTCACAGATGATCTTGCTCTTGTTTCCGACTCAATTGACCAATCCACTGACGCGCTGGAAGTCCTACAGGAAGAGGCATCAAAAGTGGGGCTGAAAATAAACTGGCTCAAAACTAGGACAATGGCAATTGAGCCCCCAAGCCCTGTCCCACCTCCTGAGAACATAACTGTCTGCGAAGCTCCTGTTGAAGTTGTAAGAAACTTCACTTATCTTGGGTCCGTGTTGTCCAGTGATAGCTCCATAGATGATGAGATACGTAGTCAAATGTCAAAAGCCTCGTCTATCGTCGGAAGGCTTAACACTCTCTGGAGAAAGCCACACATATCTAGGCTCACGAATATGCAAAATTTATTACGCATCCGTAAGCTCGGTCTTGCTCTTTGCAGCAGAAACATGGCCCCTTAAGTTGCTAACCCTAAATATGATAGACGTCTGCCAGACAAAACAGCTCCGTCGGATTGAACGACTTCGGTGGGATGATTTCGTGAGCAACACAAGGTTACTTACGTTCACCTCCCAAGTGCCGTTCTCCATCCAGATAGCACGGCACGAACTCAGGTAGTTTGGACACTTCCTACGTATAAAGACGACAACCCTAGCCAGAAAAATTATGATTTCGACCCAAAAGCTCATGGCTGGTCCCGCCCGAGACGCAGACCAACGACCAGGTGGAAGGATAGTCTCAATAAATTCCTGGAGGTGGCCAACATTGCTGTCGACAAGGCCCCAATCTTGGCACCAAGCGGTTCAGCCTGGAGGAGCAGAGTTGCGACGCTCTCTATGCCACCTCCAACGCGGCAGGAGCCCTAAGTCAAGTCTAAGTCAAGTAAGTCAGTTGCTAAATATTTATTACAATTTAAATTGTATTATATTTATTATAATAACAAATATAATTGTAATAAGAAAGGTTTGTAACATCCCTACTTTTAATCTATATAATTGTAATATATTTATATAGTTATACTATATTTATTACAGACTAATCAGTTTTTAGCAAATTAAAAGTTGAATTTATTAAACCTTTGGTTTGGAGAGTATGGCAGCCCCCGTTATATTTAAATTTTTTAGAGTTGTTTTGTGTGTTTTGTTTAAGTGAGCTTAAGAAATAAAAAAGATGGAAGACGTCCTGAGCATCAGGAGATCTGCAATTCACTGCCTCCTCCTCTGGAAACTAAAATGCAATTTATAACCACACATTTACTGATAATCACGCATTTACTAAGATACACTTTTTTTTATAAGAATGATTTGACTAAGTTGCTGAATTTGTTGTATATGCTTTAATTTAACAAAGTTTTAAGTGGGACAAAAGATTATGATATGACTAATTGAAATGATGTGTACCATTTAAGGTAAACATAGAAACCAACACTTTCAGTTGCCAACCAGCCATATTTATTGTACCCTGATATGTTTTTAGTACTGTGGCAGTTAAAAATAAGTGTGAAGGGAGGGGGGGGGGGTAAAAAGGTCAATAGTTAGAGTCTACCTCAGGAAGCCGGTATGATTTTACAAGGCCTTTTGTTACTGTTAAACAAGAACTAGATTATGAATCTAGTCTGACGACATTTAGCCCAAAATTGGGTCATTTATGTAATTAAGTAGGCCAACACAGATTAAATTAGGATATTATTCAGGAAAAACATCTTTCTCCCCTAGAACAGTGGTTCCCAGCCTTTTTTTTCCGCGTACCCCTATTCAAGGCCCAAAAAGGTTGCGTACCCATTTCTTGAGAATCTTTGTTTTACTTTATTCTTAACTAAAATTAGATTTTCAAAAACACGAGATTTATTGTCATATATGACGATGCTCAAATGTGTAAAAGTACGTACAAAATCAATGAGAAACTTGAGGCTGCGTTTTAGCTAAAATATTATCAAATCTTGGTTCGATGTCACTAATGGCGATTATAAGGTCATCTTGTACACTCAGTCTGTTTCTGTGTTTGGTTTTGATCAATGACATTGCGGAAAACAACACTTCACAAAGGTAAGTGGATCCGAATGGCAACAAAACAGACATGGCGATTTCACTTAGTTCCTTGGATTCTGCTTTCACCTCTATCCAACTAGGAAACAGTTACATTTTAGAACTTCAGTTGTAAGGCGCGATCACTTGCAAGTTCGGTTAGATTCTCTGTAAGCTTGTCAATAAGACCGAAGCTTGAGGTCACGTCTCCAAGAAATGGATTTTGAATCCAATCCTGGGTTCTATCTTGGGTCATAATCAATGGGAAATATGGCACAAGTTCATCTCCCAACTTTGTCTGATTCTTCCAAATATAGTCACAGATTGTGTTAATGTTATCAATTTCACTATCGTCCGCAAACTTGTCAAGGGTTGGGAAGACACTAACGCTGTTTCTTTGAGCCTTTTTAAGCCAGAACTCCAAGTTCTTGACGAAAGAATACATCTTCGAATTCAGGGAGAGTTCGTCCGTCCGGAAACCTTGCATTGAGAGATTAAAGTCATTCAGTTTGTCGAAAACATCCGCAAGACAGGCCATCCTGCAGACCTAGTCCTGGTTTTCAAAAAGTAAACTGAATGCAGACTTTTGCTCCAAAAGAAACATATGAACTTCTTGTCGAAGCTCGAAAAGTCTGTTTAATATCTTCCCACGAGACAACCGGTTAACTTCTGTTTGCAGAAGTAAATGTTGATGTTCCGAACCCATCTCTTGGCAGAGCAACATGAACAGTCTTGAGTTAATTGGTCAGGCTTTGATGAAGTTTATCACTTTTAGAGCCTCGTTGAGGGTCTCGTGCAGATGTGCGTTCATCCTTTTCGATGCAAGAGCTTGCCTGTAGATGATGCAGTGCAACCACTTCACCTTTGGAATTTTTTCCTTATCCAGGCAATGAGCCAATTATTCTTCCCTGTTAGGGCGGCAGCCCAATTACTGCAAACTAATAGACACCAGTCCCACGAGATGCACCTTTCGGCAAAGAATTTGTCAATCACCTTGAATAGTTCTTCTCTTGTTGTTCTTGACTCTAGGTTTTGACAAAACAGAATTATTGCTCTTATGACAGAGCAGTCTTGATATCGGACAAAGACTATCACCTGGGCTTCACCTGACACATCTGTGCTTTCGTCAAGCTGTAACGCAAACATCTTCGTCACCATTATTTGCTCAAAAACCTGCATGACAATATCGCTTGCAATGTCTTCTATCCTTCTTGAAACAGTATTGTTCGACACAGGTATAGACTGAATGCCAGTAGCAGTTTTAGTATCAAACATTATTTCACTGACTTTCACTAGTGCTGGTAATGAGACTTTCGGCAATAGTGTGCGGTTTTTTTCTGTTTTGGAACTAAATAGGACACATCATATGAAGCCCGGAGAGCCTTGGAAGAAAATGATACTACTTTTGCAATTTCCGAACAGTTACTAGCGAATGCTTCTTGTTTAAGCTTGAAAAACTCTATCGGTTTACCGATGTGAGAAGGATGCACATTACTGAGATGCCGGTTCATATGCACAGGTTTCATGGAACTGTTGGCCAAGACTTGATCACAAAAATCGCAGTGTGCAGTCACTGGATCAGACTTTGTTGCACTAAATCTGAGCCTTCGGTATTCTGACAAATATCGACGCACTTTGACCGAACATGATTCGTCATATTTTTTCTTTTTAGGTGCAGGTTCTGAGTTTGAGGTACAATCATTCGGCTTCTTGTTGCTCCTGATCAGGAATCCATCCAAGTTCGTTTGCAACCACAATTCACGAACTTCGTGTTTCAACAAATGGCAAGATACTGAAATCGCTGGGTTCAAATTGTCTGTGACTGAACTGATCGAGACTTTACGGCTATGGAGAAAAATTAGCTCGTTACCGAAAGCGAAAGTGAACATGACCTTACGGCTATGGTGAAAAATTTGAGGGTTACTGAAAGCGAAAGTTTTGAAAATGAGTCTGAAATTACGTGCAATGGGTTATCTGATTTTTAGTAAAATGTTGGAACTGAGTCAGAAAAAGTTTTAAAGATGTAAACTAAATTAATTTGGGGACCTTTGCGTATCCCCTGCGAGGGTTTAGCGTACCCCCTGGGGTGCGCGTACCACCGGCTGGGAACCACTGCTCTATAGCAATCATAAAATTGAGTTTACCACGTCGAAGACCCTTTTCAAAGAAAATCGAAAAGAATATGCTTTAAAAGCCATCTATAAAGACGCAAGGGATATAAAAATAAGGAATTTTCTCTATGGCTTCGTTACCATAATTCACTACCTGAAAACGACGATTTTGAAGATTTTTCGTTCAGATGTACCAAAATTGTGAAATTTTTAGCATATTACCACATCTTTGTTATTGTCGTTTTGTTGAACCGTGTAAACAAAAGTGAAAACTAATCCATTTAATTTGATACCACTTCTTGCCAATTAAAACTTGAACATTACAATCTTAAACCGAGTGAAACTTAAATTGAATATGCAAATCAAGCTTGAAACAAACGAAAAATCACCACAAACAAGAGTTTGGGTAGGACCTCCTTCTCTCACTGTAAAAGTCTAAAACCTACTGCGTCATTGGCGCTTTACTGACAACCAATTTTGTGACAAATATTTTCTTTTGTACTTATCTCTAAAATAAACATTAAAACTATAGTAATATTTTGTTTTCAGTAAAGCGCCAATGACGAAGTAATGTTACTTAAAGTAATGAAACTTAAATTAAACAATCAATGCAAACAAACATACAATAGATATTAATGTAAATTAATAAATAAATCTTAAAACGAGTAAAACTTAAATTGAATTTACGTTTCATTACTTTAAGTAACATTACTGCGTCATTGGTGCTTTACTGAAAACTATATGCGTCTTGAACAGTCTTGGAAAGTACTAACAACATCAAATTGAATATTTGATGTATAATGATATTAATTTTTAAAAGATCCATCAGTTCAAGAATTTATTTCGCTGTAATTGTGTTTTTATTTTCAATGCTGTAAGAACTGGAAAAAAAAATAGATGTAACATAATGCATTTTCAGTTAAGTGCCAATGACGCAGTAGGGTTTTGGTTTTCATTTACAGTTAGGAAAGGAGGCAGTATCCGATCACTTGTTTGTACGGAAACTATATTCGTCTTTAACAACTTTAAAAAGAGCTAATAAATTAAACTGAATATTTGATGTATAATGATATTAATTGCTGAAAGTTCATCAATTCAAAATGTTACTATAATTTTAATGTTTATTTTCAGAGATAAGTACAAAAGAAAATATTTGTCACAAAATTGGTTTTCAGTAAAGGGGCAATGACGCAGTAGGTTTTAGACTTTTACAATGAGAGAAGGAGGTCGTACCCAAACTCTTGTTTTTGGTGATTTTTCGTTTGTTTCAAGCTTGATTTGCATATTCAATTTAAGTTTCACTCGTTTTAAGATTTATTTATTAATTTACATTAATATCTATTGTATGTTTGTTTGCATTAGTAGTATTGATATAATATCTCCGATGAGACAGGTAGCAAATGTAGCTATAATGATAAGTAGCGGACAGTCCCACCATATATTTATAATGATAAGTAGCGCACAGTACTCCTGCCAATACAAGCAGACAGTGTATTGACCGGAATTCAACCACTGTGAAAATTCATGCTCTCTTCAAAGAGCGTGATGTTTCCTTTGTTTGAAATTGTGAAATTCTTTTTGTAATTTAATTTGTTAGGCGTGGTTGACTTATGTTTAACCTTGAACTAATTTACATAAATTAATTTATTATTAATTAATTTACATAATTACATTAATTTACATAATTACATTAATTAATATTTTTTTTTTTTAATTTTAATAGTTTTTTTTATTGATGACATTTTATTGTACTCTAATGATGATATTTTTCTTTTCCAATGATACGATTTTTTACATTCTAAATATCTTCCCATTGATTTTTATGAAATTTGTGTTTGATGTAGGAATCGAACTTGAGACCCGTGATTTCCTAAGGTAAAGGAACGACACGTTAATTGACTGAACCAACAAGCCACTGAACATATTATGATTTTAGAAATACATCCAATGAATTGTTTCTGGGACATTGCCCAACTGATGTTAAGCGTCACAATATCGTAACAGGTTCATTCCATTGAACTGGAACAAGTTCAAGCACATTCGATTTATCAATTGGATTTTTGATAGGTGTTAAGTGACATGTTTTGGGGCATTTTTATGACATCATCATGAGAATATGCATACCACGATGATTTGAGATGCATACTAGACAAACAATTTCTTCTGATACTTGGGCCCCAAGTCCTACCCCTATCCCTCAACCCTATCCCTCCACCATCCCTCCGACCCCTATCCCTCCACCCTCCCTCCAACCCTCCCCCCCAAACATTTTTTTTTTACTATTAAAAAATTTTGTTTGTAGTGACCATTTTTTTTTAAAATTTTTTTTTAACTTTTTTTCAACTTTTCTTACATCTCTAATTCATATCAGAGTAATAGAATGAAACTTTTGATTTAAGTTTTTAAGCATATTCTAGTGCATACTATTGATGAGAACAGATTGTTCTCTTTCAAGTTTTTTTTTCATGAAAAACAAACTATTTTTTCATCTTTTTTAAGGGCAATTATGAAGAATGGGGTATAAAAGAATAAAACACACAAACACACACACACACAAAAACTTACACACACAAAAAAACTTACACACACACAAAAACTTACACACACAAAAAAACTTACACACACACAAAAACTTACACACACACACAAACTTACACACACACACAAAAAAAACTTACACACACAAAAATACTTACACACACAAAAAAACTTACACACACACACACAAGCTTACACACACAAAAAAACTTAAACACAAACAAAAACTTACAAACACAAAAAACTTACACACACTAAAAAACTTACACACACACACAGAATCTTACACACACACAAAAAAAACTTACACACACACAAAAAAACTTACACACACAAAAAAAAACTTACACACACACAAAAAAACTTACACACACACAAAAAAACTTACAAACACACAAAAACTTACACACACACAAAAACTTACACACACACAAAAACTTACACACACACACACAAAAACTTACACACAAAAAAAACTTACACACACAAAAAAACTTACACACACACAAAAACTTACAAACACACAAAAACTTACACACACAAAAAAAATTTACACACACACAAAAACTTACACACACACAAAAACTTACACACACACAAAAACTTACAAACACACACAAAAACTTACACACATACAAAAACTTACACACACACAAAAACTTACACACACACACACAAACTTACACACACACAAAAACTTACACACACACAAAAACTTACACACACAAAAAAAACTTACACACACAAAAAAACTTACACACACACACACAAAAACTTACACACACACAAAAACTTACACACACACAAAAACTTACACACACACAAAAAATTACACACACAAAAAAATTTACACACACACAAAAACTTACACACACACAAAAACTTACACACACACAAAAACTTACAAACACACACAAAAACTTACACACATACAAAAACTTACACACACACAAAAACTTACACACACACACACACACAAACTTACACACACACAAAAACTTACACACACACAAAAACTTACAC
Organism: Artemia sinica; assembly: GCA_027921565.1. NCBI lineage: Eukaryota > Metazoa > Arthropoda > Branchiopoda > Anostraca > Artemiidae > Artemia > Artemia sinica. The sequence continues at coordinate 3,290,603 of CM051265.1, read as the reverse complement.
ACACAAAAAAACTTACACACACACAAAAAAATTACACACACACACACAAAACTTACACACACACAAAAACTTACACACAAAAAAAATTTACACACACACAAAACTTACACACACACAAAAACTTACACACACACAAAAACTTACAAACACACACAAAAACTTACACACATACAAAAACTTACACACACACACAAACTTACACACACACAAAAACTTACACACACACAAAAACTTACACACACAAAAACTTACACACACACAAAAACTTACAAACACACAAAAACTTACACACATACACAAAAACTTACACACATACAAAAACTTACACACACACACAAAAACTTACACACACACACACACACAAAAACTTAAACACACACACACACAAAAACTTATACACACACAAAAACTGACACACACACAAAAAACTTACACACACACAAAAAAACTTAAACACACACACAAAAACTTACACACACACAAAAACTTACACACACATAAAAACTTACACACACACACAAAAACTTACACACACACAAAAAAACTTACACACACAAAAACTTGCACACACACACAAAAACTTAAACAGACACAAAAACTTACACACATACAAAAACTCTCACACACACACACACACAAAAAAACTTACACACACACACACACAAAAAAACTTACACACAAACACAAAAACTTACACACACACAAAAAACTTACACACACAAAAAAAAACTTACACACACACACAAAAACTTACACACACACAAAAACTTACACACACAAAAAAACTTACACACAAAAACTTACACACACACACAAAAAAATTGCACACACACAAAAACTTACACACACACACAAAAACTTACACATACATAAAAACTTACACACACACAAAAACTTACACACACACAAAAACTTACACACACACACAAAAACTTACACATACATAAAAACTTAGACACACAAAAAAACTTACAAACACAAAAAAAACTTACACACACACACAAAAACTTACACACACAAAAACTTACACACACACACAAAAACTTACACACACACACAAAAACTTACACACACACAAAAACTTACACACACAAAAAAACTTACACACAAAAACTTACACACACACACAAAAAAATTGCACACACACACAAACTTACACACACACACAAAAACTTACACATACATAAAAACTTACACACACACAAAAACTTACACACACACAAAAACTTACACACACACAAAAACTTACACACACACAAAAACTTACACACACAAAAACTTACACACACACAAAAACTTACACACACACACAAACTTACACACACACAAAAACTTACACACACAAAACAACTTACACACACAAAAACTTACACGCACACAAAAACTTACACACACAAAAACTTACACACATACAAAAACTTACACACACACAAAAACTTACACACACACAAAAACTTACACACAAAAACTTAAACACACAAAAATACTTACACACACAAAAAAAATTACACACACAAAAAAACTTACACACACACAAAAACTTACACACACACAAAAACTTACACACGCACAAAAACTTACACACGCACAACAACTTAAACACACACACAAAAACTTACACACACACAAAAACTTACACACACAAAAACTTACGTACGCGCGCGTACGTAGGCTACCCTAACCTAACCTAACCTTTGGTTTTGGTATTTCTGTGCAATAATGTGGAATTTTGTGGTTAAGTTACTTTAGTATTGTCATCAATATCTATTGTTTTTTTTGCATGTCTCTCACACTATAGCCGTGTGTCTGAGGGACTGTGCTACCATCTAAAGCTATAGGTTGGTAGATGGCAATAGTAGTCTCTCTTGATTCTGTGAAATGTTGTAAGATCCTTTTGATGCTATGAAATATCTGTATAGTTGAATATATTCCAACTCTTGCATTTCAATGAAAGAAATTCAAAATGAACTTTGAAAAATCAAGAGAATGTAACTGTGACAAGGTAAAGCACAACAAAACACTACTGAAATATTCCAACTCTTACATTTCAACGAAAGAAATCCAATATGAACGTGTGTGTGTAAGTTTATGTGTGTGTGTAAGTTTTTCTGTGTGTGTAAGTTTTTTTGTGTGTGTGTAAGTTTTTGTGTGTGTGTGTAAGTTTTTGTGTGTGTGTAAATTTTTGTGTGTGTGTGTAAGTTTTTGTGTGTATGTGTGTAAGTTTTTGTGTGTGTGTAAGTTTGTGTGTGTGTGTGTGTGTAAGTTTTTGTGTGTGTGTGTGTAGGTTTTTGGTTGTGTGTGTAAGTTTTTGTGTGTGTGTAAGTTTTTGTGTGTGTGTAAGTATTTGTGGGTGTGTATGTTTTGTGTGTGTGTAAGTTTTTGTATGTGTGTAAGTTTTTTTTTGTGTGTGTGTGTGTAAGTTTTTATGTGTTTGTAAGTTTTTGTGTGTGTGTAAGTTTTTGTGTGTGTGTAAGTTTTTGTGTGTGTGTAAGTTTTTGTGTGTGTGTAAGTTTTTGTGTGTGTGTGTAAGTTTTTGTGTGTGTGTGTGTAAGTTTTTGTGAGTGTGTGTAAGTTTTTGTGAGTGTGTGTAAGTTTTTGTGTGTGTTTGTGTAAGTTTTTGTGTTTGTGTGTAAGTTTTTGTGTGTGTGTGTAAGTTTTTGTGTGTGTGCAAGTTTTTGTGTGTGTGCAAGTTTTTATGTGTGTGTAAGTTTTTATGTGTGTGTGTAAGTTATTTTGTGTGTGTGTAAGTTTTTTTGTGTGTGTGTAAGTTTTTTTTGTGTGTGTGTAAGTTTTTTTTGTGTGTTTAAGTTTTTTGTGTGTGTGTAAGTTTTTTTTTGTGTGTAAGTTTTTTTGTGTGTGTGTAAGTTTTTTTGTGTGTAAGTTTTTTTGTGTGTGTAAGTTTTTGTGTGTGTGTAAGTTTTTTTGTGTGTGTGTAAGTTTTTGTGTGTGTATAAGTTTTTGTGTGTAAGTTTTTGTGTGTGTGTAAGTTTTTGTGAGTGTGTGAGTTTTTGTGTGTGTGTAAGTTTTTGTGTGTGTGTAAGTTTTTGTGTGTGTGTAAGTTTTTGTGTGTCTGTGTGTAAGTTTTTGTGTGTGTGTAAGTTTTTTTGTGTGTGTAAGTTTTTGTGTGTAAGTTTTTGTGTGTGTATAAGTTTTTTTGTGTGTGTAAGTTTTTGTGTGTGTGTAAGTTTTTGTGTTTGTGTGTAAGTTTTTTTGTGTGTGCAAGTTTTTTTGTGTGTGTAAGTTTTTGTGTGTGTGTAAGTTTTTTTGTGTGTTTAAGTATTTTTGTGTGTGTGTAAGTTTTTGTGTTTGTGTAAGTTTTTTTGTGTGTGTAAGTTTTTGTGTGTGTGTAAGTTTTTTTTTGTGTGTAAGTATTTTTGTGTGTGTGTGCAAGTTTTTTTATGTGTGTGTGTAAGTTTTTGTGTGTGTGTGTGAGTTTTTATGTGTGTGTAAGTTTTTATGTGTGTGTAAGTTTTTGTGTGTGTGTGAGTTTTTGTGTGTGTGTAAGTTTTTTGTGTGTGTAAGTTTTTGTGTGTGTTTAAGTTTGTGTGTGTGTGTAAGTTTTTGTGTGTGTGTGTAATTTTTTTTGTGTGTGTGTGTGTAAGTTTTTTGTGTGTGTAAGTTTTTGTGTGTGTGTAAGTTTTTTTGTGTGTGTAAGTTTTTGTGTGTGTGTAAGTTTTGTGTGTGTGTAATTTTTTTTGTGTGTGTAAGTTTTTGTGTGTGTGTAAGTTTTTGTGTGTGTGTAAGTTTTTTTTGTGTGTGTAAGTTTTTTTGTGTGTGTAAGTTTTTGTGTGTGTGTAAGTTTTTGTGTGTGTGTGTAAGTTTTGTGTGTGTGTGTGTAAGTTTTGTGTGTATAAGTTTTTGTGTGTGTGTAAGTTTGTTGTGTGTGTGTAAGTTTTTTGTGTGTGTAAGTTTTTGTGTGTGTAAGTATTTGTGTGTGTGTAAGTTTTTTGTGTGTGTGTGTAAGTTTTTGTGTGTGTGTAAGTTTTTGTGTGTGTGTAAGTTTTTGTGTGTGTGTAAGTTGTTGTGCGTGTGTAAGTTTTTGTGTGTGTGTAAGTTTCTGTGTTTGTGTAAGTTTTTGTGTGTGCGTAAGTTTTTTTGTGTGTGTAAATTTTTGTGTATGTGTAAATTTTTTTGTGTGTGTAAGTATTTTTGTGTGTGTGTGTAAGTTTTTGTATGTGTGTGTGTAAGTTTTTGTGTGTGTAAGTTTTTGTGTGTGTGTAAGTTTTTGTGTGTGTGTAAGTTTTTTTGTGTGTGTAAGTTGTTGTGCGTGTGTAAGTTTTTGTGTGTGTGTAAGTTTCTGTGTTTGTGTAAGTTTTTGTGTGTGCGTAAGTTTTTTTGTGTGTGTAAGTTTTTGTGTATGTGTAAATTTTTTTGTGTGTGTAAGTATTTTTGTGTGTGTGTGTAAGTTTTGTGTGTGTGTGTAAGTTTTTGTGTGTGTGTGTGAGTTTTTATGTGTGTGTAAGTTTTTATGTGTGTGTAAGTTTTTGTGTGTGTGTAAGTTTTTTTGTGTGTAAGTTTTTTTTTGTGTGTGTAAGTTTTTTTTGTGTGTGTAAGTTTTTGTGTGTGTGTAAGTTTTTGTGTGTGTGTAAGTTTTTTTGTGTGTGTAAGTTTTTGTGTGTGTGTAAGTTTTTGTGTGTGTGTAAGTTTTTGTGTGTGTGTGTAAGTTTTTTTGTGTGTGTGTGTGTGTAAGTTTTTTGTGTGTGTAAGTTTTTGTGTGTGTGTGTGTGTAAGTTTTTTTGTGTGTGTAAGTTTTTTTGTGTGTGTAAGTTTTTGTGTGTGTGTAAATTTTTTTTGTGTGTGTAAGTTTTTGTGTGTGTGTAAGTTTTTTTGTGTGTGTGTAAGTTTTTTTGTGTGTGTAAGTTTTTTTGTGTGTGTAAGTTTTTGTGTGTGTGTAAGTTTTTGTGTGTGTGTGTAAGTTTTATGTGTGTGTGTAAGTTTTGTGTGTATAAGTTTTTGTGTGTGTGTGTGTAAGTTTTTGTGTGTTTGTGTGTGTGTGTAAGTTTTTTTTGTGTGTAAGTATTTGTGTGTGTGTAAGTTTTTGTGTGTGTGTAAGTTTTTGTGTGTAGATTTTTTTGTGTGTGTAAGTTTTTGTGTGTGCGTAAGTTTTTGTGTGTGTGTAAGTTTTTGTGTGTAGATTTTTGTGTGTGTGTAAGTTTTTGTGTGTGTGTGAGTTTTTGTGTGTAAGTTTTTGTATGTGTGTAAGTTTTTGTGTGTGTGTAAGTTTTTTTGTGTGTGTGTAAGTTTGTGTGTGTGTGTGTAAGTTTTTGTGTGTGTGTAAGTTTTTGTGTGTGTGTGTGTGTGTAAGTTTTTGTGTGTGTGTAAGTTTTTGTGTGTGTGTAAGTTTTTGTGTGTGTATAAGTTTTTTTGTGTGTGTAAGTTTTTGTGTGTGTGTAAGTTTTTGTGTGTGTGTAAGTTTTTGTGTGTAAGTTTTTGTGTGTGTGTAAGTTTTTGTATGTGTGTGTGTAAGTTTTTGTGTGTGTAAGTTTTTGTGTGTGTGTAAGTTTTTGTGTGTGTGTAAGTTTTTGTGTGTGTGTGTAAGTTGTTGTGCGTGTGTAAGTTTTTGTGTGTGTGTAAATTTTTTTTGTGTGTGTAAGTTTTAGTGTGTTTGTAAGTTTTTGTGTGTGTGTAAGTTTTTTTGTGTGTGTGTAAGTTTTTTTGTGTGTGTAAGTTTTTGTGTGTGTGTAAGTTTTTGTGTGTGTGTAAGTTTTTGTGTGTATGTGTAAGTTTTTGTGTGTGTGTGTAAGTTTTTTTTGTGTGTGTAAGTTTTTGTGTGTGTAAGTTTTTTGTGTGTGTGTAAGTTTTTTTGTGTGTGTGTAAGTTTTTGTGTGTGTGTAAGTTTTTGTGTGTCTGTAAGTTTTTGTGTGTAAGTTTTTGTGTGTGTGTAAGTTTTTGTGTGTGTGTGAGTTTTTGTGTGTGTGTAAGTTTTTGTGTGTGTGTAAGTTTTTGTGTGTGTGTGTAAGTTTTTTTGTGTGTGTGTGTAAGTTTTTTTGTGTGTGTGTAAGTTTTTGTTTGTTTGTAAGTTTTTTTGTGTGTGTGTGTGTAAGTTTTTGTGTGTGTGTGTAAGTTTTTGTGTGTAAGTCTTTGTGTGTGTATAAGTTTTTTTTGTGTGTGTAAGTTTTTGTGTGTGTGTAAGTTTTTGCGTGTGTGTGTGAGTTTTTTTGTGTGTGTAAGTTTTTTTGTGTGTGTAATTTTTTGTGTGTGTGTGTAAGTTTTTTTATGTATGTAAGTATTTTGTGTGTGTGTAAGTTTTTGTGTGTGTAAGTTTTTTTGTGTGTGTAAGTTTTTTTGTGTGTGTAAGTATTTTTGTGTGTTTGTGTAAGTTTAAAAGTGTGTGTGTAAGTTTTTGTGTGTGTGTGAGTTTTTATGTGTGTGTAAGTTTTTATGTGTGTGTAAGTTTTTGTGTGTCTGTAAGTTTTTGTGTGTGTGTGTAAGTTTTTGTGTGTGTGTAAGTTTTTGTGTGTGTGTAAGTTTTTGTGTGTAGGTTTTTGTGTGTGTGTAAGTTTTTGTGTGTGTGTGAGTTTTTGTGTGTGTGTAAGTTTTTGTATGTGTGTAAGTTTTTGTGTGTGTGTAAGTTTTTTTTTGTGTGTGTGTAAGTTTGTCTGTGTGTGTGTGTAAGTTGTTGTGTGTGTGTAAGTTTTTGTGTGTGTGTGTGTGTGTAAGTTTTTGTGTGTGTGTAAGTTTTTGTGTGTGTGTAAGTTTTTGTGTGTGTATAAGTTTTTTGTGTGTGTAAGTTTTTGTGTGTAAGTTTTTGTGTGTGTGTAAGCTTTTGTATGTGTGTGTGTAAGTTTTTGTGTGTGTAAGTTTTTTTGTGTGTGTAAGTTTTTGTGTGTGTGTAAGTTTTTGTGTGTGTGTAAGTTGTTGTGCGTGTGTAAGTTTTTGTGTGTGTGTAAGTTTCTGTGTTTGTGTCAGTTTTTGTGTGTGCGTAAGTTTTTTTGTGTGTGTAAGTTTTTGTGTATGTGTAAATTTTTTTGTGTGTGTAAGTATTTTTGTGTGTGTGTGTAAGTTTTTGTATGTGTGTGTGTAAGTTTTTGTGTGTGTAAGTTTTTATGTGTGTGTAAGTTTTTGTGTGTGTAAGTTTTTTTGTGTGTAAGTTTTTTTTTGTGTGTGTAAGTTTTTTTTGTTTGTGTAAGTTTTTTTTGTGTGTGTAAGTTTTTGTGTGTGTGTAAGTTTTTTTGTGTGTGTAAGTTTTTGTGTGTGTGTAAGTTTTTGTGTGTGTGTAAGTTTTTGTGTGTATGTGTAAGTTTTTGTGTGTGTGTGTAAGTTTTTGTGTGTGTGTAAGTTTTTGTGTGTGTGTGTGTAAGTTTTCTTGTGTGTGTAAGTTTTGGTGTGTGTGTAAGTTTTTGTGTGTGTGTAAATTTTTTTTTGTGTGTAAGTTTTTGTGTGTTTGTAAGTTTTTGTGTGTGTGTAAGTTTTTTTGTGTGTGTTTAAGTTTTTGTGTGTGTGTGTGTAAGTTTTTGTGTGTGTGTAAGTTTTTGTGTGTGTGTAAGTTTTATGTGTGTGTGTAAGTTTTTGTGTGTATGTGTAAGTTTTTGTGTGTGTGTGTGTAAGTTTTTTTGTGTGTGTAAGTTTTTGTGTGTGTAAGTTTTTGTGTGTGTGCAAGTTTTTTTGTGTGTGTGTAAGTTTTTGTGTGTGTGTAAGTTTTTGTGTGTCTGTAAGTTTTTGTGTGTAAGTTTTTGTGTGTGTGTAAGTTTTTGTGTGTGTGTGAGTTTTTGTGTGTGTGTAAGTTTTTGTGTGTGTGTAAGTTTTTGTGTGTGTGTAAGTTTTTTTTGTGTGTGTTTAAGTTCTTGTGTGTGTGTGTGTAAGTTTTTGTGTGTGTGTAAGTTTTTTTGTGTGTGTGTGTGTAAGTTTTTGTGTGTGTGTGTAAGTTTTTGTGTGTGTGTAAGTTTTTATATGTGTGTGTAAGTTTTTTTGTGTGTGTAAGTTTTTGTGTGTGTGTGTAAGCTTTTGTATGTGTGTAAGTTTTTGTGTGTGTGTGTAAGTTTTTGTGTGTGTGTAAGTTTTTGTGTGTGTGTGTAAGTTTTTCTGTGTGTGTAAATTTTTTTTGTGTGTAAGTTTTTGTGTGTTTGTAAGTTTTTGTGTGTGTGTAAGTTTTTTTGTGCGTGTAAGTTTTTTTGTGTGTAAGTTTTTGTGTGTGTGTGTGTAAGTTTTTGTGTGTGTGTAAGTTTTTGTGTGTGTGTGTAAGTTTTTGTGTGTTTGTAAGTTTTTTTTGTGTGTGTAAGTTTTTTGTGTGTGTGTAAGTTTTTTTGTGTGTGTGTAAGTTTTTTTGTTTGTGTAAGTTGTGTGTGTGGGTGTGTGTGTGTGTGTGTAAGTTTTTTTGTGTGTGTAAGTATTTTTGTGTGTGTAAGTTTTTTTTGTGTGTGTAAGTTTTTTTGTGTGTGTGTAAGTTTTTGTGTGTGTGTAAGTTTTTTTGTGTGTGTAAGTTTTTGTGTATGTGTAAGTTTTTGTGTGTGTGTAAGTTTTTGTGTGTGTGTGCAAGTTTTTTTTTGTGTGTGTGTGTGTAAGTTTTTTTGTGTGTGTGTAAGTTTTTTTGTTTGTGTAAGTTTTTTTTTTTTTGTGTGTGTGTGTAAGTTTTTGTGTGTGTGTGTGTAAGTTTCTGTGTGTGTGTGTAAGTTTTTGTGTGTGTGTAAGTTTTTTTGTGTGTGTAAGTTTTTGTGTGTGTATAAGTTTTTTTTTGTGTGTAAGTTTTTGTGTGTGTGTGTTTGTGTGTTTTATTCTTTTATACCCCATTCTTCATAATTGCCCTTAAAAAAGAAGAAAAATAGTTTGTTTTTCATGAAAAAAAAATCTTGAAAGAGAACAATCTGTTCTCATCAATAGTATGCACTAGAATATGCTTAAAAACTTAAATCAAAAGTTTCATTCTATTACTCTGATATGATTTAGAGATGTAAAAAAAGTTGAAAAAAAAGTTAAGAAAAAAGTTAAAAAAAAAAAACTTGGTCACTACAAACATAATTTTTTAATAGTTAAAAAAAATGTTGGGGGGAGGGGGGTTGGAGGGAGGGTGGAGGGATAGGGTTGAGGGATAGGGGTAGGACTTGGGGCCCAAGTATCAGAAGAAATTTGTTGTCTAGTATGCATCTCAAATCATCGTGGTATGCTTATTCTCATGATGATGTCATAAAAATGCCCCGAAACCTGTCACTTAACGCCTATCAAAAATCCAATTGATAAATCGAATGTGGTTGAACTTGTTCCAGTTCAATGGAATGAACCTGTTACGATATTGTGACGCTTAACATCAGTTGGGCAATGTCCCAGAAACAATTCATTGGATGTATTTCTAAAATCATAATATGTTCAATTGCTTGTTGGTTCAGTCAATTAACGTGTCGTTCTTTTACCTTAGGAAATCACGGGTCTCACGTTCGATTTCTACATCAAACACAAATTTCATAACAATCAATGGGAAGATACTTAGAATGTAAAAAATCGTATCATTGGAAAAGAAAAATATCATCATTAGAGTACAATAAAATGCCATCAATAAAAAAAAACTATTAAAAAAAAAATAAATAAAAAATTAATTAATGTAATTATGTAAATTAATGTAATTATGTAAATTAATGTAATTATGTAAATTAATTAATAATAAATTAATTTATGTAAATTAATTCAAGGTTAAACATAAGTCAACCACGCCTAACAAATTAAATTACAAAAAGAATTTCACAATTTCAAACAAAGGAAACATCACGCTCTTTGAACAGAGCATGAATTTTCCCGGTGGTTGAATTCCGGTCATTACACTGTCTGCTTGTATTGGCGGGAGTACTGTGCGCTACTTATCATTATAAATATATGGTGGGACTGTCCGCTACTTATCATTATAGCTACATTGGCTACCTGTCTCATCGGAGATATTATATCAATACTACTTGCATTGATTGTTTATTTAATTTCTGTTTGTTTTAAGTTTCATTTGTACTTCAATAAGAAAATATTTTCTTTCGTCTTAAGCTTGATTTTCATATTCAATCTAAGCATTACTTGCTTTAAGATCTATTTATTCATTTATATCATTACTTGTTGTATATTTTGCTATGATTGTTTATTTAATTTCTGTTCGTTTTGGGTTTTATTTATTCTTTAATAGTAATTTCTGGTCGTTTTGAGTTTGAATTTTAAAAGGTATTTGTATCTTCTGAGCTTAAGTTTAAAATGGCCTTTACTTTTCTTTGAAAAACTTAGTTTTCGGAAAGTTTTTTTTAATTAATTATCAGAAAAGGTTAGAATCAGAGTGAGGGTACTTTATATAAACTAGATAACTTACGTCATGAGGCTAAATCCAATGAATCTCGCGGCATATGACCAAAAGGCCACAACAACAATTGTCACTATTCCAACCTTCTTAATAATTTTATTAGAAAAACAGAGAAAAGGAAGACCAAAAACGCATGCAACGGTCACAGACAAACCTGAAATAAAATTTTAATTTAAAAGTTGCTTCTAATTAAGAATATATCTTTTAAGCCTCATATTTTGTGAGATAGAGGCTGGTCTTAATAGGCAAATAACAACAATCTTCATTTATGGACAATGCCGTGAATAAGGTTAATAGTGATAATAACACCAAAGCATAACACTGCTAAATTATCTTGTTATTCTTACCTTGGAGGAAAGTGTGCTTTCTTCTATGATCTTATACTAATAAGGAGATTGGGACGGAGGGGAAAAGTTCACCTCTTCTAATTGCCTATTCTAATAGGGATTCATCATTTTTCGGCAATATATCGTTAATAACCTGAATAGTGGTAATAGCACCAAAGTAAAACATTGTTCTATTTTTCTTATTCGCTTTAGTACAGAGGAAATTGTGCTGTCTTTTCATGATCTTATACCAAAAAGGAGACTGAAAAGGAGAGGAAAGGTTCGCTTTTTCTAATTATGTTATGCACTAGGCTAATTAAAACTAAGCAAATCTTCTATCAGCAATTTTTGTGCAGGCTCAATAAGGGTAAAATACTTACGACTTTCGTTTTAACAAATCAGACGGGGCTTTGAGGCCTTATTTGGAAGGAAGAGTGTTTAAATGCTAAACCGTCACGAGTCTTCAAGGTGTCTCTCAGGACACTTAACTTTGTAGCAACAGCATGTGTAATAGCCTGACAAATTAAGTTTAAAGAAATTGATTTTAATAAAGGCATTTAAAAATGCAACAATGCAAATTATAAGTTATAAACAAGTTGGGAAATAGTGGGTTCTAGATAAAAAGTTTTGAAACTGACCACCCAACTCTGACGGAATGGTTGTAGAGATACGGGAAACTCGTAATACCACTTCCTTGTTTTAAAACAGGACGTGTGTCCGGGGCATGAAGTATATTATATGCCAGCTTTTGAGATAACGCGTGGTGATCTCTTTGAACTATTTGGTATGACCTCTAGATTTTTGGATCGTTTTGGGAATTATTGTATATGATTTAATTATTATTCGTATTTTATGTTTATGCCTACATACCGAGTGCTGTACCATTGTCTTCTTTATTACTTAATAAAAGTTATTATATTATACCAAACCTCTCTACAACGTTAATTAAGTCTCTCGATTAACTCCAAGTGGGTAGGCCAAGATAATTTGTCCTTCCAAGGCCTAATGCAAGCTACCCAAAAGTTAACTTACCTTAGGACTGTGATTATACCCCTAAAAAAGGGCATAATAATACACCAACAGAAACCTCCGTTGTACCAGCTGGTGACAGCTGAGTGGGCTACTATAACCAAGCTTTACTTTACAACAGCTTAAACTTACTCTACTACAGCTGGTGGCTTGCGGAAAAACTGGATCGAGAAGACTAAATAAAAATTATATATTAAAACAATTTTGACCTTACCATATGAAGAAATGGCTTCCCTATCAACGGTGCTTGAAATTGGCAAAATTATAACAGAATACGCGGGAATTTTGAATGTCGATGAATTCATCGAAAAAATGAAAATTTTTGACGAATTAACTGAAACGCTTGACAATAAGATCAAAGAGCAATGCGTTGCAGCTAGATTAAAGAGAAGTTCACTTAAACATTTTGAATTAATTAAAGAAAAAGAGCTAAAGGACATTAGCACTCTAATACAATCTTTCAAATCAAGGTTCATAGAAACAAGTGTTTCCAAGAGGCTAAGAACTGAGGTAGTTACATTCAATTCCTCAACTAGTAATAGGGAGTATACAGACAAAATTTGTCGGTTTGTATGCTTACAGTTGGAAAAAGGCGGAAGCGAGGAGACGGTACAAAAGATACAATTACATACTTTTACACAAGGGTTACCAGAAAAACTACTAAGGCCAATATTATCACGGAAACCAGAAAATCTTGAGCAGGCTATAATCCTAGTAGACACAGAGGTAAAAATTGACGAGGCTATGATAAAGGTTGATCAAATGTCAGTAAATATCACAGGAAACAAAGGAAATGTAAACTATGAAAGTGGGCAAAAGCGTGTCAACTTTGGGGTGCCAAATTGCGAACCAAAAAGGCACGACGGAAGCCAAAGGCTTATGGAAGTAGCCGACAGATTCCACGACCTTGAGTCGTTAGCGGCTAGTAACTATAGAAAATATGGGCATATCCACTAAATACAGCCACCACATACCAAATACCACCAAACACTAACCACCAAATACAGATAGTAAGAGAATCAAAAATGAAATATCGAAAATATATAGAAGTAATTATACACCCCGTAGAGGCCAGGAAAGCAACAAATAATTTAGGAAAAAGATTTCTTTGACATTATTGTGGCAAACCAAATCACTATGCGGCAAAATGTTGGCATGAAATACGGAAGGAAGGCCCGACATAAAAAGAAATACACCAAATCTGAGCAGAGGGGGGCAGAAATTTAGGAAGACAGGGAACACATAATACTTGGCAAGCATAAAATAATATTCCTGAATTTATGCCTAGAAATCAAACGGTAAACAACACCCAAGGTCAAAATAGCAACACTGAAGGAAATTGGGAAAAGCCCGAAAACGTTCGGACAAATGATAGTGGGCATTTAAACGGAGGAACCAGCCTGTAAGGGTCGACAGGGCTGAACCTTTTCAGATATCCCTTTATAGTTTAGAATGTTGTGATACGAACATTAAATAATAATTTACCGATTTTGCGTCATTTTAAAATAGAATTTTTCCAAAATTTACCGTGTTTACTTGATACAGGGTCGTCAAAATCCTTAATTAGAGGGCAGGTTTTTAGAAGGTTTCCCCCTAGTAAACAAAATCGTGTTAGCAGATGCCATAATACACTGACATCGGTAACATGTCACAAGCTTACAGTTTTTTGTGAGTGTCTATTAAAATGTAGCACAGGGAATAAAGAAATAATGGTAACAGTGATAATATGTAAACAACTCCCATTTTCTTGTATTTTAGGAGTGGACGCTATAAGAAAGTATAGGATTATGTAGGGGCCCCTAACCGGTATTATAACCATACCCCAGCCAAACGAAACTGATATATAAGTTTGCGTCACAACGAATAAAGATGGTGACAATCCGGAATATAACTTCAAATTGAACGGGAAAATTGCAATTCAAGGAGGAACAACAGCTCAAGTTTTAGCGACATCTAATACAAAGGAGGGTAATAAGAAACAATGGAGGTCATAATAAGAGGATACGCCTTTGAGGAATATCCAAGAATGTTCGTGGAAAATCAAATTATTAAAATTGAGAATGGTATGACATATTTAAAATTATTAGATCTAAGTAGTGATAAGGTAAAGCTAAAGCAAGTAACCCTAGGATCGGTAGTAAAAATTTCAAATACAGATATAAAATCACTAAGCAGTTCAGAATTAGGCATAAATTTTACTAGTCAAGAGCAAATTTCGTCGAAACCAGAACCGCGAGAAGATAACGGGACGACAAAAAACAAAGGGACATTAAGGCTTACAAAAATAAGAGAAGCATTAGACTCCCAGATTCCCCTATTTACAAATGAAGACCAAAGATTAACGTACGTGGATGATAGATACGGATTATCCTCAACCAATTTCTGGTGGAACATACTACTTACCGTATGTTTCAAATTCGCGATTTCCCTGACCATGAGAACCTTACTGACTTTTAATTATGGAAAAATCCTGAGACTAAGAAGGCAAAACCCAAAAGAAGAACATGGGGAAACGACTGAAATGCATAAGTTAAACCCGGATCCCCATGAGAGCATCTAAGCCAAGAAAAAGGGAAGACATTAGAAAACGAGTGGGTATAGAGGCCTCTACTCGTCCTTGCTATGTCTTTTCCCCTCATTGTAAGTGTTGTTTGCGTAAAACCGTGCGGCTACGACGCTGCAACAAGCATTTCTTAAACAGCACGGACGTGCGTGAACAATGCAGGCATGAAATATGTTGTAAAATTAGACCTCAAATTTAATAATGTAGAGTAACTTATGTTTAAAGGATTGTTTTAAATCTAAGGGAGAATTAAATAAGTGTTGAGGAATTAAATAAGCCTTTTATCGTTGTCTCCTTTCTCAAAACAAATTAGAAGAAACCTCTGTTTTAAATTTTCCAATGGGAATTCTATGTATCTGAAACCAACTTGATAATAATGTCGTCTTATTAAAACCAATGTGTATGTAGTAATATTAGTGTATCTTTTTATATTGTCTTGTAGGGTAATATTCACCCTAAAATGCACCTAATCGTATTGTTTATTATGTATTAAGGCTACTTGATTTTAAAGAACGTGTGATTCTGCCTCGTTATTTTTATTACAGGAAGTGGAATAACCTATCGGAAATCGATCATTACAATGCGTTGTCCAGTGCAGATACAACCTAGTAGCATCTATTTTCATCATACCTCAACCAACGAAGAGTACTCACCATAGAATCCAGGCAATTTTCGTCCTAGCTTCGTTTACGAGAATTACAGTTACCGTTTGATCGTTGTTTCGTCGACCACAAACCATATTACGAATCAGGTAACACTATATTTAAATCTCAGTATTCAGTGCATTATCGAACTATATAATCACATAATTCCTGAGAACCCCATCGACCAGTACAAGATATAAGTACATAAATATCACCCTTGATAATCCTTACGAACCCATGTACCATATGACTATATAGTTATGATATTTGATGAGCCCAAAGATTATTTATGTGTTGCAGATTCACGCGTCGAATCCCTTTCAAACATTTCTCGGAATCCATCCTATCAACTCTATCAAATGTGAAAAGCTCATATTTCTGTTATCCCATAAATGTTACGAGATAATTTCTGAAAAATGGACCTGGAAACCAACCATTGAATTACAGAAACCAAAATTAACCCCAGTGACTAACACCTCAGTGACAATATACCCCTCCCACAAGTTAAAGACAATATGTTGAAGGAGTCACTCAAGTTTGATGTCGACCCATTCCAAATCCAAACGTCAATTCCCCTGTGATTAACCAATGAATCACCGCAAAAGTTAATAGACGCAAGCCAGACACAAACAATTTTATAAGAGAACTGTAATCTCTTAAGTGCACAAACGAACAATTTTATACGAGAATTACATCCTCTATGTACTTTAAAATATCCCAAGAACGATATGCTGAGAAGAAAATCAACCCAATCCGGACTGTGTTGATAATAGATCAAGTCCCAAGTCCCAACGGGTGCAGTGTTCAACCCCTTAAAGACAGATTACTTTATGAACTATCAAAATAGCAGGTAAGAATGAACTCTGATAGCATATTCCCACACACCTCTAGTTGGAAGTATCATTTCCCATTTGACAATTAGAGAAGGCGTTTCGTCCAAGATGAACATAATCATGCTCGAACTGTTCTATGAATAAACTATATTGCAAGTGTTTTAAATTTTTGCCAAGACAAAAGGAGTGAAGGACCATAATTTACAACAGATGGATTGAGTACACTAAAAGACATGGATGGTATTGAAATAGGCGTCAGTTTACATATGTTACATTTTAATAACTCCGATAACTTAGAAATTCCAATATCCTATCAGTAATATTACATAGCAAACATTCCCAGTGAAAGTGTTCTAATGTTTAACAGTGAACATGGTAAACATAATATTGTGTGTTTTAAATCGTTCTTATATGTAGTGTTAGATGTTCAGATAGAGTTATGTGTAGCGTTGTAGTACTATTCATTTAATTTAGCGTAGATATGAAGCAGTGTGCCCTATAGTCAGCAAAATCAAAAAAAAAACTTGTAAAAGGTGAATTCTCAAAAAATCTTATGCAAAGGTAGAATAGCCCCAACCTTGTTGGAAATGTAAAAGTCATCAGTGTTAGATGTAGAAAAAGAAATCTTTAGTATAGTAGCTAGGCTAGAACCACAAATAATCTTAGTCCGGTAGATTAACTTTAGATAGGGATGTACAATAAAATAAGAAAAGTAATAGAGAAAATTTTTAGCACTCGTGACTAAGCTTATATAAAAGTATAGAATAATACAATGTCAATTACAATTACGTAGGATCGATAGTAAATAAATCGCGAATATTTCAAAAACCCAAGGGCAAGCAAGTCCTAATGACGGGACGTCATTAAATAATGGGAAGGGTAATATGTACCTTGAATAAAATGTGATATATTTAAAATACAAAAAATAAAATCTTTTTCTTTCTAAAGATAATTCCGACTTCCTCTAATTAAGTTTAAATCTAGTTTCAAAAAAGAAAAGTTCTTAATCTGCAAAAAGAGAAATCGCAATTTAGCCTCAGCCAAACAACGACGCTATTCACAGAATTCACAGGAAGCTTAAGTTATAAATTTTAATCATCAGAAATATTTAAACATATTATTGGATAGTCAGTGAGCATAATGAAATGAGTTTGCAAACATAATTACAAGGTAGCGGCCCCCGCCACAGGACTTGGGCCAATCGTGAAAAGGCTAGTAGAGCGCAGAAGCTATATTTGTGTGATATAATGAAGAAAAGTGTTTTTTCGTGTTAATTATGTTTTGTTAATTCTTTCATAATAAATTATGGATTTTCTCTATTGCCATCATCATTATTTTTGAGAGCCAATTTAATCCTTGCCTCTGTCGTTGTCAGTTTGAACTGAAGCACTGCTATACACCTAAACGTAAGTCTCAATAAAACTATTGCTTTTCTATTTGTGTTTGTTTTGTTTTATATATCTGTATCTAATCGCACGGCAGGTAACTAGTTCGCATGTGGTAACGCATGCGGTAACGCTCCCAGGAATCTGATTTCTACATAACATTAGAGTAATTAACAAGAAGATAACTCGAGGAAGCGAGGTTACGCTCCTGGATTGATAGTTGGAGAATTTCTAACCTACTATAGTTACGTATTTTATTTTCTCGCGTTCAGCGAGAGGCGTGGTCACCCATTTATCTACCCCCCTCCCCATTACAGCCGGTGCAGCCCTCAACGGCACGAGATAAGCTATAACGGCTCAGATGATGCGATCGTAAATTCTCCGGCGGAACCTTTTGCTTTTCTCATTATTTTTATAGCTCGCTTAGCCTATTGCTTAGCTTAAGATAAATTCGCCTGGCAGAACAGAAAAATTCACCGGGCAGAACTGGCACTTTTCGCATCCACCCGGCGGACATGGCGTTGACAATGATTTCCTTAGTCTAATATCTGAACTTTATTTAAATTTAACCGAGGGCATTGTACACTTGCCAGAAGGTGTTAAAAAACAGACAAAGCAACATAGTTCCACTGTACGTACCTTGGCTTGCCAAAAACACAGGAAAAAATTTTAAAAGAAAATATCTCCTTCAAGCGGGCGGTAGCTTTTTTACACTTTTACTACCAATAATTGCAGGACTTGTAAACAGTTTTCTCTAGATTTCTAAACCTTACAAATTGAGTCCAAAAGAACTTGTCTTCTCACCCGTGGAACACTCTGAAGACAATCTAAGCAAATTCATTAATGATGAAAATATTGCCGATGATAAAATGCTAGTTTCACTTCAAGATGCATTGCGTCGTGTGGACAAACATAGACCTTATCGTGAGAGATCCACCACCATCACAGATACCCTAAAGAGGAAACATTTCCTCGAGATTCTGCAGCAACACAATCAAAGGAGAAGGAATTGAATTCCATAGTGACATCAATTGGAAACCTATTGCCAGTGACCTATATAGAACAGAGTAAAAGAGTATTAACATATCTCATGTTGGAAAGTGGTGATGATTATCAAGTTCAAGTTGATAACACAAGGAAACGAATTATAATTCAGGGAAAAAGTTATAATCTACTTGACTTAATTGTGATATGGTTACGAATCGTATAGAACTTTTATCGTTTGACAATTATCTATACACCTTTCTAAATGCATCAAACTTCCCCAAAAGTCTTATTGGTAATAGGCAAATTCTAAACAAATTAAGAGAATATAGTAGAGGTGTTAGTCCTCAAACAACAACACCATTTAAAAAAGAAGAAGAAGAAGAAGATTTTAAAATACTAGCAGTCCTAGTAGCAGCAGCAATGATTTGATAACACCAGTGACGGCTAGACAAAAAGAAAGACGTATTGATATCAACTCCTCGTCACAAGCACCACTCTCCAGTGTGCAAAAGGGGAGTGGACCCTACACTACGTGTTGGTGTTCAAAATGGATGAAGTTTCTAAACATATCTATGAAAATATTGGTGAAGTGGGAAGTCTAAGTTCCCCCACAACGCTTTCTAAAGTTGCCTCTGACATGGGTGGTAGCACATTAAAAAATTCAAAAGAGTATCTAGAAAATGAACCGAGTTATACTCTGTATCGGAATCGCAGGCTTCGTGGCAAACAATATCAAAACTAAAGCCTTTTTCCCTCTGCATATAATGCACACTGATCTCTTAACTCTAGGCACAATTTAACGACGTCAAAATACACCCTACAAATATATTTTAGTGGCATCAGTGTCTTTAGTCGCTATGCATATGCCATTCCATTGCAAACAAAGAGAGTTGTTGAAGTTGCTCAGGCTTTAGAAAGTATTCTTGAACAAGATTGTTATAGAAAAATTCATCGGATCGCGATAACGAATTTGTTAATCCTCATGCGCAAAAGGTTCTATTGGAATATAATACAAAGCTCTTTCATAGTAACAGCCCGATAAAGGCTGCATTGGCTGAACGATTGACGGTTCGTCTATTAATTTCAAGATATTGCACTCTGAAAAATACTGCTGCTTTTATTCATGATTTAGATAAAATCATACAAATATATAACCAACGACCACATCGATCCCACTCTAATGTTAGCCCTCGGGAAGTTCATTGCAGTGAAAATACATTTGATGCTTTTCTAAAGCAATATTCGTTGAGAAAAAATTGTGAAGAAGAAGTTCAGTGTTGGTGATACTGTTCGAATTAATAGAACCACCAATATTTTTGAAAAGGGGAATTATTTATGGAGCACTGAACTTTTTAAAGTGTCCAAAATCCTAGACACTGAACCCACGACATATCAGCTGCGAGAAACCAAAGATGATAAGATTCTTGGCGGTTTTTATTAATAAGAACTACAAAAAGTTAGAAACAGTAGTGAAATTTATCAAATTGAAAAGATATTAAAGAGTCGTACTCACAGGGGCAAGAGACAGTTGCTTGTTCGTTTGCTAGGATACAACTCTGATTTTGATTCTTGATGGAAAAACTGAGAGCCAGTGGAAATAATATTAAACTACTTGTTCCTCATACAATCACCAATCAACGTCATATTGCCACAGGTTCACGTACCTTCATCGACTCATCCTTTATCAGTGGCAAAATTCCATCAAAGTTAGCATTGGCATTTGTAAAAAGTGCTAGTGCAATAGGATCGTGAACTGGATGCCCACATAAATTTGAGACGTTTAGGCTTTCACCTCTTGTCTGCAAAGTAAATGGATTCCCACTCTAAAATCTATCTTTTGCTAAATCCTATAGGACATTGTATGAGTTGACAATGCAAACCCTAGATCATGATTCACAACTATTTGAAAATGGTATAACCGAAGAAATGTTCACTAAAACACATGGTATCATTGTACTAGACCTGTATGGCAGCGAGGATATCAGTATAGTACGAACGGGGAGTGTACGTTTAGAGTGTACATTTACCGACCCATTACCTGAGAGTATTGCACTAATCTCGCTAAATCAATTTGAAACCTATTGGGAAATCACTCCCGAAGGCAGTGTTCTACTAAACCTTTTACCATGAACACCAGTCAAATAATCAGCGTATTTAATATTGATTCTACATGTCCAAATACAGATCCTATTGTCTGCCCTCGGACTTCCTTGGAAAAATTCAAAGTGCAAGCAATACCCTAATTATTGTTAATAACAGTCCGTCGACCGTGAATACAAGCCATTGGTTGTGCATCTTTCAAACAATGAAGACGATTGAATTTTTTGATCCTCTTGGCCTAACCTACACATTCTACACTCCAAACATCAGCAACTATATTGAGAGCAGTGGGAAAACTATTATTCAGAATCGAAAGAGAGTACAGGATCTGATGAATAAAAGTTGCAGTTTCCATGCACTACTATATTTCATGTTCAGATGTCGCGGCTATACTTACAAGCAGTTTCTCAAGATTTATGGTGACAATCCACGTCTGAACGACTTTATGGAGGAAAATATTCTCTCGGACCTGTATAATATTGATTTTAGAGCCCTACGAATAAAGTGCTTAACAAATGTATGTGAATTTGTTTATTAATAAGGAAAAAATGTATACAACAGTGTCTTTATTCTACACTTTAGATTTCTTCTTCGGTGCATAGGCAACTGTCGAGAACCACTAATGCTGGTAGATCATTTGAATTCACTTTAAATTATCTTGATTGGCGACAAAGTCAGGGTCACATTTTCTACAGTACAATGTAACTTCACTCTTGTCGTATCTCTTTGTATAGTCAATAATACTATTAGCATTCATATTGTGAAATTCACGTGTTTCAATTTGTCTATTTGAAGCAATATCACATACAGTGTTTTCAAATGGCGAATCACATTCGGTAACTGCCAAATAAAAATCACTAGATTTATAGTCATAATAGGCAGTGTTGTCACAACGATGACATAGAAACCAAATTGTCTTGTTACCCCAACAGTGGAATCGTAGTCCTGATTCTTCCTCCCAAAATAATTTAAAACCACGACGATACCAATCTCGTAGAAATTAACTAAAATCACGTTTGGTGTTTTCTCCAATCATACCGGGATAGGTATTCTTCCACTGATCACATTTGTCATAGTGGTAATTGGAGCATAGGTGTCCTCTAGGATGAGAGTCACAAATCTCTTCAAGACATGAATTACAGCCTTTAATTTGTACAGCATAGCCTCTATGTAATTTACATGGATTGCATAATTTGCACTTTTCATTATATTCATCAATAATTGTACAATTCTCACAAGATGACCAGCTGCCAAGAGTGTACATACATAGTGGACATGTATAGAACATTTTTGGTTTCCGATGTCAAATCTCTCACAGCTAAACAAAACTGATCCACATTCGATATACTGTGGAGCGGGATGGGAGAGGAGTAACTCTGTGGCGTTACATAACCTCTTTCGAAGGGTAAGCCATCTACATAGAATCAATGGCAATGTTTTCAAAAGTATATCCGCGATATTATTCTGCTTTGTTTCAATTAATATATCAATAAATTGAGTAAAAGCATTTGAGTCACGTCGCAAAAGCTTCACACAATAGTCCAGTGGGGGAGAATCATTCCCCATTATATTGTCAAGTGTTCCCTGTGAGAAAGTCTTCAGTTGAAGGGATAATTCGAGAAAATCGTCATCCAAAATCAAATTTTTTTCCATAATAACAAGATTCGATCTAATTCTCTCTTTCTAAAATTTATTCATTTTTTAATCCTAACACTCTTACTGCTGACTCTAGACTAACCACGATTCGTTCTACTTTAAGAATATTCGATAACCTAAAATCTAACAAAAAGAAAGGAGACATTTTTGATTTCGAAACAATTTTATTGAGTGTGATCATACAACAATAATATATATTGTACATATACAATTATCGATATAACTTATTGTCATCTATATGCTTTACTATTGCATTTGAAGCACTTTGAAGTCTATTCACATGTGCTGTATCAACTTTTGCAGCGAAGCATAATTGATCCTCCATTTTAAATTTGCTCAAAGATAATACATATCTTGCATATACTTCATCCCATTCAAGACAAAGCCTTGATTCTCTCGTGATTTCTACTGCAATGTTTGGTGCTCTTGTATCATTTTTGCTGCTGCTATCAACTTCTAATAGGTTAAACATTCCACTCATTATTGCAAATATATCTCAATGAATAAAGTCAAACTGTTCTCGCTCCTTGAATTCTATAGCAAAATTCCAACTATAGCAAAATTCCTTCATTATATTCACTACGATCTTGTCCCGTTCGTATTTCCGACTCCCTGATTGGCCTAGAAAGAGCCCCGTGATCTTGTCCCGTTAGACTAGATCTTATCTGGCAATGATGTAAACTTCTGTCTGTAGTCAATAGGCATAGAAACATCAAACCACATAACCATCAACAAACAGAACAGAGCTAAGAAACAACATCAAACCACATAACCAACAAACAATATAACCATCAAACCACATAACCAACAAACCATATAACCATCAAACAGGTCTAGAAAGAGGTGTAGTCTTGTATGTAGAGGGATTCTAGGCATCTGATTGGTCTAGAAATAACAATTTTACCATGGACATTAAATCTCACCCCAAGTTTTTACCAAGGACATTAAATCTCGTCCAGGCTTTTACCAAGGACATTAAATCTCTTCAATGCCCATATATGGAGTCCCCCTCCAATTAATAGATGCATTCCTACGGATTAATCCTCCAAATCACCCCGCTCTTTATGCTAAAGTCTTTTTAGTACTTTTAAAAAAAGCTTCTTATTGTTCTAGCAAAATAAACATAGGATTTCAGGAGACGTTCTTAAGGAATTGGGACAGAATTCAAACTTTAGCGTAAAGAACGGGGTGTTTTGGAGGGGTATCCCACCCCCTCAAATACGTAATAATTTCTGTTTGTTTTGAGTTTTAATGTTGCTCCTTACTTTCAGTTGAAAAAACGTTTCTACTTATTTAATTTTTGATCGTTTTTAAATAATTCCAGGAAATCCAGCTACTCACCTACGCAAAAATCTCTCCTTCCCGAGGATTTACTCTCTAGACAATTCAATCCTGGTAAAAATTTACCCCGGAAAATTACCCTTAACATCTCTATGAGTAAAAACACTAAAACTGTTACCTCTTTGAACAATGTGTTTTGTAACTATGTTATATATAGATCAAAAACATATATTAAATCTTTTTAACTTATTAGTAGTTTTTTGGCGGTGATGTTGTAATATAAAAACATATCAAAAATAAATAATGTACAATATGATCACTATTTATTTAATTAGTATTTTTTGATTGTATCGGTGATATCTCAACGAACCATACTGTGGCCTATGTATTCTTTCTTAAGAAAGACCACTAGGACCTACGCACTTAAGTTTGATTATATCGTACCATAATTACCTTTTCAATGTATATTACATTGCGTAAAATATTAAGGTTGGTAAAATTTTCTAAAATAGAAAAAAAGGCAAATGGGATCAAAATAGGCTTTTCACACATGATGGACCCCCCAACTAGCGTCCCATCATTTGCAAAAATTTACAACATCTATTACAACACTTGGTTTTAATTTTTCCTTGAGTTACGTTACGTCAATAGTAAACCCGGCCATGAAACACCAGTTTTGAACGATATTCTAGATTGAGGGGTGATTCCCACTTTTCCTTCCAAACAGAGCCACCCCTCCCAATCAAGGCTCTGGATCCGTGCTCGGTCCTGATCCGGCGTTGCCAGTTATGTCCTGGGGCCATATATGGTTCTTTGGAAAAGGAGCTCGTATAAAATTCAGAGGGGGCTCATTTCAAAAGGAATTGAAAGTTCTAGATCAATTTTTAAGGGTCAAAAGATATTGGAAGGCAGCTACCCCCTAATCCTTTTTTCCCAAAGCCAAACCGATAAAATTTTTGAGAAAACTATTTTGTTAAAATTAGTTCAACCATCAAATAACAAAACTCCGGGGTTGATACAACCCCCCAGAGCCTGGGTGCAGGGACTGTAAGTTAAACCCTGGGGTAGGTATGGCTCTTATGGAAGGGGTACTCGTATAAACTTTAGAAGGGGCTCATTTCATAGGAAATTGAAAGTTCTAGTTCAGTTTTTAAAAGTCAAGAGAGATCGGAGGAAAACTAGCATCCCACATCCTTTTTCTCCAAACATATCCGATAACAATTTTGAGAATTTCATTTTGTCAAAAATGAAAGCTCTAGTTCTCTTTTAAAAGTCAAAATAGATCGGAGTGTAACTCCCCTCACACCTGTTTTACCACTAACTAATTTGATTAAAATTCTGATACAGCCATTTCTTAAAATTAGTTTAAACATCAGATAATGATAATAACGGGGTTGAGACAATCCCACGAGGCTGGGGGCATGCGTTATAAGTTATGTCCTGGTAAAACATGGTTCTTAGGGAAGGGGTGGTCGTATAAACTTCAAAGGGGGCTCATTTGATTGATGATTGATAGTTTTAGTTCCGTCTTTGAGAGTCAAAAGTGATCAGAGGACAACTAACCCCCCCCCCAGCCCTCCGTGGGAGATAATAAAATGTCCGGGGTTAGCAAAACCCCGAGAGCCTGAGGTCAAGCGCTGTAATTTATGCCCTGGGACATTCATTGTTAGTAGTGATTTAACAATATCTCCAAGCGGGGCCCTAACCTTTTTGCATATATTAATATTTCCGAGCGGGCAGTACTCCATTATTGTGTCAATCTAAGGTACGGGGGTGGTAGGAAATTACTATATCAATTAAAGGTACGGGGGTGGTAGGAAATTACTGGATAAATCTAAGGTACGGGGGTTCTAGGAAATTACTGTATAAATTAAAGGTACGGGGATAGTAGGAAATTACTATATCAATCTAAGGTACGGGGGTGGTAGGAAATTACTCTATCAATAATAGGTACGGGGGGTAGGAAATTACTGTATCAATGATAGGTACGGGACAGATATGTTTTTTATTTGTATCGATGTTTTATGTTTATGGATATAAGGATTTTTATTGTTCACCGTGCAAGCGGGCTATCATTCCATGTTATATTTAATGATTTTTTTTTGTATGGATGTTTTTGGTTTATGGATTTTAGGATTTTTATTATTCACCATACAAGCGGGCTATCATTCCATGTTTTATTTAATGATTTTTTTTGTTTGGATGTTTTATGTTTATGAATGTAAGGATTTTTATTGTTCACCATGCAAGCGGGCTATCATTGCATGTGTTATTAATGTTTTTTTTTGTATGGATGTTTTAGGTTTATGGATGTAAGGATTTTTATTGTTGACCATACAAGTGGGCTATCATTCTATGTTTTATTTAATGCTGTTTTTTGTATGGACGTTTTATGTTTATGAATATTAGGATTTTTATTGTTCACCATACAAGCGGGCTAGCATTGCAGGTTTTATTAATGTTTTTTTTTGTATGGATGTTTTTGGTTTATGGATTTTAGGATTTTGATTATTCACCATACAAGCGGGCTATCATTCCATGTTTTATTTAATGATTCTTTTTTTGTATGGATGTTTTATGTTTATGAATGTTAGGATTTTTATTGTTCACCATACAAGCGGGCTATCATTGCATGTTTTATTAATGTTTTTTTTTGTATGGATGTTTTTGGTTTATGGATGTAAGGATTTTAATTGTTCACCATACAAGCCGGCCATCATTCCATGTTTTATTTAATGTTTTTTATTTGTATGGACGTTTTATGTTTATGAATGTGAGGATTTTTATTGTTCACCATACAAGCGGGCTATCATTCCATGATTTATTTGATGTTGTTTTTTGTATGGATGTTTTATGTTTATGGATGTAAGGATTTTTATTGTTCACCATACAAGCGGGCTATCATTCTAAGCAGACACAGGCCATTTGATGTTAAGCGGCACAGTATCGTAACAAGTTATTTGCACATTCGATTTATCAATTGGATTTTTGATAGGTGTTGACAGTGACCTGTTTCGGGGCATTATTTACGGTATCATCCTGAGAAAAAGCATACCATGATGATTTGAAATCCATAGTGGACACACAATTTATTCTGAGGGATGGGTTCCATCTCCCCGCTAAAGAACCCGAAGTACCCTCCCCCCTCCAACCCCCTCCCTCAACCCCCCTCCAGCCCCTCTCCAATAAATATACATGTTTCATGAGTAAAAAAATAAACTTACAACTAATTTCACGAATAAAAAATCAGCACTCAACAAGTTCCGCCAACATATATCAATACGGAACAGGTTTCATGAACCAAATCGGCTTCGCAAGAGAAATACAAAATAAATGTAAAAGTTCCACGAAGAGAAGAAAACAACATGTAACAAGCTTTACGAATAGAAATCAGCAGAAACAAATCTCAGAAACAAAAATCAGCACTCAAAATGTTCCAAGATTAAAATCAGTTTCACGATAAAAAAAAATCAATGTACAACTTTCACAAAGAGAAAAAACAACATGCATCAAGTTTCACGAACAAAACATTAGCACACTACACGTAAGTTTCACGAAGAGAAAAACCAACATGTAAGAAGTGTCACGAAAAAAAATCAGCACGTATCAAATTCCTTTAACAAAATCAGTTTAACGAGGAGAAAAATTAGTGTAGAAGTTTCGCGACGAGAAAAAATCAACATAAAACCATCATGAACAAAATCATCATGAACAAAAAAAACAATCAGCACGCAACAAGTTCCACGATAAAAAAATATGCATGCAGTATATTCTATGAACAAAATTAGTTTTAGGAGGAGAAAAAAATTAATGTACATGTTTCACAAACAGAAAAAAATCAACATGCAACAAGTTTCACGAATAAAAAAATAGTATGCAACAAGTTCCACAAACAAAAAAACACAGCGCGGAACAAGTACACTAACAAAATCAGTTTCACGAGTAAAAAATGAATGTACAAGTTTCACCAACAGATAACCTTTATGCAACAAGTTCCATGAACAAAAATCAGAACGCAACATTTTCTTGGACTAAATTAGTTTCACGAGGAGAAAAATCGGTTTACAAGTTTCGCGAAGAGAAAAAATCAACATGCAGCAAATTTCACGAACAAAATCAGCACTCAACAAGTTTCACGAACAAAAAATCAGCACTCACCAAGTTCCACGAACATCAACAAGTTTCAGAAATAAAAAATCTGCACGCAAAAGGTTCCACGAACAAAATCAGTTTAACGCGGAAAAATATTATTGTTTAAGTTTCACGAAGAGAAAAAAAATCAGCATGCAAAAAGTTTCACGAAGAAAAATGAGCACTCAACAAGTTCCACAAACATAAATCAGCACGGTCAAGTTCCATGAACAAAATTGGCGTCAAGAGAAGAAAAAAAACTCAATGTTCAAGTTTCACGAAGAGAAAAATGCAACAAGTTTCATGAACAAAAAACCATCATGCAACTATTTCCATGAACAACAATCAGCAAGCAACAAGTTCCTTGAAAAAAAATCAGCTTCACGAGGTGAAAAATCAGTATACAAGTTTCGCGAAGAGAAAAAAAAGCAATATGCAACAAGTTTCATGAACAAAAAAAATCATCAAGGAACTTATTGCATGCATATTCTATGCTCGTGATTTATGTTACATGTTGATTTTTCTCTTCGTGAATCATCTACAATAATTTTTCTCATTGAGAAAACTGGTTTTGTTCATGGAACTTGTTGCATGATGATTTATATTCGTGGAACTTGTTGAGTGATGATTTTTTTTTGTGAAACTTGTTTTAGCCTGATTTTTTTCTCTTCTTGAAACTTGTACATTGATTTTTCACCTCCTGAAACTGATTTTGTTAACGGAACTTGTTGCGTGTTGATTGTTTTTTTCAGTTCGTGGAACTTGTTGCATGCTGTTTTTTATTCGTGAAACTTGTTGCATGTTGATTTTTTCTCTTCGCGAAACATATACATTGATTTTTTTTCTCGTCCTAAAAATTATTTTGTCCATGGAACATACTGCATGCATATTTTTCTGATTCTGGAACTTGTTGCGTGCTGCGTGCTGTGTTTTTTTTTTGTCTGTGGAACTTGTTGCATGCTATTTTTTTATTCGTGAAACTTATTGCATGTTGGTTTTTTCTGTTTGTGAAACATGTACATTGATTTTTTTCTCCTCCTAAAACTAATTTTGTTGAAAGAACATACTGCATGCATATTTTTATCGTGGAACTTGTTGCGTGCTGATTGTTTTTTTTTTGGTTCGTGAAACTTGTTGCATGTTGATTTTTTTCTCATCGCGAAATTTCTACACTGATTTTTCTCCTCGTTAAACTGATTTTGTTCAAGGAAATATATGCGTGCTGATTTTCTTTTCGTGAAACTTCTTACATGTTGATTTTTCTCTTCGTGAAACTTACTTGTAGTGTGCTAATGTTTTGTTCGTGAAACTTGTTGCTTGTTGTTTTTTCTCTTCGTGAAACTTGCACATTGATTTTTTTTTCACGTGAAACTGATTTTAATCATGGAACATTTTGAGTGCTGATTTTTGTTTCTGAAATTTGTTGCCTGCGGATTTTTATTTGTAAAGCTTGTTACTTGTTGTTATTTTCTCGTGAAACTGATTTTAATCATGGAACATTTTGAGAGCTAATTTTGTTTCTGAAATTTGTTGCCTGCTGATTTTTATTCATAAAGCTTGTTACATGTTGTTTTTTTCTCTTCGTGGAACTTTAACATTGATTTTGTTTTTCTCCTTGCGAAGCCGATTTTGTTCATGGAACTTGTTCCGTATTGATATATGTTCGTGGAACTTGTTGAGTGCTGATTTTTTATTCGTGAAATTTGCTGTATGTTTATTTTTCTCTTCGTGAAACATGTATATTGATTTTTTTCCACATAGTGAAACTAATTTTGTTCATGGAACTTATTGCAAGTATATTCTATACTTGTGATTTATGTTAAATGTTGATTTTTCTCTTTGTGAAACATATTCAATGATTTTTCTCATTGAGAAAATTGGTTTTGTTCATAGAACTTGTTGCATGCTGATTTATATTCGTGGAACCTGTTGAGTGATGATTTTTTTGTTTGTGAAACTTGTTCCAGTCTGATTTTTTTCTATTCACGAAACTTATACATTGATTTTTCACCTCGTGAAACTGATTTTGAATTTGTTGCGTTCTGATTGTTTTTTTACTTCGTGGAACTTGTTGCATGCTGTTTTTTATTCGTGAAACTTGTTGCATGTTGATTTTTTCTCTTCGTGAAACATGTACGTTGATTTTCTTTCTCCTCCTAAGACTAATTTTGTCCATGAAACATACTGCATGCATATTATTCTGATTTTGGAACATGTTGCGTGCTGATTTTTTGTTGTTCGTTAAAAGTGTTGCATGTTGCTTTTTTTCTCTTCGCGAAACTTGTAAACTGATTTTTCTCTTCGTGAAACTGATTTTTTCAAGAAACTTGTTGCTTGCTGATTGTTATTCATGGAACTTGTTCCATGATGAATGACGATGGGGTTTAACACTGGGTAACATGTTACCAAAAGCACTAGCAAGAAGATGCCCCTCTTCATCAACTATTATTTTTATGTTGGCATTCTCTTTGAGTGTGATCATCTCCGGAGATCTCAATCTCGCATATCCACCATCATAAGAGTTGAATTTTTTTGGTACTCCAAAGAAATTAAATTCCTTACTATCATGACAGTGCACGTATACATTTCCAATAGTGCTACCACTTGTACTTGTTTCATAGTTTAAATACTTCTCATTGTCGGTATTCAATGCTACAATAACACTATTATATGAACACACTTTCTTAAAATGCTCCATATTCACTTTTTTAAAGATACGACTTAAGTGTTTATCGTTCCACTGCGTAAGAAATACTGATTTAATACATGCAATAAACTAGGTAGTGTCGATAATCCGCCATAGAGTACCAGTGAGAAAGCCGCGTTGCGTCTATGAGAAAGCATAGAGTTCAAATGTTAGAGCCGCAAGCATATTTCATGTCATTTAAGTTACGTTAAAAAAATTGAATAATTTCGAAGTACAAAAAATTCAGTCCAAAAAAAGTGCGACTACAAACATTATTTTTCTGACAGTAAAGGTCATGACTAACATATTTATACCCTTCTTATTTTGAGTTTGGAAAATATTAAATATAAAGTTTTAATGTTTTAAGTATGTTTCATCTCATTCTAAGACATGTAAAAAAAGTTGAAAAAATACCATGTTAAAAAAAAATTGTTTTTTTTTTTGGGGGGGGGGGAGGGGGGTCGGGGGGATGGAAGGAGGGGGATGGAAAGGGGCTGGAGGGGGGAGGGTTGAGGGAGGGGGTTGGAGAGGGGAGGGTACTACGGAATCTTGAGAAGGGACATGGAATCCAACCATCAGAAGAAATTGTGTGTCCAGTATGCATCTCAAATCATCGTGGTATGCATTTTCTCAGGATGATACCGTAAATAATGCCCAAAAACAGGTCGCTGTTAACACCTATCAAAAATCCAATTGATAAATCGAAAACAGATAGGAGGGCAGCTAGCCCCCCATACTCTTTTTTCCCAAAATTTGTAAGATGAAAATTTTGAGATTTTTCCGATGAAAATTGGATAAAATTAGTTTAAAAATATGATAATAAAACTAGGGGGTTGACACAACCCCCAGAGACTAGAGGCAGGCGATGTAAGTTGTGCCCCGGGGCAAATATGGTTCTCATGGAAAGAGTGGCCGTCTAAACATCAGATGAGGCTCATTTGATTGGAAATTGAAAGTTTTAGTTCTTTTTTAAGAGTAAAAAGTAATCAGAGGGCAATTAGCCCAGCCCTGTGCCATCTTTCCCCGGTGTCCCCCCTACCCTCTTGGTGAAATTTCTATGTATAGCCATTTTATTAAAGATTGACCAAAGATCACATAATAAAAACTCCAGGGGAAACACAGCCCCTTAGAACCCGGGAGCCGATTTTGCAAGTTATGCTCCGGGGGAATGTAAGGTTTTTATGGAAGTTGTGGTTGGACGCAACTTGGAGGTGGCTCATTCAACAGGAAATCGAAAGATCTAGTTCATTTTTTAAGAGTCAAAAGTAATTAGAAGGCAAATAGTCCCCTTCCTTACGTCCTCTTGCCCAAAATCCATCCACTGGAAGTTTTGAGACACCTATTTTGTTTAAAATAGACGATAGATCATAAAAAAAAACTTGGGTTTAACCCCCCCCCCCCAAAAAAAAAAGTTATTTTATTTAAAAGATATGAGATGACCCCTGGTCCTCACCTCATGTCCCTACTCCCCTCCCCCCAGAAAAAAAATATTAACGATATTTTATTCCAAATATTACAGAAGCTGACCCCTGACCTTCTTTCCATGGCTTGATCTCCTCCTCCAAAAAACGGTATCCTAACAAAATTTTTCGTTCCCTTTAAGAGTCAAAAGGGATCAGAGGGCAAGCAACCCCCTTTACACCTTTTCCCTCAAATGGACCCGACAAAACTTTCGAGATAGCTATTTTGTTCAAAGTAACCAAAAGGCAGATAAACATGCCTCCGTATTTGACATCCCCTCAGCCCCTTGGACAAGTGTTATAATTCTACTAGTTGTTTATTGTTACTATAGAAAGCTTTGGTGAAAGAGGGGGTTGCTTTGAAGGATTTTCATTTGATTGGAAATTGAAATTATAAATTCGTTTTTGTTAGAGTCTAAAGTTATCAGACGGTAGCCTTTTTACCCCTCATGCTCATTTATCCCCAAATATATGTGATCAAAATATTGAAACAGCCATTTTTGTTCAAAATAGTCCAAAAGTCAAATAACAATAAATCAGGGATTGACAAACCCCCTAACAAACCCAAGATAAGTGCTGCCACTTATGCAAGTTTCCATTCGATAGCAATGTAATTGTTATCGATGGGAAAATCGATGGGAAAAGAGGGCACGTATGATTCTGGATCTCCTGAATGTGCTGCTGGCTGTGCACTAAGATTAGTGAAAACACGGCCACTGATGGAAGGTTGTGCGCAATCAACCCCGTCCATCCCCTAACATCATACCTGACTCCCTAATATCCTCCTATTTGCGTTGAAAATGGGAGGAAAGCTCTATATACTGCTCGTGAGAAGGGTTATCTCTTAAATAATGGCTTCAATGTTTCATAATTATTAATTAAAAAACTTCCATAAAAAAAAATCCAAGAATATTAAAGAGCCATTTTGAACTCAGGACCAGCAGAAATTATTTCTTAATATAGTTAAATTAAAAAAGACCAGAAGTTACTGTTATAGAATAAATGAAACCCCAAACGAACAGAAATAAAAAATTAACGATCATAGCAGACTTAGAGATAACATAAATGACTGAATAAATCTTAAACAGCTTTAATATTGTGTTATGAGTTCCCTCCAGAGGTACTTCATATGCAAGGGGTGGTGTTATAAATGTTGGAGGGAGTTCATTCAATTGGAAATAATTATTTCTAGTGTCCTTTTTAAGAGTCAAATGTGATCGGAGGGCACCACCCCCCCCCCTTCCATGCCCTCTTTTCCCCAAATACATCCGATCAAAATTTTAGACCACCATTATGTCCAAAATAGTCCAAAGGGAAAGTAATTAAAATATTATATCTCGGGGGTCGAAAAAACTCCCACTGCTCCCAGGGCAAGGGCTGTAAGTTATGCAAGCTGACTTTTGTTCATACATAAGGTTTTTATCTAAGGGGTAATCGTAAAGACTTCGGAAAAGACTCGTTCGATTTAAATTGATAGTTTTAGTTCCATTTTTAAAAGCCAAGAGTAATCGGAAGGTAAGTAGCCCCCTCCCCCAGGCCCTTTTTCCAAATGCTTCCGATCAAAATTTCGATTAAGCCATTTTGTTCAAAATCGTCCAAATGTCAAATAGCTATGGTTTGGGGTTTGGACCCCCCTCCCCCAACCTCTGGGGGAAAGGGCTGTAAGTTATGCTAGCAGCCGATCATTAAAGTAGAAGGGGGGGTGTTACTCGTGACAGGGCTCCTTATATGGGCATAGAATACTGACAGGGCTCCATATATGGGCATGGAATCCCTAGGGAGAATGATTGCGTAATCGGTCAATGACCTCTTTTTCCAAGGTCGATTTATTTGATGTTTCTATGTGTAATAACTCCGGAACGAAGGTTGCACATGCGCATTGAATTCTAACGGGAACAATGTTATTGATCTAGGACTCGAGGGGGAAGTGAATTTCCGAGAACTTGATTGCGTAATCGATCGTGAATGTTATGATCCAGAAATAGTATTTGTTGTTGTTGTTGTTTTGGGCACGCAATTGAGTCATTTGGGAGAACACGTGGTTAATTAAAGCGATTGGGAATTTGGAACACCTGTGCTGTCGACCTCAATTCACCTATCGTGAATCAATAATTCCCCTTAGAAACAACAAATTAATTCCCCTTTCATGACAGATCAATCAACCAATGACATCATCTGTCAGATTTTAAAAATTTTCGCCTAGAAACGATTCTCCAGGAATAGATCCAAGTCATTAATGTCTTTGCCTCGGAAACAACTCTTTTGGTCGAACTCCAAAGGATATTAATAACCAAACGCCATGGAAAACAATTCTCCAAGAAACATCTTAGCGATGAATTGTTTTAGCGCGGGAATCAGGTTTCTTATTAATTTGAAATGCATTAGCGCAGAGATGCCAAAAACAAAAGGAACACGCTGAATTACGTTTAGGGATTATTTGGGCGAAACTGTTTTAGACAGGTTATGGAATTATTTCGGCGAAACATTTAGAGACATTTTTAAAGATGATTTATGAAGAATTTGCAGTTGAGGTTTTGAGTGTGGTCGTTATAATGCACAAGTTTCATTGAACAGTGTTGTGAGGTCCTCTAACCCAACCCAAAAGGGTTCCAATCCCTCTACCCCAACCCCGAAGGAAGCCACCGGTCCTCAAAGGTCCACTGGGCTCCCAAAGGGCCCCCCGGCCCTCAAGGTTCCCCAGGACCCCCCCCCGGGGCCCAAAAGGGCCCCTCCCCCCTTTGGCCCCCCAAAGGGGCCCCTCTCCCTCCATCTCCTCCCTCCTCCTCCCCTTCCCATCCCCTCCTCCCCCTCCCCTCCCCTCCCCTCCTCCTCCTCCCCTCCTCCTCCTCCCTCCTCCTCCCCTCCCCTTCCCTCCCCCATTTTTATACTTTTTTTTTACATTGGGACACAGAACGACCCCCTCCCCCCCGGCCCCCCCCCCCTCCAAAGGTCTGATTTTTCAAAGTTCATTTTGAATTTCCTTCGTTTAAATGCAAGAGTTGGAATGTTTCAGTAGTGTTTGGTTGTGGTTTACCTTGTCACAGTTACATTTTATTGATTTTTCAAAGTTCATTTTGAATTTCTTTTGTTGAAAGGCAAGAGTTGGAATATTTCAGTAGTGTGTTTGATTATGGTTTACCTTGTCACAGTTACATTTTCTTGATTTTTCGAAGTTCATTTTGAATTTCTTTCATTGAAATGCAAGAGTTGGAATATTTTAGTAGTGTTTTGTCATGGTTTACCTTGTCACAGTTACATTCTCTTGATTTTTCAAAGTTCATTTTGAATTTCTTTCATTGAAATGCAAGAGTTGGAATATTTCAGTAGTGTTTGGTTGTGGTTTACCTTGTCACAGTTACATTTTCTTGATTTTTCAAAGTTCATTTTGAATTTCTTTCGTTGAAATGCAAGAGTTGGAATATTTCAGTAGTGTTTGGTTGTGGTTTACCTTGTCACAGTTACATTTTCTTAATTTTTCAAAGTTCATTTTGAATTTCTTTCGTTGAAATGCAAGAGTTGGAATATTTCAGTAGTGTTTCGTTGTGGTTTACCTTGTCACAGTTACATTTTCTTGATTTTTCAAAGTTCATTTTGAATTTCTTTCATTGAAATGTAAGAGTTGGAATATTTCAGTAGTGTTTGGTTGTGGTTTACCTTGTCACAGTTACATTTTCTTGATTTTTCAAAGTTCATTTTGAATTTCTTTCATTGAAATGTAAGAGTTGGAATATTTCAGTAGTGTTTGGTTGTGGTTTACATTGTAACACTTACATTTTCATGATTTTTCAAAGTTCATTTTGAATTTCTTTCGTTGAAATGCAAGAGTTGGAATATTTCAGTAGTGTTTGGTTGTGGTTTACCTTGTCACAGTTACATTTTCTTGATTTTTAAAGTTCATTTTGGATTTCTTTCGTTGAAATGCAAGAGTTGGAATATTTCACTAGTGTTTGGTAGTGGTTTACCCTGTCACAGTTACATTTTCTTGATTTTTCAAAGTTCATTTTGAATTTTTTTCGTTGAAATGCAAGAGTTGGAATATTTCAGTAGTGTTTGGTTGTGGTTTACCTTGTCACAGTTACATTTTCTTGATTTTTCAAAGTTCATTTTGAATTTCCTTCGTTGAAATGCAAGAGTTGGAATATTTCAGTAGTGTTTGGTTGTGGTTTACCGTGTCACAGTTACATTTTCTTGATTTTTCAAAGTTCATTTCGAATTTCTTTCGTTGAAATGCAAGAGTTGGAATATTTCAGTAGTGTTTGGTTGTGGTTTACCTTGTCACAGTTACATTTTCTGGATTTTTCAAAGTTCATTTTCAATTTCCTTCGTTGAAATGCAAGAGTTGGAATATTTCAGTAGTGTTTGGTTATGGTTTACCGTGTCACAGTTACATTTTTTGATTTTTCAAAGTTCATTTCGAATTTCTTTCGTTGAAATGCAAGAGTTGGAATATTTCAGTAGTGTTTGGTTGTGGTTTACCTTGTCACAGTTACATTTTCCTGATTTTTCAAAGTTCATTTTGAATTTCTTTCATTGAAATGCAAGAGCTGGAATATTTCAGTAGTGTTTGATTGTGGTTTACCTTGTCACAGTTACATCTTCTTGATTTTTCAAAGTTCATTTTGAATTTCTTTCATTGAAATGCAAGAGTTGGAATATTTCAGTAGTGTTTGGTTGTGGTTTACCTTGTCACAGTTACATTTTCTTGATTTTTTCAAAGTTCATTTTGAATTTCATTCATTGAAATGTAAGAGTTGGAATATTTCAGTAGTGTTTGGTTGTGCTTTACCTTGTCACAGTTATATTTTCTTGATTTTTCAAAGTTCATTTTGAATTTCTTTCGTTGAAATGCAAGTTGGAATATTTCAGTAGTGTTTGGTTGTGGTTTACAGTGTCACAGCTACATT
This sequence comes from Artemia sinica, assembly GCA_027921565.1. Lineage (NCBI taxonomy): Eukaryota > Metazoa > Arthropoda > Branchiopoda > Anostraca > Artemiidae > Artemia > Artemia sinica. Next base: position 3,254,354 of record CM051265.1, on the reverse strand, counting down.
TTCTTGATTTTTCAAAGTTCATTTTGAATTTCTTTCGTTGAAATGCAAGAGTTGGAATATTTCAGTAGTGTTTGGTTGTGGTTTACCTTGTCACAGTTACATTTTCTTGATTTTTCAAAGTTCATTTTGAATTTCTTTCGTTGAAATGCAAGAGTTGGAATATTTCAGTAGTGTTTGGTTGTGGTTTACCTTGTCACAGTTACATTTTCTTGATTTTTCAAAGTTCATTTTGAATTTCTTTCGTTGAAATGCAAGAGTTGGAATATTTCAGTAGTGTTTGGTTGTGGTTTACCTTGTCACAGTTACATTTTCTTGATTTTTCAAAGTTCATTTTGAATTTCTCTCGTTGAAATGCAAGAGTTGGAATATTTCAGTAGTGTTTGGATGTGGTTTACCTTGTCACACTTACATTTTCTTGATTTTTTAAGGTTAATTTTGAATTTCTTTCGTTGAAATGCAAGAGTTGGAATATTTCAGTAGTGTTTGGTTGTGGTTTACATTGTCACACTTACATTTTCTTGATTTTTCAAAGTTCATTTTGAATTTCTTTCGTTGAAATGCAAGAGTTGGAATATTTTAGTAGTGTTTGGTTGTGGTTTACCTTGTCACAGTTACATTTTCTTGATTTTTCAAAGTTCATTTTGAATTTCTTTCGTTGAAATGCAAGAGTTGGAATATTTCACTAGTGTTTGGTAGTGGTTTACCCTGTCACAGTTACATTTTCTTGATTTTTCAAAGTTCATTTTGAATTTTTATAGTTGAAATGCAAGAGTTGGAATATTTCAGTAGTGTTTGGTTGTGGTTTACCTTGTCACAGTTACATTTTCTTGATTTTTCAAAGTTCATTTTGAATTTCCTTCGTTGAAATGCAAGAGTTGGAATATTTCAGTAGTGTTTGGTTGTGGTTTACCGTGTCACAGTTACATTTTCTTGATTTTTCAAAGTTCATTTCGAATTTCTTTCGTTGAAATGCAAGAGTTGGAATATTTCACTAGTGTTTGGTTGTGGTTTACCTTGTCACAGTTACATTTTCTGGATTTTTCAAAGTTCATTTTGAATTTCCTTCCTTGAAATGCAAGAGTTGGAATATTTCAGTAGTGTTTGATTGTGGTTTACCGTGTCACAGTTACATTTTCTTGATTTTTAAAAGTTCATTTCGAATTTCTATCGTTGAAATGCAAGAGTTGGAATATTTCAGTAGTGTTTGGTTGTGGTTTACCTTGTCACAGTTACATTTTCCTGATTTTTCAAAGTTCATTTTGAATTTCTTTCATTGAAATGCAAGAGCTGGAATATTTCAGTAGTGTTTGGTTGTGGTTTACCTTGTCACAGTTACATTTTCTTGATTTTTCAAAGTTCATTTTGAATTTCTTTCGTTGAAATGCAAGAGTTGGAATATTTCAGTGGTGTTTGGTTGGGGTTTACCTTGTCACAGTTACATTTTCTTGACTTTTCAAAGTTCATTTTGAATTTCTTTCGTTGAAATGCAAGAGTTGGAATATTTCAGTAGTGTTTGTTTGTGGTTTACCATATCACAGATACATTTTCTTGATTTTTCAAAGTTCATTTTGAATTTCTTTCGTTGAAATGCAAGAGTTGGAATATTTCAGTAGTGTTTGGTTGTTTGATTGTGGTTTACCTTGTCACAGTTACATTTTCTTGATTTTTCAAAGTTCATTTTGAATTTCTTTCATTGAAATGCAAGAGTTGGAATATTTCAGTATTGTTTGGTTGTGGTTTACCTTGTCACAGTTACATCTTCTTGATTTTTCAAAGTTCATTTTGAATTTCTTTCATTGAAATGCAAGAGTTGGAATATTTCAGTAGTGTTTGGTTGTGGTTTACCTTGTCACAGTTACATTTTCTTGATTTTTCAAAGTTCATTTTGAATTTCTTTCGTTGAAATGCAAGAGTTGGAATATTTCAGTAGTGTGCTGTTGTAGTTTACCATGTCACAGTTACAGTCCCTTAATTTTTCAAAGTTCATTTTGAATTTCTTTCGTTGAAATGCAAGAGTTGGAATATTTCAGTAGTGTTTGGTTGTGGTTTACCTTGTCACAGTTACATTTTCTTAATTTTTCAAAGTTCATTTTGAATTTCTTTCGTTGAAATGCAAGAGTTGGAATATTTCAGTAGTGTTTCGTTGTGGTTTACCTTGTCACAGTTACATTTTCTTGATTTTTCAAAGTTCATTTTGAATTTCTTTCATTGAAATGCAAGAGTTGGAATATTTCAGTAGTGTTTGGTTCTGGTTTACCTTGCCACAGTTACATTCTCTTGATTTTTCAAAGTTCATTTTGAATTTCTTTCGCTGAAATGCAAGAGTTGGAATATTTCAGTTGTGTTTCGTTGTGGTCTACCTTGTCACAGTTACATTTTCTTGATTTTTCAAAGTTCATTTTGAATTTCTTTCGTTGAAATGCAAGAGTTGGAATATTTCAGTAGTGTTTGGTTGTGGTTTACCTTGTCACAGTTACATTTTCTTGATTTTTCAAAGTTCATTTTGAATTTCTTTTGTTGAAATGCAAGAGTTGGAATATTTCAGTAGTGTTTGGTTGTGGTTTACCGTGTCACAGTTACATTTTCTTGATTTTTCAAAGTTCATTTCGAATTTCATTCGTTGAAATGCAAGAGTTGGAATATTTCAGTAGTGTTTGGTTGTGGTTTACCTTGTCACAGTTACATTTTCCTGATTTTTCAAAGTTCATTTTGAATTTCTTTCATTGAAATGCAAGAGTTGGAATATTTCAGTAGTGTTTGATTGTGGTTTACCTTGTCACAGTTACATTTTCTTGATTTTTCAAAGTTTATTCTGAATTTTTTTCGTTGAAATGTAAGAGTTGGAATATTTCAGTAGTGTTTGGTTATGGTTTACCTTGTCAGAGTTACATTCTCTTGATTTTTCAAAGTTCATTTTGAATTTCTTTCGTTGAAATGCAAGAGTTGGAATATTTCAGTAGTGTTTGGTTGTGGTTTACCTTGTCACAGTTACATTTTCCTGATTTTTCAAAGTTCATTTTGAATTTCTTTCATTGAAATGCAAGAGCTGGAATATTTCAGTAGTGTTTGGTTGTGGTTTACCTTGTCACAGTTACATTTTCTTGATTTTTCAAAGTTCATTTTGATTTTTTTCTTTGAAATGCAAGAGTTGGAATATTTCAGTGGTGTTTGGTTGGGGTTTACCTTGTCACAGTTACATTTTCTTGACTTTTCAAAGTTCATTTTGAATTTCTTTCGTTGAAATGCAAGAGTTGGAATATTTCAGTAGTGTTTGGTTGTGGTTTACCATGTCACAGATACATTTTCTTGATTTTTCAAAGTTCATTTTGAATTTCTTTCGTTGAAATGCAAGAGTTGGAATATTTCAGTAGTGTTGGTTGTTGATTGTGGTTTACCTTGTCACAGTTACATTTTCTTGATTTTTCAAAGTTCATTTTGAATTTCCTTCGTTGAAATGCAAGAGTTGGAATATTTCAGTAGTGTTTGGTTGTGGTTTACCGTGTCACAGTTACATTTTCTTGATTTTTCAAAGTTCATTTCGAATTTCTTTCGTTGAAATGCAAGAGTTGGAATATTTCAGTAGTGTTTGGTTGTGGTTTACCTTGTCACAGTTACATTTTCTGGATTTTTCAAAGTTCATTTTGAATTTCCTTCGTTGAAATGCAAGAGTTGGAATATTTCAGTAGTGTTTGGTTGAGGTTTACCGTGTCACAGTTACATTTTCTTGATTTTTCAAAGTTCATTTCGAATTTCTTTCGTTGAAATGCAAGAGTTGGAATATTTCAGTAGTGTTTGGTTGTGGTTTACCGTGTCACAGTTACATTTTCCTGATTTTTCAAAGTTCATTTTGAATTTCTTTCATTGAAATGCAAGAGTTGGAATATTTCAGTAGTGTTTGGTTGTGGTTTACCTTGTCACAGTTACATCTTCTTGATTTTTCAAAGTTCATTTTGAATTTCGTTCATTGAAATGCAAGAGTTGGAATATTTCAGTAGTGTTTGGTTGTGGTTTACCTTGTCACAGTTACATTTTCTTGATTTTTCAAAGTTCATTTTGAATTTCTTTCGTTGAAATGCAAGAGTTGGAATATTTCAGTAGTGTGCTGTTGTAGTTTACCATGTCACAGTTACAGTCCCTTAATTTTTCAAAGTTCATTTTGAATTTCTTTCGTTGAAATGCAAGAGTTGGAATATTTCAGTAGTGTTTGGTTGTGGTTTACCTTGTCACAGTTACATTTTCTTAATTTTTCAAAGTTCATTTTGAATTTCTTTCGTTGAAATGCAAGAGTTGGAATATTTCAGTAGTGTTTCGTTGTGGTTTACCTTGTCACAGTTACATTTTCTTGATTTTTCAAAGTTCCTTTTGAATTTCTTTCATTGAAATGCAAGAGTTGGAATATTTCAGTAGTGTTTGGTTGTGGTTTACCTTGCCACAGTTACATTCTCTTGATTTTTCAAAGTTCATTTTGAATTTCTTTCGTTGAAATGCAAGAGTTGGAATATTTCAGTTGTGTTTCGTTGTGGTCTACCTTGTCACAGTTACATTTTCTTGATTTTTCAAAGTTCATTTTGAATTTCTTTCGTTGAAATGCAAGAGTTGGAATATTTCAGTAGTGTTTGGTTGTGGTTTACCTTGTCACAGTTACATTTTCTTGATTTTTCAAAGTTCATTTTGAATTTCTTTCGTTGAAATGCAAGAGTTGGAATATTTCAGTAGTGTTTGGTTGTGGTTTACCGTGTCACAGTTACATTTTCTTGATTTTTCAAAGTTCATTTCGAATTTCTTTCGTTGAAATGCAAGAGTTGGAATATTTCAGTAGTGTTTGGTTGTGGTTTACCTTGTCACATTTACATTTTCCTGATTTTTCAAAGTTCATTTTGAATTTCTTTCATTGAAATGCAAGAGTTAGAATATTTCAGTAGTGTTTGATTGTGGTTTACCTTGTCACAGTTACATTTTCTTGATTTTTCAAAGTTTATTCTGAATTTTTTTCGTTGAAATGCAAGAGTTGGAATATTTCAGTAGTGTTTGGTTATGGTTTACCTTGTCAGAGTTATATTCTCTTGATTTTTCAAAGTTCATTTTGAATTTCTTTCGTTGAAATGCAAGAGTTGAAATATTTCAGTAGTGTTTGGTTGTGGTTCACCTTGTCACAGTTACATTTTCTTGATTTTTCAAAGTTCATTTTGAACTTCTTTCGTTGAAATGCAAGAGTTGGAATATTTCAGTAGTGTTTGGTTGTGGTTTACCTTGTCATGGTTACATTTTCTTAATTTTTCAAAGTTCATTTTGAATTTCTTTCGTTGAAATGCAAGAGTTGGAATATTTCACTAGTGTCTGGTTGTGGTTTACCTTGTCATATTTACGCACATGTATACACATACACATGTATACACATGTACACACATGTGCTTATCATGAGTCTCATGATAAGTTAACCTTACCTTGTCACAGTTACATTTTCTTGATTTTTCAAAGTTCATTTTGAATTTCTTTCGTTGAAATGCAAGAGTTGGAATATTTCAGTAGTGTTTGGTTGTGGTTTACCTTGTCACAGTTACATCTTCTTGATTTTTCAAAGTTCATTTTGAATTTCTTTCATTGAAATGCAAGAGTTGGAATATTTCAGTAGTGTTTGGTTGTGGTTTACCTTGTCACAGTTACATTTTCTTGATTTTTCAAAGTTCATTTTGAATTTCTTTCGTTGAAATGCAAGAGTTGGAATATTTCAGTAGTGTGCTGTTGTAGTTTACCATGTCACAGTTACAGTCCTTAATTTTTCAAAGTTCATTTTGAATTTCTTTCGTTGAAATGCAAGAGTTGGAATATTTCAGTAGTGTTTGGTTGTGGTTTACCTTGTCACAGTTACATTTTCTTAATTTTTCAAAGTTCATTTTGAATTTCTTTCGTTGAAATGCAAGAGTTGGAATATTTCAGTAGTGTTTCGTTGTGGTTTACCTTGTCACAGTTACATTTTCTTGATTTTTCAAAGTTCATTTTGAATTTCTTTCATTGAAATGCAAGAGTTGGAATATTTCAGTAGTGTTTGGTTCTGGTTTACCTTGCCACAGTTACATTCTCTTGATTTTTCAAAGTTCATTTTGAATTTCTTTCGCTGAAATGCAAGAGTTGGAATATTTCAGTTGTGTTTCGTTGTGGTTTACCTTGTCACAGTTACATTTTCTTGATTTTTCAAAGTTCATTTTGAATTTCTTTCGTTGAAATGCAAGAGTTGGAATATTTCAGTAGTGTTTGGTTGTGGTTTACCTTGTCACAGTTACATTTTCTTGATTTTTCAAAGTTCATTTTGAATTTCTTTCGTTGAAATGCAAGAGTTGGATTATTTCAGTAGTGTTTGGTTGTGGTTTACCGTGTCACAGTTACATTTTCTTGTTTTTCAAAGTTCATTTCGAATTTCTTTCGTTGAAATGCAAGAGTTGGAATATTTCAGTAGTGTTTGGTTGTGGTTTACCTTGTCACAGTTACATTTTCCTGATTTTTCAAAGTTCATTTTGAATTTCTTTCATTGAAATGCAAGAGTTGGAATATTTCAGTAGTGTTTGATTGTGGTTTACCTTGTCACAGTTACATTTTCTTGATTTTTCAAAGTTTATTCTGAATTTTTTTCGTTGAAATGTAAGAGTTGGAATATTTCAGTAGTGTTTGGTTATGGTTTACCTTGTCAGAGTTACATTCTCTTGATTTTTCAAAGTTCATTTTGAATTTCTTTCGTTGAAATGCAAGAGTTGGAATATTTCAGTAGTGTTTGGTTGTGGTTTACCTTGTCACAGTTACATTTTCCTGATTTTTCAAAGTTCATTTTGAATTTCTTTCATTGAAATGCAAGAGCTGGAATATTTCAGTAGTGTTTGGTTGTGGTTTACCTTGTCACAGTTACATTTTCTTGATTTTTCAAAGTTCATTTTGAATTTCTTTCGTTGAAATGCAAGAGTTGGAATATTTCAGTGGTGTTTGGTTGGGGTTTACCTTGTCACAGTTACATTTTCTTGACTTTTCAAAGTTCATTTTGAATTTCTTTCGTTGAAATGCAAGAGTTGGAATATTTCAGTAGTGTTTGGTTGTGGTTTACCATGTCACAGATACATTTTCTTGATTTTTCAAAGTTCATTTTGAATTTCTTTCGTTGAAATGCAAGAGTTGGAATATTTCAGTAGTGTTTGGTTGTTTGATTGTGGTTTACCTTGTCACAGTTACATTTTCTTGATTTTTCAAAGTTCATTTTGAATTTCCTTCGTTGAAATGCAAGAGTTGGAATATTTCAGTAGTGTTTGGTTGTGGTTTACCGTGTCACAGTTACATTTTCTTGATTTTTCAAAGTTCATTTCGAATTTCTTTCGTTGAAATGCAAGAGTTGGAATATTTCAGTAGTGTTTGGTTGTGGTTTACCTTGTCACAGTTACATTTTCTGGATTTTTCAAAGTTCATTTTGAATTTCCTTCGTTGAAATGCAAGAGTTGGAATATTTCAGTAGTGTTTGGTTGAGGTTTACCGTGTCACAGTTACATTTTCTTGATTTTTCAAAGTTCATTTCGAATTTCTTTGTTGAAATGCAAGAGTTGGAATATTTCAGTAGTGTTTGGTTGTGGTTTACCGTGTCACAGTTACATTTTCCTGATTTTTCAAAGTTCATTTTGAATTTCTTTCATTGAAATGCAAGAGTTGGAATATTTCAGTAGTGTTTGGTTGTGGTTTACCTTGTCACAGTTACATCTTCTTGATTTTTCAAAGTTCATTTTGAATTTCTTTCATTGAAATGCAAGAGTTGGAATATTTCAGTAGTGTTTGGTTGTGGTTTACCTTGTCACAGTTACATTTTCTTGATTTTTCAAAGTTCATTTTGAATTTCTTTCGTTGAAATGCAAGAGTTGGAATATTTCAGTAGTGTGCTGTTGTAGTTTACCATGTCACAGTTACAGTCCCTTAATTTTTCAAAGTTCATTTTGAATTTCTTTCGTTGAAATGCAAGAGTTGGAATATTTCAGTAGTGTTTGGTTGTGGTTTACCTTGTCACAGTTACATTTTCTTAATTTTTCAAAGTTCATTTTGAATTTCTTTCGTTGAAATGCAAGAGTTGGAATATTTCAGTAGTGTTTCGTTGTGGTTTACCTTGTCACAGTTACATTTTCTTGATTTTTCAAAGTTCCTTTTGAATTTCTTTCATTGAAATGCAAGAGTTGGAATATTTCAGTAGTGTTTGGTTGTGGTTTACCTTGCCACAGTTACATTCTCTTGATTTTTCAAAGTTCATTTTGAATTTCTTTCGTTGAAATGCAAGAGTTGGAATATTTCAGTTGTGTTTCGTTGTGGTCTACCTTGTCACAGTTACATTTTCTTGATTTTTCAAAGTTCATTTTGAATTTCTTTCGTTGAAATGCAAGAGTTGGAATATTTCAGTAGTGTTTGGTTGTGGTTTACCTTGTCACAGTTACATTTTCTTGATTTTTCAAAGTTCATTTTGAATTTCTTTCGTTGAAATGCAAGAGTTGGAATATTTCAGTAGTGTTTGGTTGTGGTTTACCGTGTCACAGTTACATTTTCTTGATTTTTCAAAGTTCATTTCGAATTTCTTTCGTTGAAATGCAAGAGTTGGAATATTTCAGTAGTGTTTGGTTGTGGTTTACCTTGTCACAGTTACATTTTCCTGATTTTTCAAAGTTCATTTTGAATTTCTTTCATTGAAATGCAAGAGTTAGAATATTTCAGTAGTGTTTGATTGTGGTTTACCTTGTCACAGTTACATTTTCTTGATTTTTCAAAGTTTATTCTGAATTTTTTCGTTGAAATGCAAGAGTTGGAATATTTCAGTAGTGTTTGGTTATGGTTTACCTTGTCAGAGTTATATTCTCTTGATTTTTCAAAGTTCATTTTGAATTTCTTTCGTTGAAATGCAAGAGTTGAAATATTTCAGTAGTGTTTGGTTGTGGTTCACCTTGTCACAGTTACATTTTCTTGATTTTTCAAAGTTCATTTTGAACTTCTTTCGTTGAAATGCAAGAGTTGGAATATTTCAGTAGTGTTTGGTTGTGGTTTACCTTGTCATGGTTACATTTTCTTAATTTTTCAAAGTTCATTTTGAATTTCTTTCGTTGAAATGCAAGAGTTGGAATATTTCACTAGTGTCTGGTTGTGGTTTACCTTGTCATATTTACGCACATGTATACACATACACATGTATACACATGTACACACATGTGCTTATCATGAGTCTCATGATAAGTTAACCTTACCTTGTCACAGTTACATTTTCTTGATTTTTCAAAGTTCATTTTGAATTTCTTTCGTTGAAATGCAAGAGTTGGAATATTTCAGTAGTGTTTGGTTGTGGTTTACCTTGTCACAGTTACATTTTCTTAATTTTTCAAAGTTCATTTTGAATTTCTTTCGTTGAAATGCAAGAGTTGGAATATTTCAGTAGTGTTTCGTTGTGGTTTACCTTGTCACAGTTACATTTTCTTGATTTTTCAAAGTTCATTTTGAATTTCTTTCTTTGAAATGTAAGAGTTGGAATATTTCAGTAGTGTTTGGTTGTGGTTTACCTTGTCACAGTTACATTTTCTTGATTTTTCAAAGTTCATTTTGAATTTCTTTCATTGAAATGTAAGAGTTGGAATATTTCAGTAGTGTTTGGTTGTGGTTTACATTGTCACACTTACATTTTCATGATTTTTCAAAGTTCATTTTGAATTTCTTTCGTTGAAATGCAAGAGTTGGAATATTTCAGTAGTGTTTGGTTGTGGTTTACCTTGTCACAGTTACATTTTCTTGATTTTTTAAAGTTCATTTTGGATTTCCTTCGTTGAAATGCAAGAGTTGGAATATTTCAGTAGTGTTTGGTAGTGGTTTACCCTGTCACAGTTACATTTTCTTGATTTTTCAAAGTTCATTTTGAATTTCTTTCGTTGAAATGCAAGAGTTGGAATATTTCAGTAGTGTTTGGTTGTGGTTTACCTTGTCACAGTTACATTTTCTTGATTTTTCAAAGTTCATTTTGAATTTCCTTCGTTGAAATGCAAGAGTTGGAATATTTCAGTAGTGTTTGGTTGTGGTTTACCGTGTCACAGTTACATTTTCTTGATTTTTCAAAGTTCATTTTGAATTTCTTTCGTTGAAATGCAAGAGTTGGAATATTTCAGTAGTGTTTGGTTGTGGTTTACCTTGTCACAGTTACATTTTCTGGATTTTTCAAAGTTCATTTTCAATTTCTTTCGTTGAAATGCAAGAGTTGGAATATTTCAGTAGTGTTTGGTTATGGTTTACCGTGTCACAGTTACATTTTTTGATTTTTCAAAGTTCATTTCGATTTTCTTTCGTTGAAATGCAAGAGTTGGAATATTTCAGTAGTGTTTGGTTGTGGTTTACCTTGTCACAGTTACATTTTCTGATTTTTCAAAGTTCATTTTGAATTTCTTTCATTGAAATGCAAGAGCTGGAATATTTCAGTAGTGTTTGGTTGTGGTTTACCTTGTCACAGTTACATCTTCTTGATTTTTCAAAGTTCATTTTGAATTTCTTTCATTGAAATGCAAGAGTTGGAATATTTCAGTAGTGTTTGGTTGTGGTTTACCTTGTCACAGTTACATTTTCTTGATTTTTCAAAGTTCATTTTGAATTTCTTTCGTTGAAATGCAAGAGTTGGAATATTTCAGTAGTGTGCTGTTGTAGTTTACCTTGTCACAGTTACAGTCCCTTAATTTTCCAAAGTTCATTTTGAATTTCTTTTGTTGAAATGCAAGAGCTGGAATATTTCAGTAGTGTTTGGTTGTGGTTTACCTTGTCACAGCTACATTTTCATAATTTTTCAAAGTTCATTTTGAATTTCTTTCGTTGAAATGCAAGAGTTGGAATATTTCAGTAGTGTTTCGTTGTGGTTTACCTTGTCACAGTTACATTTTCTTGATTTTTCAAAGTTCATTTTGAATTTCTTTCATTGAAATGCAAGAGTTGGAATATTTCAGTAGTGTTTGGTTGTGGTTTACCTTGTCACTGTTACATTTTCTTAATTTTTCAAAGTTCATTTTGAATTTCTTTTGTTGAAAGGCAAGAGTTGGAATATTTCAGTAGTGTGTTGTTGTGGTTTACCTTGTCACAGTTACATTTTCTTGATTTTTCGAAGTTCATCTTGAGTTTCTTTTGTTGAAATGCAAGAGTTGGAATATTTCAGTAGTGTTTGGTTGTGGTTTACCTTGTCACAGCTACATTTTCTTAATTTTTCAAAGTTCATTTTGAATTTCTATGGTTGAAATGCAAGAGTTGGAATATTTCAGTAGTGTTTCGTTGTGGTTTACCTTGTCACAGTTACATTTTCTTGATTTTTTCAAAGTTCATTTTGAATTTCATTCATTGAAATGTAAGAGTTGGAATATTTCAGTAGTGTTTGGTTGTGGTTTACCTTGTCACAGTTACATTTTCTTGATTTTTCAAAGTTCATTTTGAATTTCTTTCGTTGAAATGCAAGTTGGAATATTTCAGTAGTGTTTGGTTGTGGTTTACAGTGTCACAGCTACATTTTCTTGATTTTTCAAAGTTCATTTTGAATTTCTTTCGTTGAAATGCAAGAGTTGGAATATTTCAGTAGTGTTTGGTTGTGGTTTACCTTGTCACAGTTACACTTTCTTGATTTTTCAAAGTTCATTTTGAATTTCTTTCGTTGAAATGCAAGAGTTGGAATATTTCAGTAGTGTTTGGTTGTGGTTTACCTTGTCACAGTTACATTTTCTTGATTTTTCAAAGTTCATTTTGAATTTCTTTCGTTGAAATGCAAGAGTTGGAATATTTCAGTAGTGTTTGGTTGTGGTTTACCTTGTCACAGTTACATTTCTTGATTTTTCAAAGTTCATTTTGAATTTCTTCTCGTTGAAATGCAAGAGTTGGAATATTTCAGTAGTGTTTGGATGTGGTTTACCTTGTCAAACTTACATTTTCTTGATTTTTTAAGGTTCATTTTGAATTTCTGTCGTTGAAATGCAGAGTTGGAATATTTCAGTAGTGTTTTTGGTTGTGAATTTTTTCGTTGAAATGCAAGAGTTGGAATATTTGTTACACTTACATTTTCTTGATTTTTCAAAGTTCATTTTGAATTTCTTTCGTTGAAATGCAAGAGTTGGAATATTTTAGTAGTGTTTGGTTGTGGTTTACCTTGTCACAGTTACATTTTCTTGATTTTTCAAAGTTCATTTTGAATTTCTTTCGTTGAAATGCAAGAGTTGGAATATTTCACTAGTGTTTGGTTGTGGTTTACCTTGTCACAGTTACATTTTCTTGATTTTTCAAAGTTCATTTTGAATTTTTATAGTTGAAATGCAAGAGTTGGAATATTTCAGTAGTGTTTGGTTGTGGTTTACCTTGTCACAGTTACATTTTCTTGATTTTTCAAAGTTTCATTTTGAATTTCCTTCGTTGAAATGCAAGAGTTGGAATATTTCAGTAGTGTTTTGGTTGTGGTTTACCGTGTCACAGTTACATTTTCTTGATTTTTCAAAGTTCATTTCGAATTTCTTTCGTTGAAATGCAAGAGTTGGAATATTTCAGTAGTGTTTGGTTGTGGTTTACCTTGTCACAGTTACATTTTCTGGATTTTTCAAAGTTCATTTTGAATTTCCTTCCTTGAAATGCAAGAGTTGGAATATTTCAGTAGTGTTTGATTGTGGTTTACCGTGTCACAGTTACATTTTCTTGATTTTTCAAAGTTCATTTCGAATTTCTATCGTTGAAATGCAAGAGTTTGGAATATTTCAGTTGTGTTTGGTTGTGGTTTACCTTGTCACAGTTACATTTTCCTGATTTTTCAAAGTTCATTTTGAATTTCTTTCATTGAAATGCAAGAGCTGGAATATTTCAGTAGTGTTTGGTTGTGGTTTACCTTGTCACAGTTACATTTTCTTGATTTTTCAAAGTTCATTTTGAATTGCTTTCGTTGAAATGCAAGAGTTGGAATATTTCAGTAGTGTTTGGTTGGGGTTTACCTTGTCACAGTTACATTTTCTTGACTTTTCAAAGTTCATTTTGAATTTCTTTCGTTGAAATGCAAGAGTTGGAATATTTCAGTAGTGTTTGGTTGTGGTTTACCATGTCACAGATACATTTTCTTGATTTTTCAAGTTCATTTTGAATTTCTTTCGTTGAAATGCAAGAGTTGGAATATTTCAGTAGTGTTTGGTTGTTTGGTTGTGTTTACCTTGGTTTGATTTTTCAAACCTTGTCACAGTTACATTTTCTTGATTTTTCAAAGTTCATTTTGAATTTCTTTCGTTGAAATGCAAGAGTTTGAATATTTCAGTAGTGTTTGGTTGTGGTTTACCGTGTCACAGTTACATTTTCTTGATTTTTCAAAGTTCATTTTCGAATTTTTTCGTTGAAATGCAAGAGTTGGAATATTTCAGTAGTGTTTGGTTGTGGTTTACCTTGTCACAGTTACATTTTCTGGATTTTTCAAAGTTCATTTTTGAATTTCCTTCGTTGAAATGCAAGAGTTGGAATATTTCAGTAGTGTTTGGTTGAGGTTTACCGTGTCACAGTTACATTTTCTTGATTTTTCAAAGTTCATTTCGAATTTCTTTCGTTGAAATGCAAGAGTTGGAATATTTCAGTAGTGTTTGGTTGTGGTTTACCGTGTCACAGTTACATTTTCCTGATTTTTCGAAGTTCATTTTGAATTTCTTTCATTGAAAATGCAAGAGTTGGAATATTTCAGTAGTGTTTGGTTGTGGTTTACCTTGTCACAGTTACATTTTCTTGATTTTTCAAAGTTCATTTTGAATTTCTTTCATTGAAAAGCAAGAGTTGGAATATTTCAGTAGTGTTTGGTTGTGGTTTACCTTGTCACAGTTACATTTTCTTGATTTTTTAAAGTTCATTTTGAATTTCTTTCGTTGAAATGCAAGAGTTGGAATATTTCAGTAGTGTGCTGTTGTAGTTTACCATGTCACAGTTACAGTCCCTTATTTTTCAAAGTTCATTTTGAATTTCTTTCGTTGAAATGAAAGAGTTGGAATATTTCAGTAGTGTTTGGTTGTGGTTTACCTTGTCACAGTTTACATTTTCTTATTTTTTCAAAGTTCATTTTGAATTTCTTTCGTTGAAATGCAAGAGTTGGAATATTTCAGTAGTGTTTGGTTGTGGTTTACCTTGCCACAGTTACATTCTCTTGATTTTTCAAAGTTCATTTTGAATTTCTTTCGTTGAAATGCAAGAGTTGGAATATTTCAGTTGTGTTTCGTTGTGGTCTACCTTGGCACAGTTACATTTTCTTGATTTTTCAAAGTTCATTTTTGAATTTCTTTCGTTGAAATGCAAGAGTTGGAATATTTCAGTAGTGTTTGGTTGTGGTTTACCTTGTCACAGTTACATTTTCTTGATTTTTCAAAGTTCATTTTGAATTTCTTTCGTTGAAATGCAAGAGTTGGAATATTTCAGTAGTGTTTGGTTGTGGTTTACCGTGTCACAGTTACATTTTCTTGATTTTTCAAAGTTCATTTCGAATTTCTTTCGTTGAAATGCAAGAGTTGGAATATTTCAGTAGTGTTTGGTGGTGGTTTACCTTGTCACAGTTACATTTTCCTGATTTTTCAAAGTTCATTTTGAATTTCTTTCATTGAAATGCAAGAGTTGGAATATTTCAGTAGTGTTTGATTGTGGTTTACCTTGTCACAGTTACATTTTCTTGATTTTTCAAAGTTTATTTTCTGAATTTTTTTCGTTGAAATGTGCAAGAGTTGGAATATTTCAGTAGTGTTTGGTTATGGTTTACCTTGTCAGAGTTACATTCTCTTGATTTTTCAAAGTTCATTTTGAATTTCTTTCGTTGAAATGCAAGAGTTGGAATATTTCAGTAGTGTTTGGTTGTGGTTCACCTTGTCACAGTTACATTTTCTTGATTTTTCAAAGTTCATTTTGAACTTCTTTCGTTGAAATGCAAGAGTTGGAATATTTCAGTAGTGTTTGGTTGTGGTTTACCTTGTCATGGTTACATTTTCTTAATTTTTCAAAGTTCATTTTGAATTTCTTTTTTCGTTGAAATGCAAGAGTTGGAATATTTCAGTTGTGTTTCGTTGTGGTTTACCTTGTCACAGTTACATTTTCTTGATTTTTCAAAGTTCATTTTGAATTTCTTTCGTTGAAATGCAAGAGTTGGAATATTTCACTAGTGTCTGGTTGTGGTTTACCTTGTCACATTTACACACATGTATACACATGTACACACATGTGCTTATCATGAGTGCTCATGATAAGTTAACCTAACCTTTTCCGGTGAGTATGGTTAGGTTAGACTAGATTAAGTTAGGTTAGATTAGGTTAGGTTAGGTTAGCCTACGTACGCTTCACTTAGGTTAGCTTAGGTTAGGTGAGAGACATGCGAAAAGTTAGGTGTATGATTAGGTTAGGTTAGGTTAGATTAAGTTAGGTTAGGTTAAGTTAGGTTAGGCTAGGCTAGCCTACGTACGCGCGCGTACGTAGGCTAACCTAGCCTAACCTAACTTAACCTAACCTAACTTAATCTAACCTAACCTAACCTAATTATACACAGGTTTAAGTTAGGTTAGGCTAGGTTAGCCTACGTACGCGCGCGTACGTAGGCTAACCTAGCCTAACCTAACTTAACCTAACCTAACTTAATCTAACCTAACCTAACCTAATCATACACCTAACTTTTCGCATGTCTCTCACCTAACCTAAGCTAACCTAAGTGAAGCGTACGTAGGCTAACCTAACCTAACCTAATCTAACCTAACTTAATCTAGTCTAACCTAACCATACTCACCGGAAAAGGTTAGGTTAACTTATCATGAGACTCATGATAAGCACATGTGTGTACATGTGTATACATGTGCGTAAATATGACAAGGTAAACCACAACCAGACACTAGTGAAATATTCCAACTCTTGTATTTCAACGAAAGAAATTCAAAATGAACTTTGAAAAATTAAGAAAATGTAACCATGACAAGGTAAACCACAACCAAACACTACTGAAATATTCCAACTCTTGCATTTCAACGAAAGAAGTTCAAATGAACTTTGAAAAATCAAGAAAATGTAACTGTGACAAGGTGAACCACAACCAAACACTACTGAAATATTTCAACTCTTGCATTTCAACGAAAGAAATTCAAAATGAACTTTGAAAAATCAAGAGAATATAACTGTGACAAGGTAAACCATAACCAAACACTACTGAAATATTCCAACTCTTGCATTTCAAAAAAAAAAATTCAGAATAAACTTTGAAAAATCAAGAAAATGTAACTGTGACAAGGTAAACCACATCAAACACTACTGAAATATTCCAACTCTTGCATTTCAATGAAAGAAATTCAAATGAACTTTGAAAAATCAGGAAAATGTAAATGTGACAAGGTAAACCACAACCAAACACTACTGAAATATTCCAACTCTTGCATTTCAACGAAAGAAATTCGAAATGAACTTTGAAAAATCAAGAAAATGTAACTGTGACACGGTAAACCACAACCAAACACTACTGAAATATTCCAACTCTTGCATTTCAACGAAAGAAATTCAAAATGAACTTTGAAAAATCAAGAAAATGTAACTGTGACAAGGTAAACCACAACCAAACACTACTGAAATATTCCAACTCTTGCATTTCAACGAAAGAAATTCAAAATGAACTTTGAAAAATCAAGAAAATGTAACTGTGACAAGGTAGACCACAACGAAACACAACTGAAATATTCCAACTCTTGCATTTCAACGAAAGAAATTCAAAATGAACTTTGAAAAATCAAGAGAATGTAACTGTGGCAAGGTAAACCACAACCAAACACTACTGAAATATTCCAACTCTTGCATTTCAATGAAAGAAATTCAAATGAACTTTGAAAAATCAAGAAAATGTAACTGTGACAAGGTAAACCACAACGAAACACTACTGAAATATTCCAACTCTTGCATTTCAACGAAAGAAAAATTCAAAATGAACTTTGAAAAATTAAGAAAAATGTAACTGTGACAAGGTAAACCACAACAAACACTACTGAAATATTCCAACTCTTGCATTTCAACGAAAGAAATTCAAAATGAACTTTGAAAAATTAAGGGACTGTAACTGTGACATGGTAAACTACAACAGCACACTACTGAAATATTCCAACTCTTGCATTTCAACGAAAGAAATTCAAAATGAACTTTGAAAAATCAAGAAAATGTAACTGTGACAAGGTAAACCACAACCAAACACTACTGAAATATTCCAACTCTTGCATTTCAATGAACGAAATTCAAAATGAACTTTGAAAAATCAAGAAGATGTAACTGTGACAAGGTAAACCACAACCAAACACTACTGAAATATTCCAACTCTTGCATTTCAATGAAAGAAATTCAAAATGAACTTTGAAAAATCAGGAAAATGTAACTGTGACACGGTAAACCACAACCAAACACTACTGAAATATTCCAACTCTTGCATTTCAACGAAAGAAATTCGAAATGAACTTTGAAAAATCAAGAAATGTAACTGTGACACGGTAAACCTCAACCAAACACTACTGAAATATTCCAACTCTTGCATTTCAACGAAAGAAATTCAAAATGAACTTTGAAAAATGCAGAAAATGTAACTGTGACAAGGTAAACCACAACCAAACACTACTGAAATATTCCAACTCTTGCATTTCAACGAAAGAAATTCGAAATGAACTTTGAAAAATCAAGAAAATGTAACTGTGACAGGTAAACCACAACCAAACACTACTGAAATATTCCAACTCTTGCATTTCAACGAAAGAAATTCAAAATGAACTTTGAAAAATCAAGAAAATGTAACTGTGACAAGGTAAACAATCAACAACCAAACACTACTGAAATATTCCAACTCTTGCATTTCAACGAAAGAAATTCAAAATGAACTTTGAAAAATCAAGAAAATGTAACTGTGACATGGTAAACCACAACCAAACACTACTGAAATATTCCAACTCTTTGCATTTCAACGAAAGAAATTCAAAATGAACTTTGAAAAAGTCAATAAAATGTAACTGTGACAAGGTAAACCACAACCAAACACCTACTGAAATATTCCAACTCTTGCATTTCAACGAAAAAATTCAAAATGAACTTTGAAAAATCAAGAAAATGTAACTGTGACAAGGTAAACCACAACCAAACACTACTGAAATATTCCACTCTTGCATTTCAATGAAAGAAATTCAAAATGAACTTTGAAAAATCAGGAAAATGTAACTGTGACAAGGTAAACCACAACCAAACACTACTGAAATATTCCAACTCTTGCATTTCAACGAAAAAAATTCAAAATGAACTTTGAAAAATCAAGAAAATGTAACTGTGACAAGGTAAACCATAACCAAACACTACTGAAATATTCCAACTCTTGCATTTCAACTAAAAAAATTCAAAATGAACTTTGAAAAATCAAGAAAATTTAACTGTGACAAGGTAAACCACAATCAAAACACTACTGAAATATTCCAACTCTTGCATTTCAATGAAAGAAATTCAAAATGAACTTTGAAAAATCAGGAAAATGTAACTGTGACAAGGTAAACCACAACCAAACACTACTGAAATATTCCAACTCTTGCATTTCAACGAAGAAATTCAAAATGAACTTTGAAAAATCAAGAAAATGTAACTGTGACACGGTAAACCACAAACAAACACTACTGAAATATTCCAACTCTTGCATTTCAACAAAAGAAATTCAAAATGAACTTTGAAAAATCAAGAAAATGTAACTGTGACAAGGTAAACCACAACCAAACACTACTGAAATATTCCAACTCTTGCATTTCAACGAAAGAAATTCAAAATGAACTTTGAAAAATCAAGAAAATGTAACTGTGACAAGGTAACCACAACGAAACACTACTGAAATATTCCAACTCTTGCATTTCAGCGAAGAAATTCAAAATGAACTTTGAAAAATCAAGAAAATGTAACTGTGCAAGGTAAACCACAACCAAACACTACTGAAATATTCCAACTCTTGCATTTCAATGAAAGAAATTCAAAATGAACTTTGAAAAATCAAGAAAATGTAACTGTGACAAGGTAAACCACAACGAAACACTACTGAAATATTCCAACTCTTGCATTTCAACGAAAGAAATTCAAAATGAACTTTGAAAAATTAAGAAAATGTAACTGTGACAAGGTAAACCACAACCAAACACTACTGAAATATTCCAACTCTTGCATTTCAACGAAAGAAATTCAAAAATGAACTTTGAAAAATTAAGGGACTGTAACTGTGACATGGTAAACTACAACAAGCACACTACTGAAATATTCCAACTCTTGCATTTCAACGAAAGAAATTCAAAATGAACTTTGAAAAATCAAGAAAATGTAACTGTGACAAGGTAAACCACAACCAAACACTACTGAAATATTCCAACTCTTGCATTTCAATGAAAGAAATTCAAAATGAACTTTGAAAAATCAAGAAGATGTAACTGTGACAAGGTAAACCACAACCAAACACTATTGAAATATTCCAACTCTTGCATTTCAATGAAAGAAATTCAAAATGAACTTTGAAAAATCAAGAAAATGTAACTGTGACAAGGTAAACCACAATCAAACAACCAAACACTACTGAAATATTCCAACTCTTGCATTTCAACGAAAGAAATTCAAAATGAACTTTGAAAAATCAAGAAAATGTATAACTGTGACATGGTAAACCACAAACAAACACTACTGAAATATTCCAACTCTTGCATTTCAACGAAAGAAATTCAAAATGAACTTTGAAAAATCAAGAAAATGTAACTGTGACAGGTAAACCCAACCAAACACTACTGAAATATTCCAACTCTTGCATTTCAACGAAGAAATTCAAAATGAACTTTGAAAAATCAAGAAAATGTAACTGTGACAAGGTAAACCACAACCAAACACTACTGAAATATTCCAGCTCTTGCATTTCAATGAAAGAAATTCAAAATGAACTTTGAAAAAATCAAGGAAAATGTAACTGTGACAAGGTAAACCACAACCAAACACTACTGAAATATTCCAACTCTTGCATTTCAACGATAGAAATTCGAAATGAACTTTGAAAAATCAAGAAAATGTAACTTTGACACGGTAAACCACAATCAAACACTACTGAAATATTCCAACTCTTGCATTTCAAGGAAGGAAATTCAAAATGAACTTTGAAAAATCCAGAAAATGTAACTGTGACAAGGTAAACCACAACCAAACACTACTGAAATATTCCAACTCTTGCATTTCAACGAAAGAAATTCGAAATGAACTTTGAAAAATCAAGAAAATGTAACTGTGACACGGTAAACCACAACCAAACACTACTGAAATATTCCAACTCTTGCATTTCAACGAAGGATATTCAAATGACTTTGAAAAATCAAGAAAATGTAACTGTGACAAGGTAAACCACAACCAAACACTACTGAAATATTCCAACTCTTGCATTTCAACTATAAAAACTCAAAATGAACTTTGAAAAATCAAGAAAATGTAACTGTGACAGGTAAACCACAACCAAACACTACTGAAATATTCCAACTCTTGCATTTCAACGAAAGAAATTCAAAATGAACTTTGAAAAATCAAGAAAATGTAACTGTGACAAGGTAAACCACAACCAAACACTACTAAAATATTCCAACTCTTGCATTTCAACGAAAGAAATTCAAAATGAACTTTGAAAAATCAAGAAAATGTAAGTGTGACAATGTAAACCACAACCAAACACTACTGAAATATTCCAACTCTTGCATTTCAACGAAAGAAATTCAAAATTAACCTTAAAAAATCAAGAAAATGTAAGTGTGACAAGGTAAACCACATCCAAACACTACTGAAATATTCCAACTCTTGCATTTCAACGAGAGAAATTCAAAATGAACTTTGAAAAATCAAGAAAATGTAACTGTGACAAGGTAAACCACAACCAAACACTACTGAAATATTCCAACTCTTGCATTTCAACGAAAGAAATTCAAAATGAACTTTGAAAAATCAAGAAAATGTAACTGTGACAAGGTAAACCACAACCAAACACTACTGAAATATTCCAACTCTTGCATTTCAACGAAAGAAATTCAAAATGAACTTTGAAAAATCAAGAAAATGTAACTGTGACAAGGTAAACCACAACCAAACACTACTGAAATATTCCAACTCTTGCATTTCAACGAAAGAAATTCAAAATGAACTTTGAAAAATCAAGAAAATGTAAGCTGTGACACTGTAAACCACAACCAAACACTACTGAAATATTCCAACTTGCATTTCAACGAAAGAAATTCAAAATGAACTTTGAAAAATCAAGAAAATGTAACTGTGACAAGGTAAACCACAACCAAACACTACTTAAATATTCCAACTCTTACATTTCAATGAAGAAATTCAAAATGAACTTTGAAAAAATCAAGAAAATGTAACTGTGACAAGGTAAACCACAACGAAACACTACTGAAATATTCCAACTCTTGCATTTCAACCATAGAAATTCAAAATGAACTTTGAAAAATTAAGAAAATGTAGCTGTGACAAGGTAAACCACAACCAAACACTACTGAAATATTCCAACTCTTGCATTTCAACAAAAGAAATTCAAAATGAACTTTGAAAAATCAAGAAAATGTAACTGTGACAAGGTAAACCCAACAACACACTACTGAAATATTCCAACTCTTGCATTTCCACAAAAGAAATTCAAAATGAACTTTGAAAAATTAAGAAAATGTAACAGTGACAAGGTAAACCACAACCAAACACTACTGAAATATTCCAACTCTTGCATTTCAATGAAAGAAATTCAAAATGAACTTTGAAAAATCAAGAAAATGTAACTGTGACAAGGTAAACCACAACGAAAACACTACTGAAATATTCCAACTCTTGCATTTCAACGAAAGAAATTCAAAATGAACTTTGAAAAATTATGAAAATGTAGCTGTGACAAGGTAAACCACAAACCAAACACTACTGAAATATTCCAACTCTTGCATTTCAACAAAAGAAATTCAAAATGAACTTTGAAAAATTAAGGGACTGTAACTGTGACAAGGTAAACTACAACAGCACACTACTGAAATATTCCAACTCTTGCATTTCAACGAAAAAAATTCAAAATGAACTTTGAAAAATCAAGAAAATGTAACTGTGACAAGGTAAACCACAACCAAACACTACTGAAATATTCCAACTCTTGCATTTCAATGAAAGAAATTCAAAATGAACTTTGAAAAATCAAGAAGATGTAACTGTGACAAGGTAAACCACAACCAAACACTACTGAAATATTCCAGCTCTTGCATTTCAATGAAAGAATTCAAAATGAACTTTGAAAAATCAGGAAAAGGTAACTGTGACAAGGTAAACCACAAACCAAACACTACTGAAATATTCCAACTCTTACATTTCAACGAAAGAAATTCGAAATGAACTTTGAAAAATCAAAAAAATGTAACTGTGACACGATAAACCATAACCAAACACTACTGAAATATTCCAACTCTTGCATTTCAACGAAGGAAATTCAAAATGAACTTTGAAAAATCAAGAAAATGTAACTGTGACAAGGTAAACCACAACCAAACACTACTGAAATATTCCAACTCTTGCATTTCAACGAAAAAAATTCAAAATGAACTTTGAAAAATCAAGAAAATGTAACTGTGACAGGGTAAACCACTACCAAACACTAGTGAAATATTCCAACTCTTGCATTTCAACGAAAGAAATTCAAAATGAACTTTAAAAAATCAAGAAAATGTAACTGTGACAAGGTAAACCACAACCAAACACTACTAAAATATTCCAACTCTTGCATTTCAACGAAAGAAATTCAAATGAACTTTGAAAAATCAATGAAAATGTAAGTGTTACAATGTAAACCACAACCAAACACTACTGAAATATTCCAACTCTTGCATTTCAACGAAAGAAATTCAAATGAACTTTGAAAAATCAAGAAAATGTAACTGTGACAAGGTAAACCACAACCAAACACTACTGAAATATTCCAACTCTTACATTTCAATGAAAGAAATTCAAAATGAACTTTGAAAAATCAAGAAAATGTAACTGTGACAAGGTAAACCACAACGAAACACTACTGAAATATTCCAACTCTTGCATTTCAACGAAAGAAATTCAAAATGAACTTTGAAAAATTAAGAAAATGTAACTGTGACAAGGTAAACCACAACCAAACACTACTGAAATATTCCAACTCTTGCATTTCAACGAAAGAAATTCAAAATGAACTTTGAAAAATCAAGAAAATGTAACTGTGACAAGGTAAACCACAACCAAACACTACTGAAATATTCCAACTCTTGCATTTCAATGAAAGAAATTCAAAATGAACTTTGAAAAATCAAGAGAATGTAACTGTGACAAGGTAAACCACAACCAAACACTACTGAAATATTCCAACTCTTGCATTTCAATAAAGAAATTTAAAATGAACTTTGAAAAATCAAGAAAAATGTAACTGTGACAAGGTAAACCATGACAAAACACTACTAAAATATTCCAACTCTTGCATTTCAATGAAAGAAATTCAAAATGAACTTTGAAAAATCAAGAAAATGTAACTGTGACAAGCTAAACCATAATCAAACACACTACTGAAATATTCCAACTCTTGCCTTTCAACAAAAGAAATTCAAAATGAACTTTGAAAAATCAAGAAAATGTAACTGTGACAAGGTAAACCACAACCAAACACTACTGAAACATTCCAACTCTTGCATTTCAACGAAGGAAATTCAAAATGAACTTTGAAAAATCAGACCTTTTGGAGGGGGGAGGGGCCGGGAGGGGGTCGTTCTGTGTCTCAATGTAAAAAAAAGTATAAAAAATGGGCGAGGGAAGGGGAGGGGAGGAGGAGGAGGAGGAGGAGGAGGAGGAGGAGGAGGGGGGAGGGGGAGGGGAGGAGGGGATGGGAAGGGGAGGAGGAGGGAGGAGATGGAGGGAGAGGGGCCCCTTTGGGGGCCAAAGGGGGGAGGGGCCCTTTTGGGCCCCGGGGGGGGGGGGTTTGGGGGAACCTTGAGGGCCGGGGGGCCCTTTGGGAGCCCAGTGGACCTTTGAGGACCGGTGGCTTCCTTTGGGGTTGGGGTAGAGGGATTGGAACCCTTTGGGGTTGGGGTAGAGGACCTCACAACACTGTTCAATGAAACTTGTGTATTATAACGACAACACTCAAAACCTCAATCGCAAATTCTTCATAAATCATCTTTTAAAATGTCTCTAAATGTTTCGCCGAAATAATTCCATAACCTGTCTAAAACAGTTTCGCCCAAATAATCCCTAAACGTAATTCAGCGTGTTCCTTTTGTTTTTGGCATCTCTGCGCTAATGCATTTCAAATTAATAAGAAACCTGATTCCCGCGCTAAAACAATTCATCGCTAAGATGTTTCTTGGAGAACTGTTTTCCATGGCGTTTGGTTATTAATATCCTTTGGAGTTCGACCAAAAGAGTTGTTTCCGAGGCAAAGACATTAATGATTTGGATCTATTCCTGGAGAATCGTTTCTAGGCGAAAATTTTTAAAGTCTGACAGATGATGTCATTGGTTGATTGATCTGTCATGAAAGGGGAATTAATTTGTTGTTTCTAAGGGGAATTATTGATTCACGATAGGTGAATTGAGGTCGACAGCACAGGTGTTCCAAATTCCCAATCGCTTTAATTAACCAAGTGTTCTCCCAAATGACTCAATTGCGTGCCCAAAACAACAACAACAACAAATACTATTTCTGGATCATAACATTCACGATCGATTACGCAATCAAGTTCTCGGAAATTCACTTCCCCCTAGAGTCCTAGATCAATAACATTGTTCCCGTTAGAATTCAATGCGCATATGCAACCTTCGTTCCGGAGTTATTACACATAGAAACATCAAATAAATCGACCTTGGAAAAAGAGGTCATTGACCGATTACGCAATCATTCTCCCTAGGGATTCCATGCCCATATATGGAGCCCTGTCAGTATTCTATGCCCATATAAGGAGCCCTGTCACGAGTAACACCCCCCCTTCTACTCATTAACATATAAAGCTTTTATGTAAGTCGCGGTCGTATACACTTGTAGGAAGGAAGTTTATTCCATATCTGATCCTCCTCCACGCCCCCTTAACGAGCTGGGCAACTATGGTCCTAAAAACACCAATAGATTAAGTTATAGTTTCAGAGCCTTGGTTCTGTTAGTAGAGCTTAGAAATTCAAATCAGAGTGTCTTAAGTCAGATTCTTGCTTCTTTTTTTTAGTCACCGTTTTGTCCCTTCTATATGATTATTTTTCAGATTATTCACTTTTATTGTAAATGTGATACATATACACTTTTTTTTTTAACTTGTCAAGCATTTTTATTCAAAAGGGAAATGGTTGGTAATTGTATCCTTAGTATATCTCTAAATATATACCCCATCCAGTGGCAGTATTTCATTAAAAACGAGGGGGCAAAGTCTTAGCCAAGTTTTCCTGATCGAGTGAAAATGACAAGAAAACTGAATCGTGAGCCATATATCATTAAGAGAAATTATACACGTGATAGGAAATTCATTCCATCAGTAATCAAAATTTATTGTGCTCTTTTTAAGAATCGAAAGTGATCAAAGATTAACAAGTCCCACCCTCTTGTGCCTATTTCCCAAAATGCATATTAGCAAAATTTTGAAATAGCCCATTTTGTTCAAAATAGTCCAAAATTAGAATCACTATAAATTAGGGATTGAGAAATCCTCCATAGCCAAGGAAAGTAACTTATTTAAGTTGCCCATTATGTGAATATAAGGTTGTATTAACTTTGGAGGGAGCTCACTTGATCGGAAGTTGAAACTTCCAGTTCGGTTTAAGAGTCAAAAGGAATCAATGTGCAACCAGCCCATTCCCCACTTTCCCAAAGGGCATCTGGTAAAAATTTTGAGATAGCCACCTTGTTTAAAATAGTTCAAAGGCCATATAACTATGCTCTTGGGGTTAACCAGCCCCACTTCAGCCCTGGGGAAGTGGTTTTAAGTTATGCAACTTGCTTATTGTTACTTAGATACTTTATTTACTTTGTTACTATGATTTATTGATTTGCGTGGCAACTTTATTTTTCGGTACAACGGCTGTAAGTTATGCAAGCTACTTATTTCTACTTAGCACTTTGTTTACTTTGATACCTTGTTTACTTTGATGCTTTTTTTTTACTTTGATACTTTGTTACTTTGATATTGTAACTTTGATACTAGTTTTGATACTTCGATAAAAGTTTATGTTGAAAAAAAACTAATTTCAAAGTATAAATATTTTTAAAAACTTGAAACTTTTTGCAATTAAAAACGAACAAAATAAATTAAAAAATCTTTCCACATGAAAACTTTCAAAAAATTAAAGGGAATTTTAAAATTAAGTTCAGGCTCAAAACGACCAGAAATTACTATTAAATAATAAGTGAAACCCAAAAGGAAGAAAAAGTTAAATAGATAATCTTAGCAAAAAAACATACATCAGGTACTAACATGTATGAATAAATAAATCTCAAAACGAATAAAGCTTAAATTGAATAGGCAAATCAAGCTTAAAATGAGCAAAAACATTTTGCTCTTGAAATATAAATGAAACCAAAACGAACAGAAATTAAACAAACAATCATAGGAAACAAACATACAATAGGCACTAATAAAAATGAATAAATAAATCTCAAAACGAGTGAAACTTGAGTTGAATATGCAAATCAAGCTTGAAACGCACAAAAATCACTACAAACAAGATTTTGGGTACCAAAGCTTTTAGAGTGGTGTTTTAATGGCTTGTTTGAAAGCTATTGCTCTTATCTACGCGAATTATCTTACGCTAGTTCCATATAAATATAGTTCGTATTTCAGATAGTACAAGGTCATTAAAAAAAATAATCAGAATTTTGTAATTGTTTATTTATTTTTCTATTATAATGGAGCTTTCAATATATAATGGATTTACAATATTCATGATTACAGTATATCTTTCAATATAACGTCCTTAAATGTCAAGTAACTTTTCCAGGTGAAGCTTCAATCTTTTTAGACTATTTTTAGTAAAATCTAGAGATCTCCTCAACCTTCCAAAAAATCTATAAGTACAACCCCTTCGCAGTCATAGACAATTATAAAAGCGCGTAGATGTAGCAATTTCGTTTAAAAAGAGCCATTAAACAGCTCTTCACGATACTCAAGTGCCTCCAGTGCCAAATTTGGCAAAAAAGATGCTTAAGATGCAGAATTTCGTAGTTGCAGTGGCTTTCCTTGTTTTTCAAGCCAATTCATTTTCTTCGTTGTTCAAGCCAAGAGATTGTAAGTTACCTGTATAGTGTTTTCGGCCAAACGAATTCTAATGGTGTACTTTTTGGTTCGATCTGACACCAATTCTATGGGTTTCAGGCTAATTGTTTCAGGCTACTACGGCGTCCCTGGTAAGCGAAGCGATCCCGCTCCCTGGCATGGCGGCGAGATCGACATCTGTACGAGTTATGCCTATTACGGCGTCCCCGATAAGCGATGCGATCCCGCTCCCCAGAATAGTGGCGAGATCGATAAATGTACGAGCTATTCCCTATGAAATAAATTTACAGAAGGATGAATTCCGAGTTTATAGCTGGAATGTGAGATCGGCAAAGCGAGAATCAACAAGGCTAGTGATGGCTATGGAAATGAACCAAGCATACGTTCTTTGTCTATCAGAGACAAGATTGAACGGAGTGTCTGAAGAAACCATACCAGTCCGTGACTCCAACAACTCGTACTTATTCCTCAACTCTGGTGCATATGATGGATCCGGTGACCATGGAGTCGGCTTTATGTTAGGTCGCCGTGCGCAAAAAGCTCTTCTTGAATTGGATCCAGTGAACCCGAAAATAGCCAGACTACGACTTAAGGGAAGATTATCCAACATATCTATAATTGCTGTCTATGCACCAACAAGAGCGGCAACGGATTTTGATAAGGACTCCTCCTACACTGATCTGGAGATTACAATGCAGATATGCCCCAAACGAGACTTCCTAATTTTAGCGGGTGATAGGAACTCCCGTGTTGGCCCGACATACCCAAATCTTTGCGATATTGTTGGCCCATTCACTTACGGCCAGCGGTGCTGCAATGGGGATAGACTACTCCAGTTCGCCCGATCTTAAAATCTTACCTTCACCAACACTATGCTCCAACACAAACCCTCTCAAAGAATAACTTGGCGCTCAAACGAAGGCTCCATAACTGCCCTAATTGACCATATATTGATCCGTCAGAGTTGGCGCTCCTCAGTCATCGATTCCCGAGCTTACAGAGGGGCGTGCACAGGGTCAAAATCTGGAAGTGATTATACGCTTCTAGGTGCGAAAATACTCCTGAAGTTGAGCGCGAGGAAGAGACAACCCCCAAAAAGGAAGTTAAACGTGGATAAACTGAAAATCCAAACAGTGAAAGACGATTTTTGCCTGAAGTTACAGAACCAGTTCGCAAGCAGACCAACTGTGATGAAGACCCTACCACTCGATGGAAACAATTCCGGAACACCACTGAAAAGGTGGCCGCTGAAGTTAACGGCTATGCCCCTGCAAAGACGAGGAAGAATTATGTCTCAGAGAAAACTGTAAAGCTAATCAAAGCTAGGCGGCAGGCATCAAACGCATCAATTACAGTAAAAAAGTCGCTACGTAAACAGGCTAAAACAAGCTTACGTCAAGACCGCCAACAATTTTGGGATGAGGTTGCTTTAGAGATGGAAAAAAGCAGCCAGAAATAATGACACGAGTAGGCTGCATAGAACCCTCAAAGAAATAACTGGAATAAAGTCACCCATCGCTGGTCCCTTAAAAGACCCTCAAGGAAGTGTGATCCCTGACGTGCAAGGTAAACTTGAGCACTGGAAGAATCACTTTAAAGACCTACTTAATCCAAATACAGATGGGCAAGATGCAACGCCGATGCTGCCACTAACAGCTGAAAGACCACCACATGAAATCGACATAGCACCACCTTCAGCTTCAGAGATACTAAACGCGATCAAACGGCTAAAAAACAATAAGTCTCTTGGAGAAGATGGTCTCCCTCCCGAGGTCTACAAGGTGTCATCACACGTTGTAACGGAACAACTAGAAACCCTCTTCAGTCTGATATGAGAGAAGAAGACGTTCCCGTCTGATTGGAAGATGTCAGTAATAATCCCAGTATTTAAAAAGGGGGACAAATGCGACAGCCGCAACTATCGAGGGATATCGCTTATGGACACGGTTACCAAAGTATTTGCGACGATTTTGCTTAAAGGTTCGAAGTAGCAAGGGATGAGTGGACACGTGAAAATCAATGCGGATTTCAAAGAAGGAGAGGGTGCACTGACCAGGTCTTCACTCTTCGCCTTATTCTCCAACAGTGCAAACGCTACAAACTTTGCTGCTTTCGACTCTGTAACTCGCAAAAACCTTCGGCAAATCATGTTGGAATATGGTATGCCAGTAGAATTCATAGAGCTGTTGAAGGCCTACTACGAGCATTGCAAATCGACAGTAATAGTTCTGTGCGAAGAAACTGAGCCCTTCAATGTCGAAAGTGGTGTAAAACAGGGGTGCATATTGTCCCCTGTTTTGTTTAACTACTGTATAGACTGGATTCTAGAGAGTGCACTCTCGAGTTTTGATGGTGCTGTTATGGGATTGGGCATTAACGTGTCTGACCTGGACTACGCGGACGACATCGACGCTCTTGCCGCTGATCCAGAAACTGCCTAAGCAATGTTAAACGAAATAGCATATTTCTCTCAGCTACTGGGTATGAAAATCAACACGGCCAAAACTAAAGTCATGGACCTAAACATGCACTCGGATTATCAGCTTGTGCTTTAGGGACAAGAATTGGAAAAAGTCAACAGCTTCACCTATCTTGGCTCAATAATAGACTCTCGTGGAGGTTGTGACCTTGACGTAGAGAACAGAATCAACAAAGCCCAAGCCATCTTCTCACAACTCCGCCGCCATCTGTGGTTCCGGCGGGAGATCAGCATGAAGACAAAATTTTCTGTTTATAAAGCGGCTGTTAGATCTGTTCTCTTCTATGCAGTCGAAACTTGGCCACTGAAGGCGCTTCATCTCCATAACTTGGAAGTCTTGGACAACCGCTGTCTACGAAAAATCCTGAGGATTCGATACTCCGATAGAATCTCAAATGTTGATGTGCGCCACCGCGGCTGTGACATCGAACCCGCCGCCATGATTGTCAAACAGAGAAGACTGCGTTGGCATGGTCATGTCCTTAGAAGACCCAATGACCGCATCATAAAGCAAGTGCTTCTAGCTGTCCCATTGCCAGATTGGTGCAGGCGACCTGGCGGTCAATTTAAGAACTGGTGGACAACTGCCAAAATCGACCTCGACCCCATTGGCGGATTTCGAAAGTTTGGCAGAAAGTGGGAGAGCTGCTGGCTCCGGTTTGCTGAAGAGCTGGGACAAGATCGCAACAAATGGGAGTACATCATACGTAGTCTTTTAGATACCGGGTGAGGCGTCCGCGTATGGTCCCGCAACAAGCACAAGTACAAGTAAGTTGTCATAGTACCTGCCTTTTGCATTGAAGGAAGTGACTGAACTATTGCATGATAATGGCAAATAGAATTGGCATTAGTTCTACATTTTTTTTTTGTTTTTTTTTTGTTTGCGAGATCCCGTTCATATTTATAATTACATCTATATTTATTAATGCTCGTATCATGCTTTATATTATGAGGTTAATACTTTGTACCATAGTTGCAGTTATAGGTGCAGCCTAGTAGAGAACGAACCACCGCCCATAGTGACCAAAAAATAAGAAGTGTTTTCAAACAAACCGGCTATTGAGAAAAATTGCAGTTTGTAGCTGAACCAGGAATGGTAACTATTATGTTGGTTAATCTCAATAATAAAATTCTATTCTAAAAACCAATTTCAGGGAGTTTAAAAATAGCCTGAAACCCCTCATAAATGGCGTTTAATCAAAACAAAGAGTACACCATTCAAATCGACAGTGCTGAAACCCTTTACTTGAAACTTACAGTCTCCTGGCTTGAACAAAAAGAAAAATTTTTTTTTACATGGATAGCACTTATGTGTCCTATTTTTTTCCTTTCTTTCCTTCTTACCTGCTATCGGGGCACTGGAACATCATAGAGAACTTTTTAAGGACTCATTTGAAAAATAAATTCTATATCTAGCAAATTTTGTAATTATCAAAACATAATATATAAAATATAACACAATTTTGACAGGAACTACATCTTCACATACAATATGATACAACACATATATCCTCTTTTGACAAGGATATGGTATCACAATTGATTTATCCTATATGGTAGATTGACGCCATATGTATGTTTAAAAACGTAAACCCTTGAACAATATCAAGCAAATTGTATTGAAGTATCAAGATAAACTGTATCAAAGATAAAGTTAAAAATACCAATAAAGCGTGGGTGAAATAAAATTCATCTTGTATATGAAGATGCTGTTTATTTTTTAAATTGTGGTTTATTTTAAATATTATGTTTTGTTGCTTAAAAATCCTGTAGATATTGTAAATTTCTTTCAAATGAGCCATTAAACAGCTCTCTATGATATTCTAGTTTTCCGCTAGCAATGGAATATTAAAAAAACACATTTACAAGAAAACATTTACTAGGTAATTCGGGAATGGTGACTATTATTTTCATGGATCTCAATGATACAATTTTATTGCGAAAACAAAACCAACCACTAAGGCTAAAGGTATGGAGGGAAAACTTACAGGAAAATTCAGAGAAACTAAATCAAAACGCCCTATGTGCGTGCAGGTTGTCAAGCAGCAGGGGCGCCATTTGGGTGGGGCAGGGGTGGGCATTTGCTCACCCTCGGTTTTCCGGGGGACCCAAGCTTCAACCACAAAGGGGCCTTTGCCGGCCTTTTTTTTACAAAAAAAAAAAAAATCCATTCAGTCCAATTGTTTTGAAATTGATGTTCGCCTATTAACCATTAACCTACTTAAGGTATAATGAGAAATTAAAATTAGTTAGCGTAAATTCATAATATTGACTAAATTAGTAAAATTTTATTGCGAAAACTGAAACAAAGCACTAAGGCTGAAGATAGTGATAACAAAAATCACTATAAACAAGAGTTTGAGTTTTTCCTCCTTCTCTCACTGTAAAAGTCTAAAACTTATTGCGTCGTTGGTGCTTTACTATAACGATTTACAAGAAAAGTATTTTCTTTTGTACTTTATTATTATAACATTGAAAATAAACATAAAAATTACAGTCAAAATAAATTTTATACTGATGAGCTTTCAGCAAGGAATATCCTTATATATCATATATTCAGCTTAATCTTATTAGTTCTTTCTAAGACTGTTCAAGACAAGTGCATTTTCACTACAAACAAGAGTTTGGATACTGCCCCCTTCCCTAGCTAAAAAGTCTAAAGCATACTTCGTAACTGGGGGCTTCACTAAAAACGAATTATATTACAAACATTTTCTTTTCCAGTTATTAAAGCATTGAAAATGAAAATAAAATTGCAGTGAAACAAAATATTGAACTAACAATTTTTCAAAACTTAATATCATTGAATATCGAATATGCAGTTTGATTTTATTTGTGCTTTCTAAGACTGTTCATTACGCATAGAGTTTTCAGTAAAGAGCCAATGACGCAGGAGGCTTTAGACTTTTACAGTGTGACAAGGAGGCAATACCCAACTCTTAGTTGTAGTGATTTTTTTCTCGTTTCATGCTTGATTTGCATATTCAACTTAAGTTTCACTCGTTTTAAGACTTATTTATTGCTTTGCATTAGTAGCCTACTTACTGTATGTTTGTTTGTATGATTGTTGTTTTTTTTTTTAATTTCTGTTCGTTTTGGGTTTCATTTTATGCTTCAATAGCAAAATATTTCTTTCATTTTAAGCTTGATTTGCGTATTCAATTTAAGCTTTACTCGTTTTAAGATTTATTTATTCATTTATATTAGTACCGGTTGTATGATTTTTACTATGATTATTTAATTTCTATGCGTTTTGGGTCTAACCCATAACGGACGCAGTTATCCTCTATAATAGTCCAACTGCGGCAGGGCGTTGGGTCTGTTTTTATACGGACGACGGCCTCTACAAACGGGCTTCCTCGATCCTGTCAGAATACAAAGAGTCTGGGTAAAGTTGGTCAACAAAATTCCCCCAAAACATTAATGAAGAAATTAGTGCTCCAAGGAATAATTTGTCTGCTACGGTATCCCCGGTTTCAAACGACGCGGTCCCACTCTCTGAGCTAGCGGGTAGATTGAAAAGTAAGAGAGCTATTCCTGGTGAAATAAATCTACAGAAAGATAATCTCCAAGTTTATAGCTTGAAGGAGATATCCGTGAGGCAAGAATCAACAAGGCTAGGGATGGCTATGGAAATGAATCACTACCAAGCACACGTCCCTTGTCTGTCGGAGACAAGATCAAATAGAGTGTCTGAAGAAACCATACCAGTCAATGATTCCGACAGCTCTTACCTATTCCTCAACTCTGGTGCTTATGATGGATCCGGCAACCATAGAGTCGGCTTTATGATTGGGCACCGTGCGCGAAAAGCTCTCCGTTTATGGGATCCCGTGAAACCCAGAATAACCATACTAATTACTGTATAGATTGGGTACTAGAAAGAGCACTATCGAGTTTTGATGGTCTTATTATTGGATTGGGCATTAACGTTTCTGACCTTGGCTGCCTGGATGACATCGTCGCTCTTGCTGCTGATTGAGCAACTGCCAAAGAATTGCTAAATGAAATAGCATATATCTCTCAGCTACTGGGTATGAAGATAAATACGGCAAAAACTAAAGTCATGGACCTAAACATATAGTTGGATTATCAGTTTTCGGTTTACAGACATGAACTGGAAAAAGTAGAAAGCTTCACTTATCTTGGCTCGCTAACAGACTATCGTCGAGGCTGTGACCTTGACGCACAGAACAGAATCAACAAAGCCCAAGCCATATTGTTTCAACTTCACCGCCATTTGTGGAATCAACGGGGGATCAGTTTGAAGACAAAAATTTGCCTCTATAAGGCAGCAGTTAGGTCTGTTCTATTCTATGCAGTTGAGACCTTGTTACTAAAGGCGTTTCATATCCATGATTTGAAAGTATTTGACCAGCGCTGTTTATGAGAAATCCTGAGGATTTGATACTCCAACAGAATTTCAAATGTTGATCTGCTGCGTCACCGCTGCTTTAACATCCAGCCCACAGCCACGATCGTCAAACAGAGAAGACTGCGTTGGCTTGGCCATGTCCTGAGAAAACCCAACATCAAGCAACATCAAGCAAGTGCTTCTAGCTGCTCCTCTCTCAGATTGGCGCAGGTGCCTGGGCGATCACATGCAAAATTGGTAAACAACTGTCAGAAACGACCTCGATACCATTGGTGGATTTCAGAAGTTTGGCAGAAAGTGGGAGAGCTGCTGGCTCCGGTTTGCTGTAGAGCTTGCACGAGATAGCGATAAATGAGAATCACTCACAAGGAGTCTTCTAGATGCCGGGTTAAGCGTTCATGTCTGATCCCACAGCAAGTACAAGCACAAGTTCGTTTTGGTTTTCATTTATTCTTTAATAGTAATTTCTGGTAGTTTTGAGTTTGAATTTTAATAGATATTTGTATCTGCCGATCTTAAGTTTAATATGACGTTTATTTTTCTTTGAAAATTATGTTTCTTGGATTTTTATTTTAAATAAATTCAAACACAAGAGCAATTGGGATTGATAAAAGAAGCTTTCACTACACTTCAAAGAATGCAGGTTTTAGTGACCCACATTAACTTTAAATAATAAATGTTTTTCGTCCATGCGATTTAAGAGGGAAATTGTGAATAATTTTTTGCAATTTCTTTCGAACTATTTTTGGCTCATTAAAAAAGAAGAGCTATAATGTAGCTTTAGCGGGGTTGTGGATGGGGCATCCCTATTGAAAAGTATTTTTATGTTTTAGATTTAAGTATTGTTCTTTAGATTTTCTTTAGCTATTATAAAGTACTTACAACTTACCGAGTAAAAAATTTGGGTTTGAATTTCGTCAACTAGGAAAATGAAAAGATAGTTATCCATAAATCCAAAATTAGTGCCAAGGAGCAGCATAAACACGAGAAATACAGGTATCTCAGGTATAGTTACCAGCTGCTTGAGATTCTTGAGGAAAGAGCCCTCGGATTTTTCTGCCTGGAATAAATGGTTTGTAATTAGGAAAGCAGTTAATGGATTTCAGTTCAACATTACGGAAGATAATATAAAGGAAAACTTATTGATTAATAATTCTATTTTACGAAAGTTTCTATGATGTTCTCAGTTTAGGTATTGAAAATTACAACGGATTATAAGTTTTTAATAACGAAGTAAAAAAATCAGTAAAGGAAGGTTGTATCCCATCTGTATTTACTGGAAAACTTGTATTTTAGATGAAATTTTTCATATTGAGTGAAAATTCACCTTTTTATCAATTAATATATTGAAGCTTTTCAGTTAAGAAACTTGAAGACGCCATATACCCTATTTACATGTCGGCCATTCCTTAAGATATTATACTTCTTACGACGTCAGCTTACCAACATAGGTTTCGTACGTATTTTTGTCTTTACATACGTAAGCCGTGGCTGTATGTTGACTGTATTTGGCTACATGTTAATAAGTGATTTGTTTACAAAATTATATCTTACTATATAGGAGAGGAGTTTGGGAGGCTTTGATAAATAGAAAAAACTAGCATATGTAATTCTTTGGTCTGACATGTCCAAAAATGAATTGGCGAGGGGATGGCATCAAGCGTTTGCTTCCCTCTCGAATCTAGATGTTTCTATATTTTTGTTGATTGTTTTTTAACTTTTCAAAGTGAGTTTCAAATCTTCCTCTTAAGTCTTAAGTTTAATGTTTCTCACTTAAGTTTTAATTCTAGGTTTTTCATTTGTTTTTAGTGTCATTGCATCTCTTTGCAGTGTCATTGCATCTCTTTAGTGTCATTGCATCTCTTTGCAGACCTTGTCTGCTGACCACGTGCCTCTGGATATGGGGTCATCCCCTAACTAAGCACTCCGATCAGGGTGGCTGCAACCTCATGTGGCGGGTGGAGCCCACCCCGGGAATATCAGTATCTAGGTTAAACCTAGCTCTAATCAGATTCCAGGGGGGGGGGGGGTGGGGGGGGGGGGGGGGGGTGGGGGGGGGGGGGGGGGGGGGGGGGGGGGGGGGGGGGGGGGGTGGGGGGGGGGGGGGGGGGGGGGGGGGGGGGGTGGGGGGGTGGGTGGGGGGGGGGGGTGTGGGGGGGGGGGGGGGGGGGGGGGGGGGGGGGGGGGGGGGGGGGTGTGGGGGGGGGGGGGGGGGGGGGGGGGGGGGGGGGGGGTGTGGGGGGGGGGGGTGGGGGGGGGGGGGGGTGGGGGGGTGGGGGTGGGGGGGTGGGTGGGGGGGGGGGGGGGGGGGGGGGGGGGGGGTGGGGGGGGGTGGGGGGGGGGGGGGGGGGGGGGGGGGGGGGGGGGGGGGGGGGGGGGGGGGGGGGGGGGGGGGGGGGGGGGGGCCTAGGGTCGGTTGGGCTAGCGACCCTCCACCTGAAAATCAAGTGCTACGCAAAGTGACTACATAGCCTTGGATCCGGACCTCCTTTTAAGATCTTGACCTACGCGCGTCAACGGACATGCTGACGACGTCAGAAAGACTGACAGACTGAACCTTCTAGACCAAAGGGGGCTTCGAATAGCCACCTGGAATGTTTTGACCCTGAATGCACCTGCATCAAAGAACCTACTTTCTCAAGAACTTCGTAAGAATAAAGTGGCGATTGCAGGTCTCACAGAAACCCGTCTTACTGGAAGTGGAGAAGAGCGAATAGGCGATAATCACTCGTTAGTCTGGTCTGGAGGGAGCATGAGAAGAAATGGTGTTGGCCTCGCGCTAAACGGCCTTGCAAGAAAGGCCTTACTCTTGCACGAAGCTGTATCGGACAGAATAATGAAGGCCCGCTTTGGGCACAAGCATGGCAAGATGACAATTTTTGTATGCTATGCCCCGACCAACGATTCCGACGACGTAACCAAGGAAGAGTTCTACTCTGCTCTGTCCAGATGTCTGTCAACAGTTTCCCCCCACGATGTCACTGTTCTTCTCGGTGACTTCAATGCTACAGTGCGAGATGATATGGGTGTTTGGCGTGGCACAATTGGACCTGTATCCCCCGACCCACTGAACGATAACGGCCTTCGCCTACTCGAACTGTGCCGATCCCATGAACTTGTGATCGCAAACACCTACTTTCAACGTAAGACTATCCACCAGTACACGTGGTATAGTAACGACGGTCGCACAAAGAAGATGATTGACTACGTCATTATTTCTAAACGCTGGAGATCATCGCTGAAGAACTGCAGAACTTACAGATCAGCAGAGCTCGGAAATGCAGATCACAGGCTTGTATGTGCTGATGTCCAGCTTCGCCTCCATGCACAGCGATCGGAAAGAAAACCAGTAGCAGTGGATATTGGGAAACTAAAGGAGCCATATACTCGCCAGAAGTATAGTGTTGAGATATCAAATCGCTTTGAGCTCCTGGGCACACTCAACAACAGCGAAGACGCCTGGAAGTATTTTAAATCACAGACCAGCGAAGCAGCACAGCTGGTGCTTGGCAAGCGGAGTTTCCCGAAGAAATCGTGGCTAACTGACGAAACACTGCAGGTCATAGAGCAAAGGCGGAGGGCAAGACTTCTTGGGGACATGGCCACCTATCGAAGGCTCAATGGAGTGCGGAACAGACTTATTCACCGAGACCGAACTCAGTTTTGCAAGGAAAGCCGATGAAATCGAACTAGCAGCAAAAAAGAAAGACATGGGTAGCCTGTTCAAGCACCTCCGCGATCTCACAGAAATAAAACACCAGCATTGGGACCCGTCCTATCCAGGGATGGGACACTTCTCTCTGATGAGGGTTCTTGTCTCGAGCGGTGGAAGGACCACTTCTGCTCACTCTTGAACAACACTAACCCGTCTATGCCTCCTACTGATAGTCCCAGCCAACCTGGCAGTCCAAGATCCGAAACAGATGCTCCTCCAGACGAGCCTTTCAGCCCCTCAGAAATTGGAAATGCAGTAAAAAGGCTCAAGAACAATAAAGCTGCCGGTATCTGTGGCCTGAGTGCAGAGCTGCTAAAATATGCAGGTCCTGTTATGCTCCTGTTTCTCCACACCCTGTTCTCTACAATCTGGCAAACCGAGATAATTCCCGAAGATTGGCGGAAGGGTGTCATTATCCCTTTATGGAAGAGGAAAGGTTCTAGAAGCGACTGCTTGAACTACCGTGGAATAACCCTACTGTCTGTCCCAGGAAAACTTTTCTCAATGGTCCTGCTAGATCGATGTCGAAATATCATTCGTAAAATCCGGCGATCGGAGCAAGCTGGTTTCATGTCGGACCGTTCAACCATCGAGCAGATTTTTACGATCCGACAAATCATAGAAAAAGCCACGGAGTTCCGACAAAAAGCTTTTTTTTACCTTCGTCGACTTCCGTGCTGCGTTCGACTCAGTGGACCGAGAAGCTCTTTGGCGGATTCTTGAATCGAGAATCGACAGGCCTCCCTAAGAAATACTGCAGACTCTTCAAAGCTCTACACCATGGGACGGAGAGCTGTGTTCAAGTGAACGGCCGCCGCAGCCCGTTCTTCCAAATCACGACAGGAGTGCGCCAAGGATGTGCAGTTGCCCCAGAGCTCTTCAATGTCATCATAGACTACGTTATGACTAGGACTACTTCACGTCTCAGCTTTGGACTCAAGTTTGGAGATCGTGTCATTACAGATGCTGATTTTGCCGATGACTTGGCCATTCTGGCGGACTCCATGGAGCAGTTGCTGGAAGCGCTTCGAATCCTACGAGAAGAGGCTGCAAAAGTAGGACTGCAGATAAACTGGACTAAAACGAAAATTATGGCCATAGACTCATCCTCTCCTGCTGCCAATCCTTCAGTTAGCCTGGATAGCACCACTAGCATCGAAGTTGTCCAAAGGTTCACCTACCTGGGCTCCATAATTTCTTCAGATGGCTCGCTTCTTTCTGAACTACAAGCGAGAATATCCAAAGCGTCTTCTGCCATGGGCAGACTGAACCGTCACCTCTGGCGAAAACCGAACATCAGTCGCACAACGAAGCTGCGGATTTTCAACGCCCTCGTCGGCTCTGTGATGCTCTATGGAGCTGAGACGTGGCAAGCTTCAGCCGCAACCCTCAAGACAATTGATGTCTTTCAGTCGAAGAGCCTGAGGAGGATCGAAGGTCTACGATGGTTCGACTTTGTCAGCAATGAGAAGCTGCTGCAGCTCACCAAGCAGTCTCGGTTTTCGACCAAAGCAGCCGAGCGAACACTACGATGGTTCGGACACCGACTTCGAATGCCTCCACACATACCTGCGAAAACGATCCATGACTTCGACCCTGTCAAAGCCGGTTGGAAGCGACCTCGCGGCCGACCGAAGAAACGATGGTCTGACAGCCTGTCCGAGTTCCTGGCGATGGCAAATATCAGGTTGAGCGATGTGCAAACGCTTGCCATGGACCGAAGTGGATGGAGGAGGCAGACGTCACTCTCTCTACGCCGAGCAGCGCCCGGCAGGAGACATAAGTCAAAAGTCAAGTCATCTCTTTGCCTCCAAAATATTAAATTCTTGCATTTTCTAACGCAGTTTCTCTTTTGTTCTACACATTTCATTTATTTTTTGTGCTATTTCAGATTTTAGCCCCCACCTTGAAACAAATTCTAGCCGAGCAGAGGGGGACTGCCCTTCAATTTGTTTCATCTCTACAAGGGGCACTAAAGAATCAAAAACAATAAATTATTTCTGACAAAAAATGGCGCACCACTATTCACAACTTAATTTTAAACACTCATTCAGCAATCATGCATTCATCTCATCCCAGTAACCGCGGTCAAGTGTCATTTATTTGATATAACAAGAACAAACGAAAATTATGAGACAGTTCATGGTAGCAAACTGTAAGTAAGGAGCGAGGCGGCTCAATAGTAACAAAACTCTAAAAACAGAATTTTTATACCAATGATACATCCAAGAATCGGTTTATTATGCTAATTCCAAATATACAAGTTTCATTAAGTTTAGTTTTACCCATCAATGGCTATGAGCCTGAGAAACACTGCCTGATTTTCAAAAAAGGGAAAAACACCCCCTAAAAGTCAAAGAATTATTTAGAATCTCATCATCAGATTCAGCGTATCAGGGAACTCTACTGTAAACATTTCAAGCTCCTATATGCAAAATTGTGGATATTTTGTTTTTTGCCACAAGAAAGACCACGGATGCGTGTTTATTTATTTTTTATTATTTTTTTCCAGGGGCAATCGTATCGACTCAGTGGGCCTATAATATTAGGATAGGGCTAAATTCAAATGGTAATTAAAAGTTCTAGTTCTTTTTTAGGTGACCAAAAAGATTGGAAGGCAACCAGGCCCCCACGCCATCTTTTTCCCAAATTTGTCCCATCAAAATTTTGACATAGCTATTCTGTTCAACATAGTTGAAAGCCCTATATCTGTGTCCTTGGAGATAGTATGCCCCCCATGGCCCCCACGGGAGAGATTTTAATTTATAAGATTTGCCCATTGTTCACGTTTATTATTTGTTATTGGGAAATATACATACATTTTTTGGGTAGGGGGGGAGGACGAATTTTCTGCTGGGGGAATTCTGTGCGGGGAGAATTTTTCATGGAGGGGTAAGTTTCCAGAGGTTGAACTCTTCACGGCAGATTTTACACTGGGGGAATATGCCAAAATTCTTACGCAAGATTTTTTTTTATATGTCTTGCTTTCTCTTTACCGACTGAATTTTACGCGTGGAGATGTTAAGCGTAATTGTCTGGGGTAAATTTTCGCCAGAATTTAATTTTTCAGATAATATTTCCGTGGGGAGGGGGCTTTTTTCGGTGATGGTGGAGTCAGATTTCCTGGAGTTATTAAAAAAAAAAAAAACGATCAGAAATTAAATTAAAAAAAACCAGTTTTTTTCAACTGAAAATAAAGAGCAACATTAGTAGAGAGGGGGGTCCGACTCTCCCGTACGAACCACGTGGTTCATGGTTTTCTCACTGAGAATGAAAAAACAGGATTTTTCTCACTTGAAAAAAACAGGATTTTTCTCACTTTTATGGATGTTTCTTGGACGGTTATGAGTATTGGTCAATTTATTTGATGTTTTTCATGGATGTCAACATCAATTTATGTCTGTTTTATGGTTTTTGTCAGTGAGAATGGAAAAAAAAACATGATTTTTCTCACTTTGATGGATGTTTCATGGTTTCGATGAAATTGATTTACATAATCGAGGGGAATTATTGATTCACGAAAGGGGAGAGAATTTCTGAGAACTTGATTTACATAATCGCTAGGGAAATTATTGATTTACGAAAAGGGGAATAAAGAAACAAGTATGGCTTCTTTGATCTTAGGTCTGAGGGATAAACGTTCTTTAGGTCAGAGAGAAAAATTAATATTCTATTTTTAAATAGGGCTTCATTGATCTTTAGTGTCAGGAATTAGAAATGACATCACTTATTATCTTGGAATTATGCGGGAGTCTAAAGAGATAGAAATTCTATTTTTAAATACGTCTTCACTGATCTTTAAGTCGGAGAGATAAATTGATATTCTAACGAAACCTTAATAGT
Organism: Artemia sinica; assembly: GCA_027921565.1. Taxonomy (NCBI): domain Eukaryota; kingdom Metazoa; phylum Arthropoda; class Branchiopoda; order Anostraca; family Artemiidae; genus Artemia; species Artemia sinica. The sequence goes on along the minus strand of CM051265.1, from coordinate 3,212,643 downwards.
GTAGCTAGGAACATTTATGAGATGAAGAGATTAACGTAGGAAAGGGTTTCCTAGAAATTTCAAATGTGACAGCGCAGGGATGCCAAAACAATAGGAACACGCAGAGATTACTTTTAGGGGATTATTTGGGTGAAACCGTTTTAGACATTTTAGGGAATTATTTCGGCGAAACAGTTAGGGACATTTTAAAAGATGATTTTAGAAGAGGTTTTAGAAGAGGATTTGAGTGTGGTCGTTATAATACACAAGTTCCGTTTGAACAGTGTCGTGAGGTCCCTACCCCAACCCCAAAAGGCTCCGATCCCCCTACCCCAACCCCAAAGGGCCCCGATCCCCATACCCCAACCCCAAATGGCCCCGATCCCCCTACCCCAACCCCGAAGGAACCCCCGGCCCCCAAAGGTCCCCCGGGCTCCCAAGGGACCACCCGGCCCCCCAAGGACCCTTCGGACCCCCAAAGGTCCCGCCCAGGCCCCCAAAGAGTCCCCTTCCCAATTTTTTCATACTTTTTAATTTGCGCATTTTGAGACAAAAGGACCCCATCACTGAACTTTTGGCTCCCCCTCCCACCATTAGTGTTTTGTCGTGGTTTACCATGTCACAGTTACATTCTCTTGATTTTTCAAAGTTCATTTGGATTTCTTTGGTTGAAATGCAAGAGTTGGAATACTTCAGTAGTAGTGTTTTGTCATGGTTTACCTATTCAGAGTTACATCCTCTTAATTTTTCAAAGTTTAATTTTGGATTTCTTTCGTTGAAATGCAAGAGTTGGAATATTTCAGTAGTGTTTTGATGTGGTTTACCATTTCACAGTTACATTCTCTTGATTTTTCAAAGTTCATTTTGGTTTTCTTTCGTTGAAATGCAAGAGTTGGAATATTTCAGTAGTGTTTGGTGGTGTACCTTGTCACAGTTACATTCTCTTAATTTTTCAAAGCACATTTTGAATTTCTTTCGTTGAAATGCAAGAGTTGGAATATTTCAGTAGTGTTTCGTCATGGCTTACCTTGTCACAGTTACATTCTCTTAATTTTTCAAAGTTCATTTTGAATTTCTTTCGTTGAAATGCAAGAGTTGGAATATTTCAGTAGTGTTATGTCGTGGTTTACCACGTCACAGTTACATTCTCTTGATTTTTCAAAGTTCATTTTGAATTTCTTTCATTGAAATGCAAGAGTTGGAATATTTCAGTAGAGTTTTGTTATGGTTTACCTTGTCACAGTTACATTCTCTTAATTTTTCAAAGCTCATTTTGAATTTCTTTCGTTGAAATGCGAGAGTTGGAATATTTCAGTAGTGTTTTGTCATGGTTTACCTTGTCACAGTTACATTCTCTTAATTTTTTCAAAGTTCATTTTGAATTTCTTTCGTTGAAATGCAAGAGTTGGAATATTTCAGTAGTGTTATGTCGTCTTTTACCACGTCACAGTTAGATTCTCTTGATTTTTCAAAGTTCATTTTGAATTTCTTTCGTTGAAATGCAAGAGTTGGAATATTTGAGTAGTGTTTTGTTATGGTTTACCTTAACACAGTTACATTCTCTTAATTTTTCAAAGTTCATTTTGAATTTCTTTCGTTGAAATGCAAGAGTTGGAATATTTCAATAGTGTTTTGTCATGGTTTACCTTGTCACAGTTACATTCTCTTGATTTTTCAAAGTTCATTTGAATTTCTTTCATTGAAATGCAAGAGTTGGATTATTTCAGTAGTGTTTTGTTGTGATTTACCTTGTCACAGTTACATTCTCTTAATTTTTCAAAGTTCATTTTGAATTTCTTTCGTTGAAATGCAAGAGTTGGAATATTTCAGTAGTGTTTTGTTATGGTTTACCTTAACACAGTTACATTCTCTTAATTTTTCAAAGTTCATTTTGAATTTTCTTTCGTTGAAATGCAAGAGTTGGAATATTTCAATAGTGTTTTGTCATGGTTTACCTTGTCACAGTTACATTCTCTTGATTTTTCAAAGGTCATTTGAATTTCTTTCATTGAAATGCAAGAGTTGGATTATTTCAGTAGTGTTTTGTTGTGATTTACCTTGTCACAGTTACATTCTCTTAATTTTTCAAAGTTCATTTTGAATTTCTTTCGTTGAAATGCGAGAGTTGGAATATTTCAGTAGTGTTTTGTCGCGGTTTACCTTGTCACAGTTACATTCTCTTGATTTTTCAATGTTCATTTTGAAATTCTTTCATTGAAATGAAAGAGTTGGATTATTTCAGTAGTGTTTTGTCATTGTTTTCCATGTTACAGTTATATTCTCTTGATTTTTCAAAGTTCATTTTGAATTTGTTTCTTTGAAATACAAGAGTTGGAATATTTCAGTATTGTTTTGTCGTGGTTTGCCTTGTCACAGTTACATTCTCGTGATTTTTCAAAGATCATTTTGGTTTTTCTTTCGTTGAAATGCAAGAGTTGGAATATTTCAGTAGCGTTTTGATGTGGTTTACCTTGTCACAGTTACGTTCTATTGATTTTTCAAAGTTCATTTTGGTTTTCTTTCGTTGAAATGCTAGAGTTGGAATATTTCAGTAGTGTTTTGTTGTGGTTTACCTCGTCTTACTTACTTTCACTTAATTTTTCAAAGTTCATTTTGAATTTCTTTCGATGAAATGCAAGAGTTGGAATATTTCAATAGTGTTTTGTCATGGTTTACCTTGTCACAGTTACATTCTATTAATTTTTTTCAAATTTCATTTTGAATTTCATTCATTGAAATGCAAGAGTTGGAATATTTCAGTAGTGTTTTGTCATGGTTTACCTTGTCACAGATACATTTTTTTCTTGATTTTTCAAAGTTCATTTCGAATTTCTTTCATTGAAATGCAAGAGTTGGAATATTTCAGTAGTGTTTTGTCGTGGTTTTACCTTGTCACAGTTACATTCTCTTGATTTTTTCAAAGTTCATTTGAATTTATTTCATTGAAATGCAAGAGTTGGAATTATTCAGTAGTATTTTGATGTGGTTTACATTGTCACAGTTACATTCTCATGATTTTTCAAAGTTAATTTTGAATTTCTTTCGTTGAAATGCGAGAGTTGGAATATTTCAGTAGTGTTTTGTCGTGGTTTACCTTCTTACAGTTACATTCTCTTAATTTTTCAATTCTGTTAAAAACTCTTGCATTTTAACGAAAGAAAACCAAAGTGATCTTTGAAAAATCAAGAGAATGTAACTGTGACATGGTAAACCATGACAAAACACTAGTGAAATATTCCAACTCTTGCATTTCAATGAAAGAAATTCAAGATGAACTTTGATTCTTTGGCAAGGTAAACCACGACAAAACACTACTGAAATATTACAACTCTTGCATTTCAACAAATGAAATTCAAAATAAACTTTGAAAAATCAATAGAATGTAGCTGTGACAAGGTAAACCAGAACAAAACACTACTGAAATATTCCAACTCTTGCATTTCAAGGAAAGAAATTCAAAATGAACTTTGAACAATCAAGAAAATGTAATTGTGACAATGTAAACCACAACAAAACACTATTGAAAAATTCCAACTCTTGCATTTCAACGATAGAAATTCAAAATGAACTTTGAAAAATTAAGAGAATGTAACTGTGTTAAGATAAACCATAACAAGACACTACTGAAATATTCCAACTCTTGCATTTTCAATGAAAGAAATCCCAAATGAACTTTGAAAAATCAAGAGAATGTAACTGTGACATGGTAAACCACGACATAACACTACTGAAATAATCCCACTCTTGCATTTCAAAGAAAGAAATTCAAAATGAACTTTGAAAAATCAACAGAATGTAACTGTGAGAAGGTAAACCACGACAAAACACTACTGAAATATTCCAACTCTCGCATTTCAACGAAAGAAATTCAAAATGAGCTTTGAAAAATTAAGAGAATGTAACTGTGACAAGGTAAAGCACAACAAAACACTACTGAAATAATCCAACTCTTGCATTTCAATGACAGAAATGCAAAAAAAACTTTGAAAAATCAATAGAATGTAACTGTGAAATGGTAAATCACGACAAAACACTACTGACATATTCCAACTCTTGCATTTCAATAAATGAAATTCAAAATGAACTTTGAAAAATCAAGAGAATGTAACTGTGACAAGGTAACCACAACAAAACACTACTGATATATTCTAACTCTTGCATTTCAACGAAAGAAATTCTAAATGAACTTTGAAAAATCAATAAAATGTAACTCTGACAAGGTAAACCACAGTAAGACACTACTGAAATATTCCAACTCTTGCATTTCAACGAGAGAAATTCAAAAGAACTTTGAAACATTAAGAGAATTTAACTGTGACAAGGTAAACCATGACAAAACACTATTGAAATATTCCAACTCTTGCATTTCATCGAAAGAAATCCAAAATGAACTTTGAAAAATTAAGAGAATGTAATTGTGAAAAGGTAAACCATAACAAAACACTACTGAAATATCCCAACTCTTGCATTTCAACGAAGAAAAAACCAAAATGAACTTTGAAAAATCAAGAGAATGTAACTTTGACAATGTAAACCTCATCAAAAAACTACTGAAATATTCCCACTCTTGCATTTCAAGAAAAGAAACCAAAATGAACTTTGAAAAATCATGAGAATGTAACTTTGACAAGGTAAACCACGACATAACACTACTGAAATGTTCCAACTCTTGCATTTCAATGAAAGAAATTCAAAATGAACTTTGAAAAATTAAGAGAATGTAACTGTGACAAGGTAAACCACGACATAACACTACTGAAATATTCCAACTCTTGCATTTCAACGAAAGAAATTCAAGATGAACTTTGAAAAATCAAGAGAATGTAACTGTGAGATGGTAAACCATGACAAAACACCAGTGAAATATTCCAACTCTTGCATTTCAATGAAAGAAAATTCAGAATGAACTTTGAAAAATCAAGAGAATGTAACTGTGACAAGGTAAACCACACCTAACCTTGACAAAACACTAGTGAAATATTCCAACTCTTGCATTTCAATGAAAGAAATCCAAAGTGAACTTTGAAAAATTATGAGAAAGTAACTGTGACTAGGTAAACCACGACAAAACACTATTGAAATATTCCAACTCTTGCATTTCATCGAAAAAATCCAAAATGAACTTTGAAAACTTAAGAGAATGTAAGTGTGACAAGAAAAACCACAACAAAACACTACTGAAATATTCCAACTCTTGCATTTCAACGAAATAAAACCAAAATGAACTTTGAAAAATCAAGAGAATGTAACTGTGACATGGTAAACCTTGACATAACACTAGTGAAATATTCCAACTCTTGCATTTCAACGAAAGAAATTCAAAATGAACTTTGAAAAATTAAAAGAATGTAACTGTGACAAGGTAAACCACGACAAAACACTATTGAAATATTCCAACTCTTGCATTTCATCGAAAGAAATTCAAAATGAACTTTGAAAAATTAAGAGAATGTAACACTGACAAGGTAAACCACGACAAAACACTACTGAAATATTCCAACTCTTGCATTTCAATGATAGAAATTCAAAATGGACTTTGAAAAATTAAGAGAATGTAACTGTGACAAGGTAAACCGCAACAAAACACTTCTGAAATATTCCAACTCTTGTATTTAAACGAAAGAAATTCAAGATGAACTTTGAAAAATCAAGAGAATGTAACTGTGAGATGGTAAACCATGACAAAACACTAGTGAAATATTCCAACTCTTGCATTTCAATGAAAGAAATTCAGAATAAACTCTGAAAAATCAAGAGAATGTAGCTGTGACAAGGTAAACCACAAAAAACACTACTGAAATATCCCAACTCTTGCATTTCAACGAAAGAAAAACCAAAATGAACTTTTGAAAAATCAAGAAAATGTAACTGTGACAATGTAAACCTCATCAAAACACTAGTGAAATATTCCAACTCTGCATTTCAACGAAAGAAATTCAAAATGAACTTTGAAAAATTAAAAGAATGTAACTGTGACAAGGTAAACCACGACAAAACACTATTGAAATATTCCAACTCTTGCATTTAATCAGAAGAAATTCAAAATGAACTTTGAAAAATTAAGAGAATTTAACTGTGACAAGGTAAACCACGACAAAACACTACTAAAATATTCCAACTCTTGCATTTCAATGATAGAAATTCAAAATGGACTTTGAAAAATTAAGAGAATGTAACTGTGACAAGGTAAACCGCAACATAACACTACTGAAATATTCCAACTCTTGCATTTCAACGAAAGAAATTCAAGATGAACTTTGAAAAATCAAGAGAATGTAACTGTGAGATGGTAAAACATGACAAAACACTAGTGAAATATTCCAACTCTTGCATTTCAATGAAAGAAATTCAGAATGTACTCTGAAAAATCAAGAGAATGTAGCTGTGACAAGGTAAACCACAACAAAACACTACTGAAATATCCCCAACTCTTGCATTTCAACGAAAGAAAAACCAAAATGAACTTTGAAAAGTCAAGAAAATGTAATTGTGGCAATGTAAACCTCATCAAAACACTACTGAAATATTCCAACTCTTGCATTTCAACGATAAAAATTCAAAATAAACTTTGAAAAATTAAGAGAATGTAACTGTGTTAAGGTAAACCATAACAAAACACTACTGAAATATTCCAACTTTTGCATTTCAATGAAAGAAATTCAAAATGAACCTTGAAAAATCAAGGGAATGTAACTGTGACAAGGTAAACCACGGCAAAACACATACTGAAATAATCCAACTCTTGCATTTCAATGAAAGAAATCCAAAATGAACTTTGAAAAGTTAAGAGAATGTAACTGTGAGATGGTAAACCATGACAAAACACTAGTGAAATATTCCAACTCTTGCATTTCAATGAAAGAAATTCAGAATAAACTGAAAAATCAAGAGAATGTAGCTGTGACAAGGTAAACCACGACAAAACACTATTGAAATATTCCAACTCTTGCATTTAATTGGAAGAAATTCAAATGAACTTTGAAAAATTAAGAGAATGTAACTGTGACAAGGTAAACCACGACAAAACACTACTAAAATATTCCAACTCTTGCATTTCAATGATAGAAATTCAAAATGGACTTTGAAAAATTAAGAGAATGTAACTGTGACAAGGTAAACCGCAACATAACACTACTGAAATATTCCAACTCTTGCATTTCAACGAAAGAAATTCAAGATGAACTTTGAAAAATCAAGAGAATGTAACTGTGAGATGGTAAACCATGACAAAACACTAGTGAAATATTCCAACTCTTGCATTTCAACGAACGAAAAACCAAAATGTACTTTGAAAAGTCAAGAAAATGTAACTGTGGCAATGTAAACCTCATCAAAACACTACTGAAATATTCCAACTCTTGCATTTCAACGATAAAAATTCAAAATAAACTTTGAAAAATTAAGAGAATGTAACTGTGTTAAGGTAAACCATAACAAAACACTACTGAAATATTCCAACTCTTGCATTTCAATGAAAGAAATTCAAAATGAACTTTGAAAAATCAAGAGAATGTAACTGTGACAAGGTAAACCACGGCAAAACACATACTGAAATAATCCAACTCTTGCATTTCAGTGAAAGAAATTCAAAATGAACTTTGAAAAGTTAAGAGAATGAAACTGTGATAAGGTAAACCACGACAAAACACTACTGAAATATTCCAACTCTCGCATTTCAACGAAAGAATTCAAAATGAACTTTGAAAAATCATGAGAATGTAACTGTGACAATGTAAACCACATCAAAACACTACTGAAATATTCCAACCCTTGCATTTCAATGAAAGAAATTCAAATGAACTTTGAAAAATCAAGAGAATGTAACTGTGACAAGGTAAACCACGACATAACACTACTGAAATGTTCCAACTCTTGCATTTCAATGAAAGAAATTCGAAATGAACTTTGAAAAATCAAGAAAATGTATCTGTGACAAGGTAAACCATGACAAAACACTACTGAAATATTCCAACTCTTGCATTTCAATGAATGAAATTCAAAATGAAATTGAAAAATTAATAGAATGTAACTGTGACAAGGTAAACCATGACAAAACACTATTGAAATATTCCAACTCTTGCATTTCATCGAAAGAAATTCAAAATGAACTTTGAAAAATTAAGTGAATGTAAGTAAGACAAGGTAGACCACAACAAAACACTACTGAAATATTTCAACTCTTGCATTTCAACGAAAGAAAACCAAAATGAACTTTGAAAAATCAATAGAACGTAACTGTGACAAGTTAAACCACATCAAAACACTACTGAAATATTCCAACTCTTGCATTTCAACGAAAGAAAACCAAAATGATCTTTGAAAAATCACGAGAATGTAACTGTGAAAAGGCAACCCACGACAAAACAATACTGAAATATTCCAACTCTTGCATTTCAACGAAAGAAATTCAAAATGAACTTTGAAAAATCAAGAGAATATAACTGTGACATGGTAAACAATGACAGAACACTACTGAAATATTCCCAACTCTTGCATTTCAACGAAAGAAATCCAAAATGAAATTTGAAAAAATCAAAAGAATGTAACTTTGAAATGGTAAACCACGACAAAACACTACTGAAAAAATCCAACTCTTGCATTTCAATAAAAGAAATTCAAAATGAACATTGAAAAATCAAGAGAATGTAACTGTGACAAGGTAAACCGTGACAAAACACTACTGAAATATTCCAACTCTCGCATTTCAACGAAAGAAATTCAAAATGAACTTTGGAAAATTAAGAGAATGTAACTGTGACAAGGTAAATCACAACAAAACACTACTGAAATAATCCAACTCTTGCATTTCAATGAAAGAAATTCAAATGAACTTTGAAAAATCAAGAGAATGTAACTGTGACAAGGTAAACCATGACAAAACACTATTGAAATATTCCAACTCTTGCATTTCAACGAAAGAAATTCAAAATGAACTTTGAAAATTAAGAGAATGTAACTGTGACAAGGTAAACCATGACAAAACACTACTGAAATATTCCAACTCTCGCATTTCAACGAAAGAAATTCAAAATGAGCTTTGAAAAATTAATAGAATGTAACTGTGACAAGGTAAACCACCAAACACTACTGAAATATTCCAGCTCTTGCATTTCAACGAAAGAAAACCAAAATGAACTTTGAAAAATCAAGAGAATGTAACTGTGAAATGGTAAACCACATCAAAACACTACTGAAATATTTCAACTCTTGCATTTCAACGAAAGAAATCCAAAATGAACTTTGAAAAATTAAGAGAATGTAACTCTGAATAGGCAAACCATGACAAAATACTACTGAAATATTCCAACTCTTGCATTTCAACGAAAGAAATCCAAATCAGCTTTGAAAAACCAAGAGAATGTAACTGTGACATGGTAAACCACGACAAAACACTAATGGTGGGAGGGGGAGCCAAAAGTTGAGTGATGGGGTCCTTTTGTCTCAAAATTTGCAAATTAAAAAGTATTAAAAAAATGGGAAAGGGACTCTTTGGGGGCCCGGGGGGGGACCTTTGGGGGTCCGGAGGGTCCTTGGGGGGGTCGGGGTGGTCCTTTGGAAGCCCGGGGGACCTTTGAGGGCCGGGGTGTTCCTTCGGGGTTTGGGTATAGGGGGGGATCGGGGCCCTTTGGGGTTGGGGTATGGGGATTGGGGCCCTTTGGGTTGGGGTAGGGGGATCGGAGCCCTTTGGGGTTGGGGTAGGGGACCTCACGACACTGTTCAAATGGAACTTCTGTATTATAACGACCACACTCAAATCCTCTTCTAAAACCTCTTCTAAAATCATCTTTTAAAATGTCTCTAACTGTTTCGCCGAAATAATTCCCTAAAATGTCTAAAACGGTTTCGCCCAAATAATCCCCTAAAAGTAATCTCTGTGTGTTCCTATTGTTTTGGCATCCCTGCGCTGTCACATTTGAAATTTCTAGGAAACCCTTTCCTACGTTAATCTCTTCATCTCATAAATGTTCCTAGCTACACTATTAAGATTTCGTTAGAATATCAATTTATCTCTCCGACTTAAAGATCAGTGAAGCCGTATTTAAAAATAGAATTTCTATCTCTTTAGACTCCCGCATAATTCCAAGATAACAAGTGATGTCATTTCTAATTCCTGACACTAAAGATCAATGAAGCCCTATTTAAAAATAGAATATTAATTTTTCTCTCTGACCTAAAGAACGTTTATCCCTCAGACCTAAGATCAAAGAAGCCATACTTGTTTCTTTATTCGCCTTTTCGTAAACCAATAATTTCCCTGGCGATTATGTAAATCAAGTTCTCAGAAATTCTCTCCCCTTTCGTGAATCAATAATTCCCCTCGATTATGTAAATCAATTTCATCGAAACCATGAAACATCCATCAAAGTGAGAAAAATCATGTTTTTCCATTCTCACTGACAAAAACCATAAAACAGACATAAATTGATGTTGACATCCATGAAAAACATCAAATAAATTGACCAATACTCATAAACGTCCAAGAAAAATCCATAAAAGTGAGAAAAATCCTGTTTTTTCAAGTGAGAAAAATCCTGTTTTTTCATTCTCAGTGAGAAAACCATAAACCACGTGGTTCGTACGGGAGTCGGACCCCCCTCTCTACTAACATTAAAACTTAAAACAAACAGAAATCATTACATATGTGAGGGGGTTGCCCCCTTCTCAACACCCCGCTCTTTACGCTAAAGTTTGAATTTGGGCCCAATTCTTTAAAAATAACCCCTGAAACATAAACGTTGTTTAATTAGAACAATAAGAAACTTTTTTAAAAAGAACCGAATAACCTTAACATGAAGAGTGAGGTATTGAGGAGGGACAACCCCCTGATATACGTAATACTGTCTGTTCATTTTAAGTTTTAATGTTGCTCCTTACTTTCAGTTGAAAAGACTTGTTTTTTCTTTAATAATACGAAAAGTTCCGTAGGATTCTAAGTGTCGTAGACAAAAACTATATTTTTATACTCAAATAGAATTGATTTGTTATTAACGCATAAATCCAGTGACGTGGTTAAAACCACGGCTAGAAAATTAATTCAGTAATCAAAAGGGGTCATCTGTTCCTTAGAACGGCTATATAAATAAAATTTAAGGTGAAAACTTGACACCCAATTTAAAGGTTTTGGGTTTTAAATGAGCCTTATATTTTTTAATTTACAGATCCGAAGACTATTAGCCATTCTCCTAGGAGCACCAAGTATGATTATCCCACTGGCCTCTCCTTAAACACGTCAATAAAGATTTATTTTGAAATTTAGTTGAAACCATACAAAAAACTAAACTGTTCAATATACATATTGTTTTCAATTAAATAAACTTTGGATTTTGTAGATCGAAAGAGAAGCTAAAGAAGGCACCATTTTTTTTTTGCAAAAATTGATTCGTCCTGGGACGAATGGGGCTAAATTTTTGGGGGAGAGGGCAAATATTTGAAAATAAACAGGTAAATTTATTTTCAAAAAAGAAAATTAAGGGAAAAGTGTGAACATCAAAAGAGATTTTGGATACACTGCCCCAAATACTTTCCCTCCAATTACATATCTGCTCAAATTCAAACGTAATCACGTTAAATTGCTAACATAGTACATTTTACCTATTGCATACTCAAATTGAGCCTTAATCAACGTTACTTATAGGTATTAAGCATTGTTTTGCAAAATCAGCTTTGGGCAGTATTACCCCCTATCCTAGGGGTAAAATGTGGGAAATCTTAATGACATAAACACGTTAACCTGAAATCCTTATATCTATATTCTTGCATAATTCCGTATTTACGAAATTACAAAAATATAATTTAAAGTATGGACATAATTAGAAATCAATTATTTGAAAAAAAAAACATCTTTCCATACTAAAAAAGGCTTACAAAATTTAAGAGCCAATATATTCACATAACTTAAGAGCTTGCAGAATTTTAAGTCAATTTTACTTTCTAGAGCACATGTCACATAAATACCCCTCAGGTGTGTCCCATCCAGAACATTCTTGATGTGCCCACAATGCACAAGAAGTACACCGATACCCCATTTCTTCATCTTTCCGGTGTCTTTGAAATAGAAACAGGTTTCTTTGCCGATCTCTGTCAAACATAGCTCACTTTCTGATTCGTCTTCACAAATGTTTTCCTTATCAATTGAAGTGTCGGGGTCAAATTCAAAAAGTTTCCTGCTCATTTTCATTTGCTCCACTTTTTGTGTCTTTTTCTCCACTTCATTTGCAGTAGCTTTCAAGGAAATGTCCACACAAACAGGCGTTAAGTCTTGATTCTTCTGGAGGATGTGGGTAATACCCCAATACCCAAAGAATACCAATAGATTTCCTATTCCATGTTGTTTATGCAATATCTCTTGCTGACCCCCTCTTTGTGTTTTTATTGACCGATTTAATATTTTTTATATTCTACTAGTATGGTATATATTTTCTATTAAATTCTGCAAAAGCTTTTTCCCCTACACCATCGAAAACAAGCTTACAAACCATACCAATGGTTTTCCTTTTCCTTGTTATTCATACAATATCTCTCTCTGACCCCCTCCTTGTGTTTTATAGACCGATTTAATATATTCCATATTTTTTTTTTATTAAAATCTTTTCTATATTCTACTAGTCTTAATTGTTTTAATCCTTTGACTGGTGACTTATTTATTTATCTTTCTTATTCTTTTCTTTTAAGAGAACATTTGTTTTTAATGCTTTATTTGTCAATAAGTTTGGCTCTAGAATGTGGATTAAATAAAAAAAACAAGCTTTTTTGACTTAAAGTGAGGAGCAACATTAAAACCAAAAACGAACAGAAATTATTTCGTATATGAACGGTTACTCCCTCCTCAATATCTTTCTCTTTACGCTAAGGCTGTTAGCACTTTTAAAAAAGCTTCCTATCCTAATTAGACTGCCCCTGTGTTTCAGTAGCCTTTCTAAGAAATTGGGACAATAGTCGAATCTTATCATAAAGAGCAATGTAATGAGAAGGGGCAACCCTTCATATTTGGAATAGTTTCTGTTAGTTTTGATTTTTAATGTTGCAATTCTCTGGTTCAAATGTCAAACTTGAGTCCATTCATGGATCGAAAAATAAAACTATTTCCGTAAAATCTGAGCTAATTAGGGTTTTTTTCCGTAAACTATAGTTTTTTTTTTTGTAAGAAAATTATGGAAAATACAATTCTCTGGTTCAAATGTGAAACTTAAGTCCATTTTTGGATCGAAAAAAATAAACTATTTCTGTAAAATCTGAGCTAATAAGGGTTTTTGACCGTAAACTCTAGTTTTTTGCAAGAAAATTATGGAAAATACATTTCTCAGGTTCAAAATGTGAAACTTAAGTCCTTTTTTGGATCGAAAAATAAAACTATTTCAGTAAAATCTGAGCTAATTAGGGTTTTTGACCGTAAACTCTAGTTTTTTGTAAGAAAATTATGGAAAATACAATTCTCTGGTTCAAATGTGAAACTTAAGTCCATTTATGGATCGAAAAAATAAAACTATTTCCGTAAAATCTGAGCTAATAAGGGTTTTTTGACCGTAAACTCTAGTTTTTTGTAAGAAAATTATGGAAAATACAATTCTCTGGTTCAAATGTGAAACTTAAGTCCATTTATGTATCAAAAAAATAAAACTATCTCCGTAAAATCTGAGCTAATTAGGTTTTTTTTTGACCGTAAACTATAGTTTTTTTGCAAGAAAATTATGGAAAATACAATTCTCTGGTTCAAATGTGAAACTTAAGTCCATTTTTGGATCGAAAAAATAAACTATTTCTGTAAAATCTGAGCTAATAAGGGTTTTTGACCGTAAACTCTAGTTTTTTGTAACAAAATTATGGAAAGTACAATTCTCTGGTTCAAGTGTGAAACTTAAGTCTTTTTTGGATCGAAAAATAGAACTATTTCTGTAAAATCTGAGCTAATTATGGTTTTTGACCGTAAACTCTAGTTTTTTATAATAAAAATTATGGAAAATACAATTCTCTGATTCAAATGTGTAACTTAAGTCTATTTTTGGATCGAAAAAATAAACTATTTCCGTAAAATCTGAGCTAATAAGGGTTTTTGACCGTAAACTCTAGTTTTTTTATAAGAAAATTATGGAAAATACAATTCTCTGATTCAAATGTGAAACTTAAGTCTATTTTTGGATCGAAAAAATAAAACCGGGCCCGCTGCGGGCCCGCAGCGGGGCCCGCTGCGGTGGGCCGGGGGGTGGATGGGATGGGCCGGAGAGGTGAATTAAATAGTGGAATTTATGAAGAAATTGCTCTGCCTTGGACACATTGAAAATTGTTTGTGATAAAAAAGAGAAAAAGAATTGTCCTGTTATCGACACTAGCTAGTTTATTGCATATATTAAATCATAAAATGTTTCCGTGAAACTATTGCAGTTTCTATAAGAATGGATGGATTTTTATCAAACATCAAAATCAAATTTAATTTTCATTGAATTCTTTTCATTTAAACTTAAAACACGCTGAAAGATAGTTTCTTGTGAAACTATTGCAGTTTTATAAAAATGACTAAATTTTTACCCAACATCAAATCAAAATGAGTTTCCATTCATTGCTTTTCTTTTAAACTTAAAACACGCTGAAGGATGCTTCCTGTGAAACTATTGCAGTTTCTATAAAAATGAACAAATTTCAAAATCAAAATGAATTTGCATTTAATACTTTTATTCATTCTAAAATTTAGATTTTGTCAATTTTATTTGATGTATCTGACAAAGGATGTTGATAAAAAAAAAAATTATTCACTCTGACACTTAGATTCTGTAAACTTTGTCCTATGTATGCGACAAGAGGATGTTGATATAGAATTTAATCACTCTTATACTTAGATTTTGTGAAATTGTTGTATTGTCTGTCTAGGAAGCGACTTCAATCGATAATGAATGTTAATAAAGAGTTTCTTCAATTTTTTTTCATAGTTTCCTATAATAAAATTTCTGTATTGTGTATCCAAGAGGTGAATTCAAGAAAGAGTTTGTTACTTACTTAGTTACTTAATTCCTGCTTACTTACAATTTTCTCATAATGACATAATGACATATCCAACAACGGATGTTGATACAACGGAATCCTAGGGTCACAATTTTGGATTAAAACTTTATCTGTAGGTACATTACCCTTTACGTAGACAGCTTCAACCCCGAAAAAGCTGCAAATTGTACTGACTTCCTCTTGGACATTTTCCAGTTCCTGACCACTATTATTAAGTGGTGTAATCACTCTATCGTAGAATCCCAGTCTGTTTATACGATGTAATATAGTACTCCACAAGCTTTTATCATACTCAAACATGTTATAGTTCACTATCCATGATAACAGTAAATTTCTTCGAGTTCCATTGACAATAATAAAAATGTACATTCAAATATAACACCACAAGATGATTTTTCAAACCGATAAATTCTGTGTCATACAGTCCTATCATCTTGGAAGCTATTCAAATTTAGGACACTTAAATTCTTCTAGATTGAAAAGTGGAATCCTAGGGTCACACTTTTGGATTAAAACTTTATCTGTAGGTACATTACCCTTTACGTAGAGTGTTTCAACCCCGAAAAAGCTGCAAATTTTACTGACTTCCTCCTGGACATTTCCCAGTTCCTGACCACTATTATTAAGTGGTGTTATCACTCTATCGTAGAATCCCAGTCTGTTTATACGATGTAATGTAGTACTCCACAAGCTTTTATCATACTCAAACATGTTATAGTTCACTATCCAATGATAACAGTCAATTTCTTCGAGTTCCATTGACAATAATAAAAATGCACATTTAAATATAACATCACAAGATGATTTTTTCAAACCGATTAATTCTGTGTCATACAGTCCAATCATCTTGGAAGCTATTAATTGTATTTTCAGTCCAATCATCTTGGAACCAGAAAATTTGTATTTTCCATAATTTTCTTACAAAAAACTAGAGTTTACGGTCAAAAACCCTTATTGACTCAGATTTTACAGAAACAGTTTTATTTTTCGATCCAAAAAAGGACTTAAATTTCACATTTGAACCAGAGAATTGTATTTTCCATAATTTTCTTACAAAAAACTAGAGTTTACGGTCAAAAACCCTTATTAGCTCAGATTTTACAGAAATAGTTTATTTTTTCGATCCAAAAATGGACTTAAGTTTCACATTTGAACCAGAGAATTGCATTTTCCATAATTTTCTTACAAAAAACTGGAGTTTACGGTCAAAACCCTTATTAGCTCAGATTTTACGGAAATAGTTTTATTTTTTCGATCCAAAAATGAGTTAAGTTTCACATTTGAACCAGAGAATTGTATTTTCCATAATTTTCTTGCAAAAAACTAGAGTTTACGGTCAAAAACTCTTATTAACTCAGATTTTACAGAAATAGTTTTATTTTTTGATCCAAAAATGGACTTAAGTTTCACATTTGAACCAGAGAATTGTATTTTCCATAATTTTCTTACAAAAAAACTAGAGTTTACGGTCAAAAACCCTTATTAGTTCAGATTTTACAGAAATAGTTTTTTTTTTATTCTAAAATGGACTTAAGTTTCATATTTGAACCAGAGAATTGTATTTTCCATAATTTTCTTACAAAAAAATATAGTTTCGGGTCAAAAACCCTAATTAGCTCAGATTTTAGGGAAATAGTTTTATTTTTCGATCCAAAAATGGACTTAAGTTTCACATTTGAACCAGAGAATTGTATTTTTCATAATTTTCTTACAAAAAAACTATAGTTTACGGTCAAAAACCCTTATTAACTCAGATTTTACAGAAATAGTTTATTTTTCGATCCATAAATGGAGTTAAGTTTCACATTTGAACCAGAAAATTGTATTTCCCATAATTTTCTTACAAAAAACTAGAGTTTACGGTCAAAAACCCTTGTTGACTCAGATTTTGCAGAAACAGTTTTATTTTTCGATCCAAAAAAAGGACTTAAATTTCACATTTGAACCAGAGAATTGCATTTTCCATAATTTTCTTACACAAAAACTGGAGTTTACGGTCAAAACCCTTATTAGCTCAGATTTTACGGAAATAGTTTTATTTTTCGATCCAAAAATGAGTTAAGTTTCACATTTGAACCAAAGAATTGTATTTTCCATAATTTTCTTGCAAAAAACAAGAGTTTACGGTCAAAAACCCTTATAGTAACTCAGATTTTACAGAAATAGTTTTTATTTTTTGATTCAAAAATGGACTTAAGTTTCACATTTGAACCAGAGAATTGTATTTTCCATAATTTTCTTACAAAAAAACTAGAGTTTACGGTCAAAAAAAACCCTTATTAGCTCAGATTTTTACAGAAACAGTTTTATTTTTCGATCCAAAAAAAAGGACTTAAATTTCACATTTGAACCAGAGAATTGTATTTTCCATAATTTTCTTACAAAAACTAGAGTTTAGGGTCAAAAAACCCTTATTAGCTCAGATTTTACGGAAATAGTTTATTTTTTTGATCCAAAAATAGACTTAAGTTTCACATTTGAATCAGAGAATTGTATTTTCCATAATCTTCTTATAAAAAAAACTAGAGTTTACGGTCAAAAACCCTTATTAGCTCAGATTTTACGGAAATAGTTTTTTTTTTTCGATCCAAAATAGACTTAAGTTTCACATTTGAATCAGAGAATTGTATTTTCCATAATTTTCTTATAAAAAACTAGAGTTTACGGTAAAAAAACCCTAATTAGCTCAGATTTTACACAAAATAGTTTTATTTTTCGATCCAAAAAAGGACTTAAGTTTCACACTTGAACCAGAGAATTGTATTTTCCATAATTTTCTTACAAAAAGCTAGAGTTTTACGGTCAAAAACCCTTATTAGCTCAGATTTCACAGAAATAGTTTATTTTTTCGATCCAAAAATGGACTTAAGTTTCACATTTGAACCAGAGAATTGTGTTTTTCCATAATTTTCTTACAAAACACTATAGTTTACGGTCAAAAACCCTGATTAGCTCAGATTTTACGGAAATAGTTTTATTTTTCGATCCACAAATATACTTAAGTTTCACATTTGAACCAGAGAATTGTATTTTCCATAATTTTCTTACAAAAAACTAGAGTTTACGGTCAAAAAACCCTTATTAACTCAGATTTTACTGAAATAGTTATTATTTTCGATCCAAAAAGGACTTAAGTTTCACATTGGAACCAGAGAATTGTATTTTCCATAATTTTCTTACAAAAAAACGAGAGTTTACGGTTAAAAACCCTTATTAGCTCAGATTTTACAGAAATAGTTTATTTTTTCGATCCAAAAATGGACTTAAGTTTCACCTATGAGCCAACGAATTGTATTTTGCATAATTTTCTTACAAAAAACTAGAGTTTACAGTCAAAAATCCTTCTTAGCTCAGATTTTACGGAAATAGTTTTATTTTTCGATACAAAAATGGAGTTAAGTTTCACATTTGAACCAGAGAATTGTATTTTCCATAATTTTCTTACAAAAAACTAGAGTTTACGGTCAAAAACCCTTATTAGCTCAGATTTTACAGAAATAGTTTTTTTTTTCGATCCAAAAATGGACTTAAGTTTCACATTTGAACCAGAGAACTGTATTTTCCATAATTTTCTTACAAAAAACTAGAGTTTACGGTCAAAATCCTTATTAGCTCAGATTTTACGGAAATAGTTTTATTTCTCAATCCAAAAATGAACTTAAGTTTCACATTTGAACCAGAGAATTGTATTTTCCATAATTTTCTTGCAAAAAACTATAGTTTACGGTCAAAAACCCTTATTAACTCAGATTTTACAGAAATAGTTTATTTTTCGATCCAAAAATGGACTTAAGTTTCACATTTCAACCAGAGAATTGAATTTTCCATAATTTTCTTACAAAAAACTAGAGTTTACGGTAAAAAAAAACCCTTATTAGCTCAGATTTTAGGGAAGTAGTTTTTATTTTTCGATCCATAAATGGAGTTAAGTTTCACATTTGAATTAGAGAATTGTATTTTCCATAATTTTCTTATAAAAAAAACTAGAGTTTACGGTCAAAAACCCTAATTAGCTGAGATTTTACAGAAATAGTTTTATTTTTCGATCAAAAAAAAGGACTTAAGTTTCACAATTGAACCAGATAATTGTATTTTCCTTAATTTTCTTACAAAAAACTAAAGTTTACGGTAAAAAACCCTTATTAGCTCAGATTTTACAGAAATAAGTTTATTTTTTCGATCCAAAAATGGATTTAAGTTTCACATTTGAACCAGAGAATTGTATTTTCCATAATATTCTTACAAAAAACTGTAGTTTACGGTCAAAAACCCATCGGGCCCGCTGCGGGCCGGGAAGCACCACGGGTCCCACTGCGGAGGGCCGGGGGGGGGACGGGGCGTGCCGGAGAGGGGCATTAATAAGTGGAATTTATGAAGAAATTGCTCTGCCTTGGACACATTGAAAATTATTTGTAATAAAAACGAGAAAAAAGAAATTGTCCGGTTATCGACACTAGCTAGTTTATTGCATGTATTAAATCATAAGATGTTTCCCGTGAAACTATTGCAGTTTTTATAAGAATGGATGGATTTTTATCCAACATCAAAATCAAATTTAATTTTCATTGAATACTTTTCATTTAAACTTAAAACACGCTGAAAGATAGTTCTTGTGAAACTATTGCAGTTTCTATAAAAATGAACGAATTTCAAAATCAAAATGAATTTGTATTTAATACTTTTATTCATTCTAAAATTTAGATTTTGTCAATTTTATTTGATGTATCTGACAAACGATGTTGATAAAAAAAAAATTATTCACTCTGGCACTTAGATTCTGTCAATTTTATTCAATGTATCTGACAAAAGATGTTGATAAATAAAATTTATTCACTCTAACACTTAGATTTTGTCAACTTTTTCCTATGTATGCGAGAAATGGATGTTGATATAGAATTTAATCACTCTTATACTTAGATTTTGTGAAATTGTTGTATTGTCTGTCTAGGAAGCGACTTCAATCGATAATGAATGTTAATAAAGAGTTTCTATAATTTTTTCATAATTTCCTATAATAAAATTTCTGTATTGTGTATCCAAGAGGTGAATTCAAGAAAGAGTTTGTTACTTACTTAGTTACTTAATTCCTACTTACTTACAATTTTCTCATAATGACAAAATGACATATCCAACAACAGATGTTGATAAAGAATTTATTCATTCTGATACCTAGACTTTGTCAATGTTATCCCATGTGTCTGACAATAGATGTATGCAAATTCCTTTTCTCACATCTCCGATGTTTTAATAGATATTCTAAACTTTTGATATGCTAGCTTACTCTTAAAATAATTAACACATAACAATGTAATGCATAATATATTTTTAATGAAATAATGCTATGTAGAATATTAATACAAAAATATATTATGATACATAGTCATACACACGTTCACTCTTAAACATCCAGAAACGATGGTCCCATGATATAGAATAGTTTTTACCATGTCTTATGCATTTATCACGATCAGGTATGTCCTTAGGTATCCACTGCGCGAAGAACCTGACCTCGTCTTCAGGATGGTGATAAACCCCTTCAAATTTAGAACTCTTAAATTCTTCTAGATTGAAAAGTGGAATCCTAGGGTCACACTTTTGGATTAAAACTTTATCTGTAGGTACATTACCCTTTACGTAGAGTGCTTCAACCCCGAAAAAGCTGCAAATTTTACTGACTTCCTCTGGACATTTCCCAGTTCCTGACCACTATTATTAAGTGGTGTAATCACTCTATCGTAGAATCCCAGTCTGTTTATACGATGTAATGTAGTACTCCAGAAGCTTTTATCATACTCAAACATGTTATAGTTCACTCCAATGATAACAGTCAATTTCTTCGAGTTCCATTGACAATAATAAAAATGCACATTCAAATATAACACCACAAGATGATTTTTTCAAACCGATAAATTCTGTGTCATACAGTCCTATCATCTTGGAAGATATTAATGTAGTTGTTAAGTAGAGAAATACATCATCAAACTTTTATATCTTCGCTCAAGGTTGAACGGAGTTATGGCTATGGGAATGACTTCTAAAACCATCTGAATTCATTGCGGGGAGGAGTCATAAAACCCTTAGAATTCATTGCGGGGAGGAGTCATAGAACTCTCGGTATCAATTGCATGAAAATGAAGTCTGGAATTTACAATTTTTTTATAATATCTGTATTGTGTATCCAAGAGGTGAATTCCAGAAAAAATCTTTCGTCATTTTAAGATACGTACAAAAAAAGATAAAAAATAAATAAAGTTGAATAATTTCGAAGTTTAAAAAAATAGTTTGTTTTTATGACAAAAATATTGAATTAGAACCATCAGTCCTCATCATTAAGAGTATCCAAAACTGGACTTAAGTTTCACATTTGAACCAGAGAATTGTATTTTCCATAATTTTCTTACAAAAAACTAGAGTTTACGGTCAAAAACCTTTATTAGCCCAGATTTTACGGAAATAGTTTTTATTTTTTCAATCCAAAAATAGACTCAAGTTTCACATTTGAATCAGAGAATTGTATTTTCCATAATTTTCTTATAAAAAAAAACGAGAGTTTACGGTCAAAAACCCTTATTAGCTCAGATTTTACGGAAATAGTTTTATTTTTTCGATCCAAAAATAGACTTAAGTTTCACATTTGAATCAGAGAATTGTATTTTCCATAATTTTCTTATAAAATAAACTAGAGTTTACGGTCAAAAACCTTAATTAGCTCAGATTTTACAGAAAAAGTTTTATTTTTCGATCCAAAAAAAGGAGTTAAGTTTCACACTTGAACCAGAGAATTGTATTTTCCATAATTTTCTTACAAAAAACTAGAGTTTACGGTCAAAAACCCTTATTAGCTCAGATTTTACAGAAATAGTTTATTTTTTTGATCCAAAAACGGACTTAAGTTTCACATTTGAACCAGAGAATTTATTTTCCATAATTTTCTTACAAAAAACTATAGTTTACGGTCAAAAACCCTAATTAGCTCAGATTTTACGGAAATAGTTTTATTTTTTCGATCCATAAATGGACTTAAGTTTCACATTTGAACCAGAGAATTGTATTTTCCAAAATTTTCCTACAAAAAACTAGAGTTTACGGTCAAAAACCCTTATTAACTCAGATTTTACTGAAATAGTTTTATTTTTCGATCCAAAAAGGACTTAAGTTTCACATTTGAACCAGAGAATTGTATTTTCCATAATTTTCTTACAAAAAACTAGAGTTTACGGTCAAAAACCCTTATTAGCTCAGATTTTACAGAAATAGAATTATTTTTTTGATCCAAAAATGGACTTAAGTTTCACCTATGAGCCAACAAATTGTATTTTAAATAATTTTCTTACAAAAAACTAGAGTTGACAGTCAAAAATCCTTATTAGCTCAGATTTTACGAAAATAGTGTTATTTTTCGATCCAAAAAAGGAGTTAAGTTTCACATTTGAACCAGAGAATTGTATTTTCCATAATATTCTTACAAAAAACTAGAGTTTACGGTCAAAAACCCTTATTAGCTCAGATTTTACAGAAATAGTTTATTTTTTTAGATCCAAAAATGGACTTAAGTTTCAGAATTTGAACCAGAGAATTGTTTTTTCCATAATTTTCTTACAAAAAACTAGAGTTTTACGGTCAAAAAACCCTTATTAGCTCAGATTTTACGGAAAATAGTTTTATTTTTCGATCCAAAAAAGGACTTAAATTTCACATTTGAACCAGAGAGTTGCATTTTCCATAATTTTCTTACAAAAAAACTAGAGAGTTTACGGTCAAAAACCCTTATTAGCTCAGATTTTACAGAAATAGTTTATTTTTTCGATCCAAAAATGGACTTAAGTTTCACATTTGAACCAGAGAATTGCATTTTCCATAATTTTCTTACAAAAAACTAGAGTTTACGGTAAAAAAACCCTTATTAGCTCAGATTTTACAGAAATAGTTTATTTTTTAGATCCAAAAATGGACTTAAGTTTCAGAATTTGAACCAGAGAATTGTTTTTTTTCCATAATTTTCTTACAAAAAACTAGAGTTTACGGTCAAAAACCCTTATTAGCTCAGATTTTACGGAAATAGTTTTATGTTTCGATCCAAAAATGGACTTAAGTTTCACATTTGAACCAGAGAATTGTATTTTTCATAATTTTCTTACAAAAAACTATAGTTTACGGTCAAAAACCCTTATTAGCTAAGATTTTACAGAAATAGTTTATTTTTCGATCCATAAATGGAGTTAAGTTTCACATTTGAACCAGAAAATTGTATTTTCCATAATTTTCTTACAAAAAACTAGAGTTTACGGTCAAAAACCCTTATTGACTCAGATTTTACAGAAACAGTTTTATTTTTCGATCCAAAAAAGGACTTAAATTTCACATTTGAACCAGAGAATTGCATTTTCCATAATTTTCTTACAAAAAAACTAGAGTTTACGGTCAAAAACCCTTATTAGCTCAGATTTTACAGAAATAGTTTTTTTTTTCGATCCAAAAATGGACTTAAGTTTCACATTTGAGCCAGAGAATTGCATTTTCCATAATTTTCTTACAGAAAAACTGGAGTTTTTACGGTCAAAAACCCTTATTAGCTCAGATTTTACGGAAATAGTTTTATTTTTCGATCCAAAAATGAGTCAAGTTTCACATTTGAACCAGAGAATTGTATTTTCCATAATTTTCTTGCAAAAAACTAGAGTTTACGGTCAAAAACTCTTATTAACTCAGATTTGACAGAAATAGTTTTATTTTTTGATCCAAAAATGGACTTGAGTTTCACATTTGAACCAGAGAATTGTATTTTCCATAATTTTCTTACAAAAAAACTAGAGTTTACGGTCAAAAACCCTTATTAGTTCAGATTTTACAGAAATAGTTTTTTTTTTATTCAAAAATGGACTTAAGTTTCATATTTGACCCAGAGAATTGTATTTTCCATAATTTTCTTACAAAAAATATAGTTTACGTTCAAAAACCCTAATTAGCTCAGATTTTAGGGAAATAGTTTTATTTTTCGATCCAAAAATGGACTTAAGTTTCACATTTGAACCAGAGAATTGTATTTTTCATAATTTTCTTACAAAAAACTATAGTTTACGGTCAAAAACCCTTATTAGCTCAGATTTTACAGAAATAGTTTATTTTTCGATCCATAAATGGAGTTAAGTTTCACATTTGAACCAGAAAATTGTATTTTCCATAATTTTTCTTAAAAAAACTAGAGTTTACGGTCAAAAACCCTTATTGACTCAGATTTTACAGAAACAGTTTTATTTTTCGATCCAAAAAAGGACTTAAATTTCACATTTGAACCAGAGAATTGCATTTTCCATAATTTTCTTACAAAAAACTAGAGTTTACGGTCAAAAACCCTTATTAGCTCAGATTTTACAGAAATAGTTTATTTTTTCGATCCAAAAATGGACTTAAGTTTCACATTTGAGCCAGAGAATTGCATTTTCCATAATTTTCTTACAGAAAACTGGAGTTTACGGTCAAAAACCCTTATTAGCTCAGATTTTACGGAAATAGTTTTATTTTTCGATCCAAAAATGAGTCAAGTTTCACATTTGAACCAGAGAATTGTATTTTCCATAATTTTCTTGCAAAAAACTAGAGTTTACGGTCAAAAACTCTTATTAACTCAGATTTGACAGAAATAGTTTTATTTTTTGATCCAAAAATGGACTTGAGTTTCACATTTGAACCAGAGAATTGTATTTTCCATAATTTTCTTACACAAAAAAACTAGAGTTTACGGTCAAAAACCCTTATTAGTTCAGATTTTACAGAAATAGTTTTTTTTTTATTCAAAAATGGACTTAAGTTTCATATTTGAACCAGAGAATTGTATTTTCCATAATTTTCTTACAAAAAATATAGTTTACGTTCAAAAAACCCTAATTAGCTCAGATTTTAGGGAAATAGTTTTATTTTTCGATCCAAAAAATGGACTTAAGTTTCACATTTGAACCAGAGAATTGTATTTTTCATAATTTTCTTTACAAAAAACTATAGTTTACGGTCAAAAACCCTTATTAACTCAGATTTTACAGAAATAGTTTTTTTTTTCGATCCATAAATGGAGTTAAGTTTCACATTTGAACCAGAAAATTGTATTTTCCATAATTTTCTTACAAAAAACTAGAGTTTACGGTCAAAAACCCTTGTTGACTCAGATTTTACAGAAACAGTTTTATTTTTCGATCCAAAAAGGACTTAAATTTCACATTTGAACCAGAGAATTGCATTTTCCATAATTTTCTTACAAAAAACTGGAGTTTACGGTCAAAACCCCTTATTAGCTCAGATTTTACGGAAATAGTTTTATTTTTCGATCCAAAAATGAGTTAAGTTTCACATTTGAACCAAAGAATTGTATTTTCCATAATTTTCTTGCAAAAAACAAGAGTTTACGGTCAAAACCCTTATTAACTCAGATTTTACAGAAATAGTTTTTTTTTTTGATCCAAAAATGGACTTAAGTTTCACATTTGAACCAGAGAATTGTATTTTCCATAATTTTCTTACAAAAAAAACTAGAGTTTACGGTCAAAAACCCTTATTAGCTCAGATTTTACAGAAATAGTTTATTTTTTAGATCCAAAAATGGACTTAAGTTTCAGAATTTGAACCAGAGAATTGTTCTTTTTTTTTTTTCCATAATTTTCTTACAAAAAACTAGAGTTTACGGTCAAAAACCCTTATTAGCTCAGATTTTACGGAAATAGTTTTATGTTTCGATCCAAAAATGGACTTAAGTTTCACATTTGAACCAGAGAATTGTATTTTTCATAATTTTCTTACAAAAAACTATAGTTTACGGTCAAAAACCCTTATTAACTCAGATTTTACAGAAATAGTTTATTTTTCGATCCATAAATGGAGTTAAGTTTCACATTTGAACCAGAAAATTGTATTTTCCATAATTTTCTTACAAAAAACTAGAGTTTACGGTCAAAAACCTTATTGACTCAGATTTTACAGAAACAGTTTTATTTTTCGATCCAAAAAAGGACTTAAATTTCACATTTGAACCAGAGAATTGTATTTTCCATAATTTTCTTACAAAAAACTAGAGTTTACGGTCAAAAACCCTTATTAGCTCAGATTTTACAGAAATAGTTTATTTTTTCGATCCAAAAATGGACTTAAGTTTCACATTTGAACCAGAGAATTGCATTTTCCATAATTTTCTTACAAAAAACTGGAGTTTACGGTCAAAAACCCTTATTAGCTCAGATTTTACGGAAAAGTTTTATTTTTCGATCCAAAAATGAGTTAAGTTTCACATTTGAACCAGAGAATTGTATTTTCCATAATTTTCTTGCAAAAAACTAGAGTTTACGGTCAAAAACTCTTATTAACTCAGATTTTACAGAAATAGTTTTATTTTTTGATCCAAAAATGGACTTAAGTTTCACATTTGAACCAGAGAATTGTATTTTCCATAATTTTTCTTACAAAAAAAACTAGAGTTTACGGTCAAAAACCCTTATTAGTTCAGATTTTACAGAAATAGTTTTTTTTATTCTAAAATGGACTTAAGTTTCATATTTGAACCAGAGAATTGTATTTTCCATAATTTTCTTACAAAAAATATAGTTTCGGGTCAAAAACCCTAATTAGCTCAGATTTTAGGGAAATAGTTTTATTTTTCGATCCAAAAATGGACTTAAGTTTCACATTTGAACCAGAGAATTGTATTTTTCATAATTTTCTTACAAAAAACTATAGTTTACGGTCAAAAACCCTTATTAACTCAGATTTTACAGAAATAGTTTATTTTTTCGATCCATAAATGGAGTTAAGTTTCACATTTGAACCAGAAAATTGTATTTTCCATAATTTTCTTACAAAAAACTAGAGTTTACGGTCAAAAAACCCTTGTTGACTCAGATTTTACAGAAACAGTTTTATTTTTCGATCCAAAAAAGGACTTAAATTTCACATTTGAACCAGAGAATTGCATTTTCCATAATTTTCTTACAAAAAAAAACTGGAGTTTTACGGTCAAAACCCCTTATTAGCTCAGATTTTACGGAAATAGTTTTATTTTTCGATCCAAAAATGAGTTAAGTTTCACATTTGAACCAAAGAATTGTATTTTCCATAATTTTCTTGCAAAAAACAAGAGTTTACGGTCAAAAACCCTTATTAACTCAGATTTTACAGAAATAGTTTTATTTTTTGATCCAAAAATGGACTTAAGTTTCACATTTGAACCAGAGAATTGTATTTTCCATAATTTTCTTACAAAAAAACTAGAGTTTACGGTCAAAAACCCTTATTAGCTCAGATTTTACAGAAATAGATTTTTTTTTTTTCGATTCAAAATGGACTTAAGTTTCACATTTCAACCAGAGAATTGATTTTTCCAATAATTTTCTTACAAAAAACTAGAGTCAAACCCCTTAGTTTCAGATTTTTTTTGACAGAAATGTTTTTTTTTCAATCCAAAAATGGACGGTTAAGTGTTCACATTTGAACCAAAGAATTTATTTTTCCATTAATTTTTCTTGCAAAAAACAAGAGTGTTTACGGTCAAAAAAACCTTAATTAACTCAGATTTTACAGAAAGTTTTTTATTTTTTGATCCAAAAATGGAACTTTAAGTTCACATTTGGAACGCAGAGAATTGTATTTTCCCTAATTTTCTTACAAAAAAAAAACTAAAAAACGGTTCCAAAACCTTTTAGCTCAGATTTTACAGAAATAGTTTTTTTTTTCGGGATCAAAAATGGACTTAAGTTTTCACATTTCAAAGCAGAGAACAAAAAAAAAAAAAATTTTCAAAAAAAATTTTCTTACAAAAAACTAGAGTTTACGGTCAAAAACCCTTATTAGCCCAGATTTTACGGAAATAGTTTATTTTTTCGATCCAAAAAATAGACTCAAGTTTCACATTTGAATCAGAGAATTGTATTTTCCATAATTTTCTTATAAAAAAAACGAGAGTTTACGGTCAAAAACCCTTATTACCTCAGATTTTACGGAAATAGTTTTTATTTTTTCGATCCAAAAATAGACTTAAGTTTCACATTTGAATCAGAGAATTGTATTTTTCCATAATTTTCTTATAAAATAAACTAGAGTTTACGGTCAAAAACCTTAATTAGCTCAGATTTTACAGAAAAAGTTTTATTTTTCAATCCAAAAAAGGACTTAAGTTTCACACTTGAACCAGAGAATTGTATTTTCCATAATTTTCTTACAAAAAACTAGAGTTTACGGTCAAAAACCCTTATTAGCTCAGATTTTACAGAAATAGTTTATTTTTTTTGATCCAAAAATGGACTTAAGTTTTACATTTGAACCAGAGAATTTATTTTCCATAATTTTCTTACAAAAAATATAGTTTACGGTCAAAAACCCTAATTAGCTCAGATTTTACGGAAATAGTTTTATTTTTCGATCCATAAATGGACTTAAGTTTCACATTTGAACCAGAGAATTGTATTTTCCAAAATTTTCCTACAAAAAACTAGAGTTTACGGTCAAAAACCCTTATTAACTCAGATTTTACTGAAATAGTTTTATTTTTCGATCCGAAAAGGACTTAAGTTTCACATTTGAACCAGAGAATTGTATTTTCCATAATTTTCTTACAAAAAACTAGAGTTTACGGTCAAAAACCCTTATTAGCTCAGATTTTACAGAAATAGAATTATTTTTTTGATCCAAAAATGGACTTAAGTTTAACCTAACAAATTGTAACCAACAAATTGTATTTTACATAATTTTCTTACAAAAAACTAGAGTTGACAGTCAAAAATCCTTATTAGCTCAGATTTTACGAAAATAGTGTTATTTTTCGATCCAAAAATGGAGTTAAGTTTCACATTTGAACCAGAGAATTGTATTTTCCATAATTTTCTTACAAAAAACTAGAGTTTACGGTCAAAAACCCTTATTAGCTCAGATTTTACAGAAATAGTTTTATTTTTCGATCCAAAAAAGGACTTAAATTTCACATTTGAACCAGAGAGTTGCATTTTCCATAATTTTCTTACAAAAAACTAGAGTTTACGGTCAAAACCCCTTATTAGCTCAGATTTTACGGAAATAGTTTTATTTTTCGATCCAAAAATGAGTTAAGTTTCACATTTGAACCAAAGAATTGTATTTTCCATAATTTTCTTGCAAAAACAAGAGTTTACGGTCAAAAACACTTATTAACTCAGATTTTACAGAAATAGTTTTATTTTTTTATCCAAAAATGGACTTAAGTTTCACATTTGAACCAGAGAATTGTATTTTCCATAATTTTCTTACAAAAAAACTAGAGTTTACGGTCAAAAACCCTTATTAGCTCAGATTTTACAGAAATAGTTTATTTTTTAGATCCAAAAATGGACTTAAGTTTCAGAATTTGAACCAGAGAATTGTTTTTTTTCCATAATTTTCTTACAAAAAACTAGAGTTTACGGTCAAAACCCTTATTAGCTCAGATTTTACGGAAATAGTTTTATGTTTCGATCCAAAAATGGACTTAAGTTTCACATTTGAACCAGAGAATTGTATTTTTCATAATTTTCTTACAAAAAACTATAGTTTACGGTCAAAAACCCTTATTAACTCAGATTTTACAGAAATAGTTTATTTTTCGATCCATAAATGGAGTTAAGTTTCACATTTGAACCAGAAAATTGTATTTCCATAATTTTCTTACAAAAAACTAGAGTTTACGGTCAAAAACCCTTATTGACTCAGATTTTACAGAAACAGTTTTATTTTTCGATCCAAAAAAGGACTTAAATTTCACATTTGAACCAGAGAATTGCATTTTCCATAATTTTCTTACAAAAAACTAGAGTTTACGGTCAAAAACCCTTATTAGCTCAGATTTTACAGAAATAGTTTTTTTTTCGATCCAAAAATGGACTTAAGTTTCACATTTGAACCAGAGAATTGCATTTTCCATAATTTTCTTACAAAAAACTGGAGTTTACGGTCAAAAACCCTTATTAGCTCAGATTTTACGGAAATAGTTTTATTTTTTCGATCCAAAAATGAGTTAAGTTTCACATTTGAATCAGAGAATTGTATTTTCCATAATTTTCTTGCAAAAAACTAGAGTTTACGGTCAAAAACTCTTATTAACTCAGATTTTACAGAAATAGTTTTATTTTTTGATCCAAAAATGGACTTAAGTTTCACATTTGAACCAGAGAATTGTATTTTCCATAATTTTCTTACAAAAAAACTAGAGTTTACGGTCAAAAACCCTTATTAGTTCAGATTTTACAGAAATAGTTTTTTTTTTATTCAAAAATGGACTTAAGTTTCATATTTGAACCAGAGAATTGTATTTTCCATAATTTTCTTACAAAAAATATAGTTTACGGTCAAAAACCCTAATTAGCTCAGATTTTAGGGAAATAGTTTTATTTTTCGATCCAAAAATGGACTTAAGTTTCACATTTGAACCAGAGAATTGTATTTTTCATAATTTTCTTACAAAAAACTATAGTTTACGGTCAAAAACCCTTATTAACTCAGATTTTACAGAAATAGTTTTTTTTTTCGATCCATAAATGGAGTTAAGTTTCACATTTGAACCAGAAAAATTGTATTTTCCATAATTTTCTTACAAAAAACTAGAGTTTACGGTCAAAAACCCTTGTTGACTCAGATTTTTACAGAAACAGTTTTTTTTTCGATCCAAAAAAGGACTTAAATTTCACATTTGAACCAGAGAATTGCATTTTCCATAATTTTCTTACAAAAAACTGGAGTTTACGGTCAAAACCCCTTATTAGCTCAGATTTTACGGAAATAGTTTTATTTTTCGATCCAAAAATGAGTTAAGTTTCACATTTGAACCAAAGAATTGTATTTTCCATAATTTTCTTGCAAAAAACAAGAGTTTACGGTCAAAAACCCTTATTAACTCAGATTTTACAGAAACAGTTTTATTTTTCGATCCAAAAAATGGACTTAAGTTTCACATTTGAACCAGAGAATTGTATTTTCCATAATTTTCTTACAAAAAAACTAGAGTTTACGGTCAAAAAAAACCCTTATTAGCTCAGATTTTACAGAAATAGTTTATTTTTTAGATCCAAAAATGGACTTAAGTTTCAGAATTTGAACCAGAGAATTTTTTTTCCATAATTTTCTTACAAAAAACTAGAGTTTACGGTCAAAAACCCTTATTAGCTCAGATTTTACGGAAATAGTTTTATGTTTCGATCCAAAAATGGACTTAAGTTTCACATTTGAACCAGAGAATTGTATTTTTTCATAATTTTCTTACAAAAAACTATAGTTTTTACGGTCAAAAACCCTTATTAACTCAGATTTTACAGAAATAGTTTATTTTTCGATCCATAAATGGAGTTAAGTTTCACATTTGAACCAGAAATTGTATTTTCCATAATTTTCTTACAAAAAACTAAAGTTTACGGTCAAAAACCCTTATTGACTCAGATTTTACAGAAACAGTTTTATTTTTCGATCCAAAAAAGGACTTAAATTTCACATTTGAACCAGAGAATTGCATTTTCCATAATTTTCTTACAAAAAACTAGAGTTTTACGGTCAAAAACCCTTATTAGCTCAGATTTTACAGAAATAGTTTATTTTTTCGATCCAAAAATGGACTTAAGTTTCACATTTGAACCAGAGAATTGCATTTTCCATAATTTTCTTACAAAAAACTGGAGTTTACGGTCAAAAACCCTTATTAGCTCAGATTTTACGGAAATAGTTTTATTTTTCGATCCAAAAATGAGTTAAGTTTCACATTTGAATCAGAGAATTGTATTTTCCATATTTTTCTTGCAAAAAAACTAGAGTTTACGGTCAAAAACTCTTATTAACTCAGGTTTTACAGAAATAGTTTTATTTTTTGATCCAAAAATGGACTTAAGTTTCACATTTGAACCAGAGAATTGTATTTTCCATAATTTTCTTACAAAAAAAACTAGAGTTTACGGTCAAAAACCCTTATTAGTTCAGATTTTACAGAAATAGTTTTTTTTTATTCAAAAATGGACTTAAGTTTCATATTTGAACCAGAGAATTGTATTTTCCATAATTTTCTTACAAAAATATAGTTTACGGTCAAAAACCCTAATTAGCTCAGATTTTAGGGAAATAGTTTTATTTTTCGATCCAAAAATGGACTTAAGTTTCACATTTGAACCAGAGAATTGTATTTTTCATAATTTTCTTACAAAAAACTATAGTTTACGGTCAAAAACCCTTATTAACTCAGATTTTACAGAAATAGTTTATTTTTCGATCCATAAATGGAGTTAAGTTTCACATTTGAACCAGAAAATTGTATTTTCCATAATTTTCTTACAAAAAACTAGAGTTTACGGTCAAAAACCCTTGTTGACTCAGATTTTACAGAAACAGTTTTTTTTTTCGATCCAAAAAAGGACTTAAATTTCACATTTGAACCAGAGAATTGCATTTTCCATAATTTTCTTACAAAAAACTGGAGTTTACGGTCAAAACCCCTTATTAGCTCAGATTTTACGGAAATAGTTTTATTTTTCGATCCAAAATGAGTTAAGTTTCACATTTGAACCAAAGAATTGTATTTTCCATAATTTTCTTGCAAAAAACAAGAGTTTACGGTCAAAAACCCTTATTAACTCAGATTTTACAGAAATAGTTTTATTTTTTGATCCAAAATGGACTTAAGTTTCACATTTGAACCAGAGAATTGTATTTTCCATAATTTTCTTACAAAAAAAAAAAACTAGAGTTTACGGTCAAAACCCCTTATTAGCTCAGATTTTACAGAAATAGTTTTTTTTTTTTTTCGATTCAAAATGGACTTAAGTTTCACATTTCAACCAGAGAATTGAATTTTCCATAATTTTCTTACAAAAAAAAAAAACTAGAGTTTACGGTCAAAAACCCTTATTAGCCCAGATTTTACGGAAATAGTTTTTATTTTTTCGATCCAAAATAGACTCAAGTTTCACATTTGAATCAGAGAATTGTATTTTCCATAATTTTCTTATAACAAAACGAGAGTTTACGGTCAAAAACCCTTATTAGCTCAGATTTTACGGAAATAGTTTATTTTTTCGATCCAAAAATAGACTTAAGTTTCACATTTGAATCAGAGAATTGTATTTTCCATAATTTTTCTTATAAAATAAACTAGAGTTTACGGTCAAAAACCTTAATTAGCTCAGATTTTACAGAAAAAGTTTTATTTTTTTCGATCCAAAAAAGGACTTAAGTTTCACTCTTGAACCAGAGAATTGTATTTTCCATAATTTTCTTACAAAAAACTAGAGTTTACGGTCAAAAACCTTATTAGCTCAGATTTTACAGAAATAGTTTATTTTTTTGATCCAAAAATGGACTTAAGTTTCACATTTGAACCAGAGAATTTATTTTCCATAATTTTCTTACAAAAAAATATAGTTTACGGTCAAAAACCCTAATTAGCTCAGATTTTACGGAAATAGTTTTATTTTTCGATCCATAAATGGACTTAAGTTTCACATTTGAACCAGAGAATTGTATTTTTCCAAAATTTTCTTACAAAAAACTAGAGTTTACGGTCAAAAAACCCTTATTAACTCAGATTTTACTGAAATAGTTTTATTTTTGGATCCGAAAAGGACTTAAGTTTCACATTTGAACCAGAGAATTGTATTTTCCATAATTTTCTTACAAAAAACTAGAGTTTACGGTCAAAAACCCTTATTAGCTCAGATTTTACAGAAATAGTTTATTTTTTAGATCCAAAAATGGACTTAAGTTTCAGAATTTGAACCAGAGAATTTTGTTTTTTCCATAATTTTCTTACAAAAAACTAGAGTTTACGGTCAAAAACCCTTATTAGCTCAGATTTTACGGAAATAGTTTTATTTTTCGATCCAAAAAAGGACTTAAATTTCACATTTGAACCAGAGAGTTGCATTTTTCCATAATTTTTTCTTACAAAAAACTAGAGTTTACGGTCAAAAACCCTTATTAGCTCAGATTTTACAGAAACAGTTTTATTTTTCGATCCAAAAAAGGACTTAAATTTCACATTTGAACCAGAGAATTGCATTTTCCATAATTTTCTTACAAAAAACTAGAGTTTACGGTCAAAAACCCTTATTAGCTCAGATTTTAACAGAAATAGTTTATTTTTTCGATCCAAAAATGGACTTAAGTTTCACATTTGAACCAGAGAATTGCATTTTCCATAATTTTCTTACAAAAAACTGGAGTTTACGGTCAAAAAACCCTTATTAGCTCAGATTTTACGGAAATAGTTTTATTTTTCGATCCAAAAATGGACTTAAGTTTCACATTTGAACCAGAGAATTGTATTTTCCATAATTTTCTTACAAAAAAAAACTAGAGTTTACGGTCAAAAACCCTTATTAGTTCAGAATTTACAGAAATAGTTTTTTTTTTATTCAAAAATGGACTTAAGTTTCATATTTGAACCAGAGAATTGTATTTTCCATAATTTTTCTTACAAAAAATATAGTTTACGGTCAAAACCCTAATTAGCTCAGATTTTAGGGAAATAGTAGTTTATTTTTCGATCCAAAAATGGACTTAAGTTTCACATTTGAACCAGAGAATTGCATTTTCCATAATTTCCTTGCAAAAAACTAGAGTTTACGGTCAAAAAACCCTTATTAACTCATATTTTACAGAAATAGTTTTATTTTTTGATCCAAAAATGGACTTAAGTTTCACATTTGAACCAGAGAATTGTATTTTCCATAATTTTTCTTACAAAAAAAACTAGAGTTTACGGTCAAAAACCCTTATTAGTTCAGATTTTACAGAAATAGTTTTTTTTTTTATTCAAAAATGGACTTAAGTTTCATATTTGAACCAGAGAATTGTATTTTCCATAATTTTCTTACAAAAAATATAGTTTACGGTCAAAAACCCTAATTAGCTCAGATTTTAGGGAAATAGTTTATTTTTCGATCCAAAAATGGACTTAAGTTTCAAATTTGAACCAGAGAATTGTATTTTTCATAATTTTCTTACAAAAAACTATAGTTTACGGTCAAAAACCCTTATTAACTCAGATTTTACAGAAATAGTTTATTTTTCGATCCATAAATGGAGTTAAGTTTCACATTTGAACCAGAAAATTGTATTTTCCATAATTTTTCTTACAAAAACTAGAGTTTACGGTCAAAAACCCTTATTGACTCAGATTTTACAGAAACAGTTTTATTTTTCAATCCAAAAAAGGACTTAAATTTCACATTTGAACCAGAGAATTGCATTTTCCATAATTTTCTTACAAAAAACTAGAGTTTACGGTCAAAAACCCTTATTAGCTCAGATTTTACGGAAATAGTTTTATTTTTCGATCCAAAAATGAGTTAAGTTTCACATTTGAACCAAAGAATTGTATTTTCCATAATTTTCTTGCAAAAAAACAAGAGTTTACGGTCAAAAACCATTATTAACTCAGATTTTACAGAAATAGTTTTATTTTTTGATCCAAAAATGGACTTAAGTTTCACATTTGAACCAGAGAATTGTATTTTCCATAATTTTCTTACAAAAAAAACTAGAGTTTACGGTCAAAAAACCCTTATTAGCTCAGATTTTACAGAAATAGTTTTTTTTCGATTCAAAATGGACTTAAGTTTCACATTTCAACCAGAGAATTGAATTTTTCCATAATTTTCTTACAAAAAACTAGAGTTTACGGTCAAAAACCCTTATTAGCCCAGATTTTACGGAAATAGTTTATTTTTTTCGATCCAAAAATAGACTCAAGTTTCACATTTTGAATCAGAGAATTGTATTTTCCATAATTTTCTTATAAAAAAAACGAGAGTTTACGGTCAAAAACCCTTATTAGCTCAGATTTTACGGAAATAGTTTTTATTTTTTCGATCCAAAAATAGACTTAAGTTTCACATTTGAATCAGAGAATTGTATTTTCCATAATTTTCTTATAAAATAAACTAGAGTTTACGGTCAAAAACCTTAATTAGCTCAGATTTTACAGAAATAGTTTTATTTTTTCGATCCAAAAATGGACTTAAGTTTCACATTTGAACCAGAGAATTGCATTTTCCATAATTTTTCTTACAAAAAACTGGAGTTTACGGTCAAAAACCCTTATTAGCTCAGATTTACGGAAATAGTTTTATTTTTCGATCCAAAAATGGACTTAAGTTTCACATTTGAACCAGAGAATTGTATTTTCCATAATTTTCTTTCAAAAAACTAGAGTTTACGGTCAAAAACCCTTATTAGTTCAGAATTTACAGAAATAGTTTTTTTTTATTCAAAAATGGACTTAAGTTTCATATTTGAACCAGAGAATTGTATTTTCCATAATTTTCTTACAAAAAATATAGTTTACGGTCAAAAACCCTAATTAGCTCAGATTTTAGGGAAATAGTTTTATTTTTCGATCCAAAAATGGACTTAAGTTTCACATTTGAACCAGAGAATTGCATTTTCCGTAATTTTCTTGCAAAAAACTAGAGTTTACGGTCAAAAACCCTTATTAACTCATATTTTACAGAAATAGTTTTATTTTTTGATCCAAAAATGGACTTAAGTTTCACATTTGAACCAGAGAATTGTATTTTCCATAATTTTCTTACAAAAAAACTAGAGTTTACGGTCAAAAACCCTTATTAGTTCAGATTTTACAGAAATAGTTTTTTTTTATTCAAAAATGGACTTAAGTTTCATATTTGAACCAGAGAATTGTATTTTCCATAATTTTCTTACAAAAAATATAGTTTACGGTCAAAAACCCTAATTAGCTCAGATTTTTAGGGAAATAGTTTTATTTTTCGATCCAAAAATGGACTTAAGTTTCAAATTTGAACCAGAGAATTGTATTTTTCATAATTTTCTTACAAAAAAACTATAGTTTACGGTCAAAAACCCTTATTAACTCAGATTTTACAGAAATATAGTTTATTTTTCGATCCATAAATGGAGTTAAGTTTCACATTTGAACCAGAAAATTGTATTTTCCATAATTTTCTTACAAAAAACTAGAGTTTACGGTCAAAAAACCCTTATTGACTCAGATTTTACAGAAACAGTTTTATTTTTCAATCCAAAAAAGGACTTAAATTTCACATTTGAACCAGAGAATTGCATTTCCATAATTTTCTTACAAAAAACTAGAGTTTACGGTCAAAAAAACCCTTATTAGCTCAGATTTTACGGAAATAGTTTTATTTTTCGATCCAAAAATGAGTTAAGTTTCACATTTGAACCAAAGAATTGTATTTTCCATAATTTTCTTGCAAAAAACAAGAGTTTACGGTCAAAAACCATTATTAACTCAGATTTTACAGAAATAGTTTTTATTTTTTGATCCAAAAATGGACTTAAGTTTCACATTTGAACCAGAGAATTGTATTTTCCATAATTTTCTTACAAAAAACTAGAGTTTACGGTCAAAAAACCCTTATTAGCTCAGATTTTACAGAAATAGTTTTTTTTTCGATTCAAAATGGACTTAAGTTTCACATTTCAACCAGAGAATTGATTTTCCATAATTTTCTTACAAAAAACTAGAGTTTACGGTCAAAAACCCTTATTAGCCCAGATTTTACGGAAATAGTTTATTTTTTTTCGATCCAAAAATAGACTCAAGTTTCACATTTGAATCAGAGAATTGTATTTTTCCATAATTTTCTTATAAAAAAAACGAGAGTTTACGGTCAAAAAACCCTTATTAGCTCAGATTTTACGGAAATAGTTTATTTTTTCGATCCAAAAATAGACTTAAGTTTCACATTTGAATCAGAGAATTGTATTTTCCATAATTTTCTTATAAAATAAACTAGAGTTTACGGTCAAAAACCTTAATTAGCTCAGATTTTACAGAAAAAGCTTTATTTTTCGATCCAAAAAAGGACTTAAGTTTCACACTTGAACCAGAGAATTGTATTTTCCATAATTTTCTTACAAAAAAACTAGAGTTTTACGGTCAAAAAAACCCTTATTAGCTCAGATTTTACAGAAATAGTTTATTTTTTTGATCCAAAAATGGACTTAAGTTTCACATTTGAACCAGAGAATTTATTTTCAATAATTTTCTTACAAAGAACTATAGTTTACGGTCAAAAACCCTAATTAGCTCAGATTTTACGGAAATAGTTTTATTTTTCGATCCATAAATGGACTTAAGTTTCACATTTGAACCAGAGAATTGTATTTTCCAAAATTTTCCTACAAAAAACTAGAGTTTACGGTCAAAAACCCTTATTAGTTCAGATTTTACAGAAATAGTTTTTTTTATTCAAAAAAATGGACTTAAGTTTCATATTTGAACCAGAGAATTGTATTTTTCCATAATTTTTCTTACAAAAAATATAGTTTACGGTCAAAAACCCTAATTAGCTCAGATTTTAGGGAAATTGTTTTATTTTTCGATCCAAAAATTGGACTTAAGTTTCACATTTGAACCAGAAGAATTGTATTTTTCATAATTTTCTTACTTACAAAAAACTATAGTTTACGGTCAAAAACCCTTATTAACTCAGATTTTACAGAAATAGTTTTATTTTTCGATCCATAAATGGAGTTAAGTTTCACATTTGAACCAGGAAAATTGTATTTTCCATAATTTTCTTACAAAAAACTAGAGTTTACGGTCAAAAACCCTTATTGACTCAGATTTTACAGAAACAGTTTTATTTTTCAATCAAAAAAAAGGACTTAAATTTCACATTTGAACCAGAGAATTGCATTTTCCATAATTTTCTTACAAAAAAACTAGAGTTTACGGTCAAAAACCCTTATTAGCTCAGATTTTACAGAAATAGTTTATTTTTTCGATCCAAAAATGGACTTAAATTTCACATTTGAACCAGAGAATTGCATTTTCCATAATTTTCTTACAAAAAACTGGAGTTTACGGTCAAAAACCCTTATTAGCTCAGATTTTACGGCAAACGGAAATAGTTTTATTTTTCGATCCAAAATGAGTTAAGTTTCACATTTGAACCAAAGAATTGTATTTTCCATAATTTTCTTGCAAAAACAAAAAACAAGAGTTTACGGTCAAAACCCTTATTAACTCAGATTTTACAGAAATAGTTTTTATTTTTTGATCCAAAAATGGACTTAAGTTTCACATTTGAGCCAGAGAATTGTATTTTCCATAATTTTCTTACAAAAAAAATAGAGTTTACGGTCAAAAACCCTTATTAGCTCAGATTTTACAGAAATAGTTTTTTTTTTTCGATTCAAAAAATGGACTTAAGTTTCCTATTTGAACCAGAGAATTGTATTTTCCATAATTTTCTTACAAAAAACTATAGTTTACGATCAAAAACCCTAATTAGCTCAGATTTTAGGAAAATAGTTTTATTTTTTTTCGATCCAAAAATGGACTTAAGTTTCACATTTGAAAGCTACGATCGTAATGAATGATACTTGTTATCAGAAAAAATGTCAATTGCCAAAAAAAAAAGAAAAAAAGGAAAAAAAAAATGAGGGGAGGGGCAAAAAAGTTGGATGGGGGGAGGCAACCTTCGAGTTTGAGTTTTATTTTTCGATCCAAAAATGAGTTAAGTTTCACATTTGAACCAGAGAATTGTATTTTCCATAATTTTCTTGCAAAAAACTAGAGTTTACGGTCAAAAACCCTTATTAATCAGATTTTACAGAAATAGTTTTATTTTTTGATCCAAAAATGGACTTAAATTTCACATTTGAACAGAGAATTGTATTTTCCATAATTTTCTTACAAAAAAAACCAGAGTTTACGGTCAAAAACCCTTATTAGCTCTTCAGATTTTACAGAAATAGTTTTTTTTCGATTCAAAAATGGACTTAAGTTTCATATTTGAACCAGAGAATTGTATTTTCCATAATTTTCTTACAAAAAACTATAGTTTACGGTCAAAACCCTAATTAGCTCAGATTTTAGGGAAATAGTTTTATTTTTCGATCCAAAAATGGACTTAAGTTTCACATTTGAACGAGAGAATTGTATTTTCCATAATTTTCGTACAAAAAACTAGAGTTTAAGGTAAAAAAAACCCTTATTACTCAGATTTTACAGAAATAGTTTATTTTTCAATCCGAAAATGGACTTAAGTTTCACATTTGAAAGCTACGATCGTAATGAATGATACTTGTTATCAGAAAAAATGTCAATTGCCAAAAAAAAGAAAAAAAAAAGGAAAAAAAAATCAAAAAAAAATGAGGGGAGGGGGCAAAAAAGTTGGATGGGGGGGGGAGCACCCTTCGAGTTTGAGGATAGGGGACCTTTGTGGGTTCATGTCTCTGCTGGTTAGGGTCATTGGTGCTTATGATCCTTGATGGTTCGTACTCACATACACCTTACTACTTGATTTGCAAGGATTTCTAAGGTTTGTTCTGAATTTCTTTATTAAAATTATTTTCTTGCCATCTACATCTCTCTTAGTATCAACTTTTTAGTATACTATAACGTTGGACCTTATTTTAAACTGACAACACTGTTCAAACACAACTTGTGTATTATACAGAACACATCGGAGAGGTAAAGCTAGGTCAATTCAGAATGTCATTCTATCATCATTAACCATATTCATAGATTGATGTTGTCTCAAATTTATAACAAATTGCCTGAGTTAACAACCCCGAGGGGTTACCTTAGCTGATAATCAGTTTAACCCTTTTTTTCCACCTTCATACAATCAAATTCGCAAATCCCTTAACCCTTTTTGCAAATGTCAATCAAATAATTCTGATTGTAATATCCAATTTTTTAATAGCAAACTACTCTCGAGTTAAACTTCAATCCTCAAATTCCTTACCCCTTTTTGCAAATGTCAATCATACAATTCTGATTGTAACATCCAATTTTTTTATAACAAACTACTCTCTCGAGTTACACTCCAATCCGCAAATCCCTTACCCCTTTTTGCAAATGTCAGTCAAACAATTCCCATTGTAACATCCAATTTTTTTAATGACAAACTACTCTCGAGTTAAGGCAATCTTCCAAAAAATCAGAAAAACCAGTCGCTTTTTTGCAATGTCTACGTGATACTGTAGTGTCTCAGGTGTAAGTTTCTATAGTTTTCAAAACATGTTTTTAATCACGTGTAGAAATCCCAATAACATTGGAAGGAACGTAATCTACCCAAATACCATAGATACATGCTCTGGAAATGTTTTCCTATAGCTTCTAGCAAAATGTTATGGGAATTCCAATAGCCTCTAGCAAATTCCATAGATACATTCTACTAGGGTTTTTCTTCTATTTCATTAAGTTATTTATTAAGTTGATTTTCTCAGACTCGTAACTTTTGATGAGTAACACTAAACTTGATGAATCTTATATATTTGAAATCAGCATTTTTACCTGATTCTTTTCATGTATTTATTGAAATCAAAATTATGTTTTTAGAATTTCGGTTACTATTGAGCCGAATCACTCCTTACTTACAGTTCGTTACCACATACTGTTTGATTTTTCAAGCACCTGGGCTTGTGACAGTAATTTTTTTTACAAATAAATATTGTCTTACCTTAAACTTACCTTTATTCACCGTTATAATGCTGGTTCTATTCGTCAGCTTTTGACAAACTAAGTTTTGTATCTTGCCAATTTTTTTCTTTTAATTTTGTAACTGAGTAAAAGGAGGGTATTAAAACAAGCTGGGTAAATTAGGAATTAATAATACTTATTTAATCATTGGCAGCGCAATGGCACTGCCTAAGTAAAGAACGATGTTGGCAAAATGTATTATTAATTTTCTTTTCCATATCAGGGCACTTTGTATCGAAGGAGCTGTCGTAGAAACTTACAAAATGGCTCATTTTGATTGGAAATTGGAACGGCTAGTGCCCTTTTTAATAGTCGAAAGTGATTGGAAGGCAACTAACATCCCTTCCACGCCCACCATTTCCCCAAACGCATCCAATCCAAATTTTGAGATGGCCATTTTGTTCAGCGTAGTTGTTTTTCAGATAGAAAATATGTTTTTGAGGAGGACAGTCCCCCACAACCCTTAGGGCAAGGGTTGTAAGTTATGCCCTGGGGATATATAGGTTTTTATAGAAAGCGTTGTCGTAGTAACTTCAAAAAGAGCTCGCTCGATTGGAAATTCAAAGGGCTAGTGCCCTTTTTAATAGTCGAAAGTGATTGGAGGGCAACTAACCCCCTTCTCACGCCCACCTTTTCCCCAAAAACACTCCAGTCAAAATTTTGAGATAGCCATTTTGTTCAATGTAGTTGGAAATTCTGAAAATTAGGTCTTTGAGGATGCCAACCCCCCCCCCCCTCCCCCACATCCCTTAGGGCAAGGGTTATATGTTATGCCCTCGGGGCATATACAGTTTTCAAGCAAAGCGTTGACGTAGAAACTTCAAAAATGGGCTCATTCGATTGAAATTTGGAATGGCTAGTGCCCTTTTTAATAGTCGAAAGTGATTGGAAGCAACTATCACCCCTTCCACGCCCATTATTTCTCCAAACACATCCAATCAAAATTTTGAGATAGCCATTTTGTTCAATGTAGCTGAAAGTTTTGGAAATTATATTTTTTGAGCAGGAAACTCCCCAGCAGTCTTCGAGGCATGGGTTTATAAATTATGCCCTGGGGCCATTTAAGGTTTTTATTGAAAGCTTTGTCGTAAAAACGTCAAAAAGGGCTCATTCAATTGGAAATTCAAAGGGTAAGTGCTCTTTTTAACAGTCAAAATTGATTGGAGGGCAACTAACCCCCCTCTCAAGCCCACCTTTTTCCCCAAACACATCCAATTTAGAACAAAAATAGAATCAAATGATCTACCAAGCGTACAACTACCACACATCTGTATTAATAAATAAATGAAACCCAAAACAAGCAGAAATTAAAATAAATCAAACTCAAAACGAGCAGAAATTAATCTGAGTAGGGTTCTAAACCCTATGCTTTCTAAAAGCCAGAATATAATTTGTGCTTTGCTGAAAGTCAGCTTTGGTCAGCAGGGGAAAAAGTTTACGTTTATTAAGTATTAAAAGATGCTGATACGTTTGTGTTTCAATTCTGGCTACAATAAGTCTGTTTTTTCACTAAGAGCAACAATAAACGAAGCTAACTGATAAATTCCTTTAGTAACTATAAAATAAGCATCAATATAATACCTTAACGTCCAGTTTCCAACAAGAAATGCAGCAACAAGCCAAAAAATATGTCCAACGAGGAAAATTAAAGAGTAATCTCTATACCCTGAAAAAACATAATTTATCTTGTATGCAGCTTTACAAACAACCTTCAACTTATATTTACCAGATCGACTGTCCTCACCCTTACAGCATTATGCGTAATGCACAAGTTTGGTGGCATAAATATGGCAAGCTTTGGATCAAAAATTTATTCCTATTATTTAGTAACATATTTCCTGCTTTTTTGACAGTTCGGTATTAAGCTGCCGTATAACGTTATGGCCCCAACTGAATCGATTTCACAGGTCTACTAAACGATTTGATATTTTTTCTTGACTTGTCTTAACCCAAAAGACATTTGATAAATTGGTAAATTATGGCAAGAAGTTTATGATCCCCATTCTATTGCAACCTTTAGAATTGATCAGACACTTTAATTTTATTTTTCTTACTTTATTCTTTTAACATAAATCATTGCGTAGCATTTATCTTATTTACTCACAGAAGACACTTATCCAATGAATTTAGAGACGATGCTTAATATGAATTTGTTTCTCTTTTTTCTGTCTTGTAGAGTATTGTCTCATTATTCAATCTACTCATATTTCTGTCAAGGCCGTATCCAGGGGGGTTACCCCGGTTTGAACCCCCCCCCCCAAAAAAAAAAAAAAAAAAATTTGACCGAGTCGAAAATAAGCCGAAAATTAGTAAAACCTAGGTAAAAAATCAGTAAAATTAGTCGAAAAAACTGAGTCAAAAAATAGTAACCCCCCCCCCCCCCCCCGAAAAAAAATCCTGGATCCACCCTTGATTTTCTGTATTTTCCATCTATAAATTCATCAATTTCTTCGACCACGCTGTGCCTTTCCGTTTTTGATTAAAGTGAAATAAAAAAAGTGAATTAAAGTGAATTAATTAAATAAAGTGAATTAACTAAAGTGCAATGAACCTGGCAAGATTTAACTTTATCTGAATAAGCTTAAGGAATAGCGAAAATTTTACTGTCTAATCAAAGTTTTGTCAGTAAGACACAATTCAGGTTAATTGAATTAGTTAATCTATTTATTATTGAAAGATAAAATGGTTACAACTCTTCAAGAACAATAAACAATCTTATTTGCTTATAAGACAGATAGCTCAGAAGATGGGGGTGAAATCCCATCTCTGTTTCATACTTACGGACAAACGCACAACAAGTCAGATAATAGAAAGTCCAATTTTCCTACGCTGTTTGAATAAGATACTCTTGTCATTATATTGCTGCT
The DNA here is from genome assembly GCA_027921565.1 of Artemia sinica. Classification (NCBI taxonomy): domain Eukaryota; kingdom Metazoa; phylum Arthropoda; class Branchiopoda; order Anostraca; family Artemiidae; genus Artemia; species Artemia sinica. Next base: position 3,168,345 of record CM051265.1, on the reverse strand, counting down.
CATTAGCTGATTTGCTTTCCAGTTTATCCGTGGGGTTCAAAGTGGAGTTTACTGGTATGAAATACTTGACAACTGGCGTTTTATTATTTAGAGACACCGTTTTAGCAGTGTCTCCCTAATCCCGCCCCCGGAAAATTTATCAAACGAACAACTACCCTTGGACACTTTCCGCCGGGTGAATACGAGAAGCGCCAGTTCTGCCGGGTGAATTTTTCTATTCTGCCAGGCGAATTCTTCTAAGCTAAGTAATAGGCTAAGCAAGCTATAAAAATAATAAGAAAAGCAAAGGTTCCGCCGGGAAATTTTATGATCGCATCATCACAGCCATTGTAGCTTATCTCGTGCCGTTGAGGGCTGCGCCGGCCGCAATGGGGGTAGAATAGATAAATGGGTGACCGCGCCACTCGCTGAACGCGAGAAAATAAAATACGTAACTATATATATGTAACCTCTTTTCCTCGAGTTTATCTTCTTGACAATTACCTCTAATGTTATGTAGAAATCAGATTCCCGGGAGCGTTTACCAATGGAGACATACGAACTAGTTATCTGCTGTGGCGATTAGATACAGACATGTAAAATAAAGCAAACACAAATCGAAAAGCAATAGTTTTATTGAGACTTTACATTTAGGTGTACAACAGTGCTTCGCTTCAACTGACAATGACAGAGGCAAAGATGATAATGATCAAATAATTCTGACAAATGAATGGCCAATAATAATTCTGACAAACGAATGCATGCGAATGCCAATGATAATAATAACAATATTAATCACGCGAAAAACACTTTTCTTCACTATATATCCTAAGTAACGATCATATGCCGTGAGAGCTATTTCACAATTGGCCCAAGTCCTGTGGAGGGCCTGCCACCTCATCATTATGTGGACGAACTCACTTCATTATGCTCACTGACCGTCCAATAATTTGTTTTAAATATTTCTGATGATAAACATTATAACTTAAGCTTCCTGTGAATTCTGTATCTGGTGATTTTTTTATTACCAAATATCTTAGCGAAATTCAAAACCGAATAGCGTCGTTGTTTGGCTGAGGCTAAAATGCAATTTCTGATTTTGCTGATTAAGAACTTTCTTTTTTGAAACTAGATTTAAACTTAATTAGAGGAAGTTTAATTTATGTCGGAATTATCTTTAGAAGGAAAGAATTTTTGTATTTTAAATATATCACATATTACTCACGGTACATATTACCCTTCCAATTATTTAATGACGTCCCGTCATTAGGACTTGCTTGCCCTTGGGTTTCTGAAATATTCACTATTTTATTTACTATTGGCCCTACGTAATTTTAATTGACATTGTATTATTTTATACTTTTATATAAGCTTAATTAGGAGTGCTAAAATTTTCTCTAGTACTTTTCTTATTTTATTATATATCCCTTTCTAAAGTTCATCTACTGGACTAAAATTATCTATGGTTCTAGCCTAGCTACTATACTAAAGATTTCTTTTCTTTTTCTACATCTAACACTGATGACTTTTAAATTTCCAACAAAGTTGGGGCTATTCTACCTTTACATAAGATTTTTTTTGAGAATTCACCTTTTTACGAGTTTTTTTTTTGATTTTGCTGACTATAGGGCACACTGCTTCCTATCTAGGCTAAATTAAATGAATAGTACGACAACACTACACATAACTCTTCCTGAACATCTAACACTACATATAAGAACGATTTACAACACACAATATTATGTTTACCATGTTCACTGGTAAACATTAGAACACTTTCACTGGGAATGTTTGCTATGTAATATTAATGATAGGATATTGGAATTTTTAAGTTATCGAAGTTATTGAAATTTAACATAAGTAAATTCACACCTATTTCATCACCTTCTTGTCTCTTAGCGTACTCAATCCTTCTGTTGTAAATTATGGTCCTTCACTCCTTTCGTCTTGGCAAAATTTTTTAAAACACTTACAATAGCTTCTTCACAGAATAGTTTGAGTATGGCTATGTTCATCTTGGACGAAATGCTCTCTCCAATTGTCAAACGAGAAATGATACTTCCAACTACAGGTGCGTGGGAATATGCTATCAGAGTTCATTCTCACCTGCTTTTTTGATAGTTCATGAGGTACATTGTCTTTAAGGGTTAAACACTGGGACTGTTGGGACTTGGGACTTGATCTATTATCAACACAGTCCGGATTGGGTTGATTTTCTTCTCAGCAAATCGTTCTTGGGATATTTTCAAGTACACAAAGAATTTAATTCTCGTATAAAATTGTTCGTTGTGCATTAGAGGTTACAGTCCTCTTATAAAATTTGTTCTTGCCTGGCTTGCGTCTATTAGCTTTTGGCGGGATTCCTTGGTTAATCACAGGGGAATTGATATTTGGATTTGGAATGGGTCAAACATCAAAGTTTAGTGACTCCTTCTGCATATGTCTTTAAGTTGTGGGAGGGGTATATTGTCCCTGAGTGGTTAGTCACTGGGGGTTAATTTTGGTTTCTGTAATTCAATGGTTGGTTTTGCAGGTCCATTTTTCAGAAATTATCTCGTAACATTTATGGGATAACAAAGATATTAACTTTTCACATTTTATAGAGGTGATAGGATATTGGAATTCCGAGAAAATGGTCGAAAGGGATTCGACGCGTGAATCTGCGACACATAAATAATCTTTGGGTTCATGAAATATCATGACTACACAGTCATATGGTACGTGGGTCCATAAGAATTATCAAGGGTGATATTTATGTACTTATATCTTGTGCTAATCGATGGGGTTCTCAGGACTTCTGTGATTATATAGTTAGATAATTCACTGGATACTGAGATTCAAATATAGTGTTACCTGATACGTAATATGGTTCGTGGCCGAGGAAACAACGATCAAAGTAACTATAATTTTTGTAAGCGAAGCTGGGATGAAAATTGCCTGGAATCTATGGTGAGTACTCTTCGTTGGTTGATTTATGATGAAAATAGATGCTACTATGTTGTATCTGCACTGGACTATGCATTGTAATGATCGATTCCCTATATGTCAAACCACTTCCTGTAATAAAAATAACAAGGCAGATCATACGTTCTTTAAAATCAAGTAGTCTTAATACATAATAAACAATACGATTAGGTGCATTTTAGGGTGAATGTTACCCCTACAAGACAATATGAAATAGATACACTAATTTACTACGTAAATATTGATTTTAATAAAACGACATTATTATCATGTTGGTTTCAGATACATAGAATTCCCATTGGGAAATCAAAAACAGAGATTTCTTCTAATTTGTTTTGAGAAAGGAAACGACGATACAAGGCTTATTTAATTCTTCAACGCTTATTGAATTCTCCCTTAGATTTCAAACAATCATTTAAACATAAGTTACTCTACATTGTTAATTTGAGGTCTCAGTTTACAACATATTTCATGCCTTCATTGTTCACGCACGTCCGTGCTGTTTAAGAAACGCATGTTGCAGCGTCATGGCCACACGGTTTTACGTAAACGACACTTACAATGGGGGAACGAGACATAGCAAGGACGAGTGAAGACCTCTATCCCCACTCGTTTTTTCTAATGTCTACCCTTTTTCTTGGCTTAGACGTTCTCATGGGGGTTCCGGGTTTAACTTCTGCATTTCAGTCGTTTCCCCGTGTTCTTCCTTTGGGTTTTGCCTTCTTAGTCTCAGGATTTTTCCATAATTAAAAGTCAGTAAGATTCTAATAGTCAGGGAAATTGCAAACACGAATATACGGTCAGTAGTATGTTCCACCAGAAATTGGTTGAGAATAATCCGCATCTATTATCCACATATGTTAATATCTGGTCTTCATTTGTAAATAGGGGAATCTGCGAGTCTAATGCTTCTCTTATTTTTGTAAGCCTTAATGTCCCTTTATTTTTTTCTATTTTGACCATATCGAGGTTTACATTTCCTCACTCTCTATATGGGAATAGTGTACGACAGGTTAATTGCCTTAAAATCGATTATTTTAGGACTTATTATATTTGCGCTCGTGGTAATTAACGGCGTTCGAACAGTTGACTCTTTAGTTACAAGTCGACATCCTTGTTTTTATGATTATCGTACCCACATCTTGTAACAGTAATTCTTTTTTCTGTAACTTGGATCTATTCTTTCCGTATTACTATAACAAGACAAAGTTCCAACGGTTTTTCTTGGAATAGAAAATAACCAAAGATCATTTCTAAGGTGTATGAATATTTCTCGTTTAGTACTTCCGATCATGGCTTCTTTCAGCTGGACTGGATACATCGTACTGGAATGGTACGGGTAGACTTTTTATATTAAAGGAAATTATTCGAATTAATTATATGCAATGTGACTTTTTAATTAGAATTTGTTTTCGGGAACTGATATATGTTGAACAGACGATATCAGACGGTTTTGATTCATGCGAAGCCATGATATATGTTGAACAAAATTTTTCTACAGCATTTTTATAATTGTATGATTTTTACTTGTGTGCTAAAAGTTTTTTAAATTATTATTCCTTTATGACACCTGTCCATTGAAATCTTTTAATCCTATACTGATTAAGTGTAATTCCATCTATCAGGTTTTTTAACCGTTCTGCCTGACTGTGTCGTTACTTTTTCTTCTGTTTCTTGCAATTTTTTCTTTTTTTGGTTTTGCTAGAGATATAAGATCGGAAATTTTATATTGTTTTTTTTCAAAAATTCTTGCCCTTTTAATTTTGTTTCTTTCGCGTGCGCGGCCGCTGAAGTGGGTTTTGATTTCCCTATTTCTTTAACTACCATATGGTCTGACTCGCCGTCAGACTCTTCGGAACTGGTTCCCGATGATTCCGAATTAGAACTTTTAGAGGTGGCACTTCGCGTTTTTGAGGTATCACCTGCCCTTCCTTCGTAAACTTCTACTTCTCTGGAAGTAGAAGGTTTATTCTCTAAGTCATCGCTTTGAGTTTTCAACTCGGGAGATTTGAAAGATTCTTGAGAGAGCTTTGAGAGGAATCAAAAATTTTTGCGGGGTTCCTCCACTGTTTAATTGCCATGTCTGCAGGGGATGGGGCAGTCTTTGCACTAGTGTTTCCCTCCATTGATTCCAATGTTTAGGCTTGACCTTGGACACAGTTATATTATAATACTGTCCTTGCTGTTCATCCTTGGGAGTTTGATTCCTAGGCAATGTACTTTGACTCCTTTTTATTGGGAAATTTATTAAATCCATAGCTTCTCGCAGATTTGTTTTAATTGAATCTTTGGGAGGAGGTTTCTTTATAGTAATACCCGGAGTTTCTACCGCTCTGTTCAATTCCTCCTGTAATGGCAGGGGCCTCTCTATTGGTGTTGCAGGGGAAACCATATCGTCTAGAAATCTTTTTGGGGGGATAGGGGGTTGAAATTCTATCAGGGAAAAATTGGGTTTTTTGAGATATCGTATAATCTAATTCTCCTGCGCTCTCTGATGATGAACTATTTGGATCTTTTGACGTTTTTATTCTCTCTGGTATTAGGGATTTTTCCTTAGGAATAAATAGATTTTTCATAGCTAAGAATTCTTCAAAGTTTTGCTCATCACTCTCATTCTCGAAATAGTCTTGCTTGAAATTAAAGGGTTTTAGCTCTGCCATTTTGATTTAGGGAGCTCGTTTTCTGCATCTGACGAATCGGTACACGGGGGATGCGGTACCCATCTTTCTGGAAATTTGGCTCTTTTTATTCGGCTAACATGCGCCTTGTAAGTTTCTTCCACTATCGGGTTCACCATTTTTAAAGTATAATCATTATCGTACTTTTTGACTATTCTGTACGGTCCAGATATTTGTTGGAAAGTTTCTTGCCTTCCACTTTTGCCTCGTTCTTTAGGTAGACGCAATCTCCTATCTTGAAATCTATTTTCCCATTGATTTTGGGTAGGTGTCTTAGCTCTTGACTTATTTTACATTTTTCCAACTCTTGTTTTACAATTTTATAAGGTTTCCTCATCTTATTTATGAATTCTTGTTTGTATCCTCCGAGTTATTGTAATATTGCCGGATTTGATAATCTCATCATAGGGGACTCTAAAATCGCGACCAAAAGTAAATGAAAATGGTTGTCTTTGGTTGTTTCTGAATAAGCATTATTGATTATGTTTGTTAAATAAGGTAAGAATTGATCCCAATCGTTCCTGTTGTCTTTTGTATAAATGCTTAATTCATTCTAAAATATTTTATGCCTATTTTCTATTTACCATTAGCTTGTGGGTGATATGGGGAAGTCACCAATTTCTCTATGTTACGAAAACTCATTAAGTCTTTTGTTACTTTTTGAAACAAAATTGCTTTCGTTGTCACTTAAAAACCTTATTTTGGGATGCCAATTTTAAAAATAATTTCACTAACGCCTTACTCGTGGCGTAAGCACCATTATTCTTTAATGCTTTTGCAAAAGTAAATCCAGAAAAGTGATCTATAACTGAAAGAATACATGTATGGCCTCTGTTGGAAACAGATAAGCCTCCAGTGGTTCCATATAAATAAATGAGACAATATCGAAGGGGAATCTTGTTACCGGGACTCTTCCCATAGGAGGATTAGGATAAGCTTGGGTTTTTTTTCTTAAGTTACACGCTTCGCATGTACTTACAAATTCTTTGAGTTTTGTTACTGCCGACGCACGTAAAAAATATTGTTTTAATTTATGGAAAGTTTTCGCTACTCTGACTTTGTTTTTCTTACATTTATGTTTGCTCTTAGTATTGATGGCGTTAACTTCATTTTCTTTGGTGTCCAGCGGCATATTCTCTGGGTATCTACTCAAAAAGTCACAAGCTGCATTTTGTTTACCTTTTAAATATTCAATTCGTAGCCTAGATCTTGGATTTTCATAATCCATCTACCTAGAATTCCCGTGGGGTTTTTAAATGTGCGCAGGTACTGCAAGCTTTTATGGTCTGATCGTAGTATAAATTTTCGACCGATTAAATAGTGTCTAAATTTGTCCAAATAGTAGATTATAGATAATAATTCTAAAGTTTGTGGTGGAATAACTACTTTCGCCTTTTGATAAGGTTCTACTCGAATAGCATATAACTTTTCTTTTTTTTTATTAGAAGGTCCTTGCAAAGGATCGGGGTTTCCTATGGGAATTATTTGCGAAAGAATAGCACCAGTGCCTTTTGAACTAGCATCGGTTGTGACCACAAATTGTCCGTTTTCGAAATCAGGCAGCGATAATAATGGTTCAGAAGTGAGTGCCTTTTTGAGACGGTCTAGGGAAGTTTGAGCTTCCTGGAACCAGGTAACATTTTGGATTTCCCTTTAGTTAATTCCGTGGGGGGTTTCGCAATTTGGGCGTAATTGCGCATGAATTTTCTAAAGGAGCCAGTAAGACCTAAAATTCCTCTTAATTCTTTCATGGTTCTAGGGGGCTTGAGGTTTTCAACACATTTTATTTTATCTGGGTCTGGGATATCTCTCCTTGCGTCACCACTACTCCTAAAAATGTAATTTTAGGTTGAAAAAAAGTTTACTTTTTCAGGCTGGGCATTTTAAATTGCCCTGTCTGAATTTATCGAACACATTAGCTAATGTTGCTAAGTGTTGTTCAGCGTTTTCCCCCACGCATATGACATCATCAACAAAATGAATGCTATTCTTTAATCCTCTTAACAGGTGTAATAAGGGTCTACATAGCGCGCTTGAACGTGTCTTAAGTCCAAAAGATACTCTCAAGTATTCATATGAACAAATTCAGTCGTAGAAAACGCAGTTTTATAGACATCTTTTTCGGCCATTTTCACTTGGTGGTAGCCTTGGGTAAGATCTAAAGAAGTAAAAATTTTGTTTTTGTTTTGAGATAGAGTCATGGATTTCGTCTATTCTTGGTAAAGGAAATTTATCACTAACTACTTGTTTGTTAAGGGTTCTATAATCTACAACAAGTCTTAGATCACCATTCTTTTTTGGTACCAAGACCACTGGTGCAGATAAGGGCTTATACTGGGGCGTATAATTTCATTTTTTTGTAATTCATGAATTTTATCTTTTAGCCACTCTTTAAGCTTATACGGTACACGATATGGCTGTTTCGCGACAGGATTGCCAGTCGTTAAAATTGAATGTTCTATAAAAACGGTATCTGTCCGATGTCATCTTCAGATGCAGAAAATACATCTTTAAAATTCCATAATATATTCGCATAATTTTTTCTTAAGTTCTAAGTCCGTAATATGATCCATATTAAATTTGTTTAAGAATTGCGATTTAGTTTAGAGGGTATTTGTTATTAGAGGTTTTAATGCCATCAACTAGTTTTCTTTTGGAATTATCCTATCTATCTAAATCATTCTCCGAGATAACTTCGATTTGAACTAAACAGGTCCCCTTTTTTATTGTAATTGTATCATTTTCATGGTTATTAGTTACCCAAATAAAACTTTCCTCCTTTGTCATAAGATATAATCTGTTCCTTGCATAACACATTTTCGGGAATTTCATTTGACGGGGTTGCAAACCATATTTCAGATTTGCTATCTACTGGTTCGATCATCTGTGTTGATATTTTAATTCTTTGCATTGTTTTGGGAGGGGTCTTTGTTTTCCGTATCGCGAACCTGTACAATTTCTCTTCACTATTATTGTCTATTAAATTCTTACTGGCGCTATGCTGCGTCATTGTGGCATCTTGCGGCGTCACATTCGGTTTTACTATGTTTTTCCATAATTCCGCTATTTTCTTGATTTCGTTTGACCTGTACTGTCGAACATCTCCTATTTTATTTTCGCAGATTCAATACACTTATTATTTAAATTTACTTCATTTCTGCAATGCCTCTCAGAATAATTGAACAAATTTCTGATTATTCCATGTCCTCCTTGCAAGACATGAGGTTCAAAGATTGCGACATTATATAGCCGGAAATTTTAATTACTGTTACGTTGTCTTCGTAACCTCTGTTACAATTTCTTAAGGTAGAAATTCCTTCCCCTACCTTAGCCGGGTAGACAAGCTTTTGTTTGCTACGTTTAATAATACTCTATTAGACCTTAAAAAATTTGCGCCGATAATGGCTTCATACGGAAAGTTATCGCATACTATAAAATTTGTCTGAAAAAAAATTCTATTATCCCTCTTTACGTCTAGGCGAATTGAACCTCTTGCATCCAATTTATGCCTGTCACGCTAGTTAATTGGGATTATTAAAATTTCTTTGCCGCCTAATATGCGGAGGCAATTTATTAAATACGCATGAGTTTTATGATGTTCGCCGTTGCACCAAGTCACAATTAAGCCTTAAAATAAACATTTTGCCACACAAAAATCATTAAATATAGGTAACTTATTATTACTATCACTACAAGACGATACTACTATCAGTTTGGACCTATAAAATATTCTAGGCACCCTCTGGGTCCAACTTATTCTTCTGAGGGCCTGACGCGTTTCCCCGTGGATTTATTTCGTACGTCGTTGTCTGCAATAGAGATTTGAGACATGTGAGATTCCGTAGGCATATCTAATTGAATTACATTTGTCTGCCTTCGCCATGTATTATTACGGTAGTTTTGGATTTCTTGCGTCAGTGCCGGGGCTACTGGCGCTGGCTGCAAATGCCGTTGGTTTGAAAAATTTTCATTTCCCGTCGGCCAATTAACTATTTGCCGTCGGCTTGAAACATTTTCATTTCCCTTCGGCAAATTTTCGTGATTTCTATATACCATTCTCGCATAATAATTGGATTTGGGCGAGTATTTTGGGTTTTCAAATCGGTAATTAATTTGTCTATTGGGGGAGGATAGTACAAATTTGTTTGGTACGCGTTGTCAGGTACTGATTGCCTCAATCTTCCCTGGCTATAGCCTAGTTCACCACTGGCGCTAAAATTTGTTCTTCCGAACAAATGGTTGCCATAATTTTGCGTTTTTACCGACGGTGATCCTTGGTGTGCGATTGGGGACATAACGGCACTCTCTCGCGATATGCCCAGTACGATTACAAATATAGCATCTTATTATTGTAGGGTTATTTTCATAACTAATTTAAGAAAACGTACTGTTTTCTGCCTAGCGGGTTCTTGCGTTCTATTCTTTGTGGACCTGGGGAATTATCCCTTGAAAAGAAATTGGGAGACGCCTGATCGCCCTTGAAGGTCAGGCTTTGCGTTTGATTCGCCTAGGCTGTTTTATTTTTTGTTTTACTGTTATTTGCCACCATCGTATTGACTTCGATCAATCGCCCTACCTCCTGAGCTGCAAGATCTAACGTCTGAATATTTTTTGGATATTACCATTCTATATAGTTTTGGGGAGTAGCCCTTGCAAAAGGTATTTAGTATGACTTTTTCATACAGTTCTCCTGAACCTTTTCCGTATTTTTGCTTTTACTGAAATCCGTATATTATCAAGATATTCTCTTATGTTCTGTGAATGGTCAAAGCATTCCATTCCGTGTTTTAATTTATTTGTGGAACTGGTTTCGATAAATCTATCTTTAAATGCCGTTAACAATTTGTCCACCGTATTTATTGGCAAGCTGGCGTCATCACCTATAGTATTTTCAATTTGCTTTAGGAAGGGCAAGGCCTTCCCTTTTTAATCTTAATAGGAGCTTTCACACTAACGTTTCTAGCTCTGTTTTTTGTTAATTTTACAAACTGGGCCTATTGGATATTAAATTCGTCGATATCTGTTTTGTCCATCGTATTGCGGAATAGATTTTGCTATCCTCTACATTCTTTGCGACCAACTTTTGTGCCATTAATAGTTCGCTTAATTCTTCTGACATTTTTGCGTTTGAATAACTCACCTATTTTGGGGAGGCTATTATCTCCTATGAGATATTTTAAAGAGTTTTTTTGTAATAGCCTAGAGGTTATAGGCCCAATCACTTTTTTTCTATAATCTGTATCTCTTCAATGATATGAGATAATTTAAATTACGAAGTTTGTAGCATAACTAGTTTCGCATGTTTTCCTCCAATTTTATGACCACACACCATTTCCGCCAGGTGAATACGAGAAGCGCCAGTTCTCTTCGGGTGAATTTTTCTGTTCTGCCAGGCAAATTCTTCTTAAGCTAAGTAATAGGCTAAGCAAGCTATAAAAATAATAAGAAAAGCAAAGGTTCCACCGGGAAATTTTATGAATGCGTCATCCGAGCGTTATAGCTTATATCGTGCCGTTGAGGCTGCACCGGCCGCAAGGGGGGGGGGAGGGGAAGGATAAATGGGTGACCGCGCTGCCACTTGCTGAATGCGACGAGAAATAAAATACGTACTATATAAATGTTAACCTCTTTTCCTCGATTTGATCTTCTTGACAATTACCTCTAATGTTATGTAGAAATCAGATTCCTGGGAGCGTTACCAATGGAGAAACATACGAACTAGTTACCTGCTGTGCGATTAGATACAGACTGTAAAATAAGCAAACACAAATAGAAAATCAATAGTGTTATTGAGACTTACATTTAGGTGTACAACAGTGCTTCGCTTCAACTGACAATGACAGAGGCAAAGATGATAATGATCAAATCTCTACAATGACTGCATAATGATAATTTCTGACAAATGAATGGCCAATAATAATTCTGACAAACGAATGCATGCGAATGCCAATGATAATGAATAACAATAATAATCACGCGAAAAAACTTTTCTTCACTATATATCCTAAGTAACGATCATTTGCCGTGAGAGCTTATTTTCACGATTGGCCCAAGTCCTGTGGAGGGGCCTGCCACCTTATCATTATGTGGACGAACTTCACTTCATTATGCTCACTGACCGTCCAATATTTGTTTTAAAAATATTTCTGATGATTAAACTTTATAACTTAAGCTTCCTGTGAAATTCTGTATCTGGTGATTTTTTCATTACCAAATATTTTAGCGAAATTCAAAACCGAATAGCGTCGTTGTTTGGCTGAGGCTAAAGGCAATTTCTGATTTTGCTGATTAAGAAATTTTTTTTTTGAAACTAGATTTAAACTTAATAGAGGAAGTTTAATTTATGTCGGAATTATCTCTAAAGGAAAGAATTTTGTATTTAAAATATGTCACATATTACTCACGTACAACTTCATCACGAAAAATTTCCCCCACGAGCATTTTACCCTTCACAAAGCCGTCGCAGAAAATACCCTGGATAATTCTCCCCTATGAAAGGACAATTGAGAGCCTTAAAAGTCAGTGTGCTATTTTTGCATCCTACGTAAACACTTTTCACTTCCTAAAGCCACTTTCTTGGGCTTTTGAATTTGGATATTGTGTTTTCAGTAAAGTCATTGTTTTGCATAATCTGAAAATATAGGAGAATTTGCAGCCTGATTATTTGAGCTATTTTTTTCTGTTCAATAGGTATAGAAACAAATTTTTTTCGCTTAAGTTTCATTTTCAATCTTTACTTTTGTTAGAAGAACGTTTAGTTCGGTAAAAAAACTTTTTCGCTTAAGTTTCATTTTCAATCTTTACTTTTGTTAGAAGAACGTTTAGTTCGGTAAAAAAAAGAAGAAAAGGAAAATTGGATCGACAAAGCAAATTTTTAGGCTGGTGACACAAAAAACCCAAGAATAAGGTTGAGAATAAGCAAGAAAACGGTATGGTAATTATGCGCTAGGATATCCGTTTTTACTAAGCACAATAATTACAAAAGATTTGTAAAATAAGATTCCTCATTTAAAACGTTTCCTATAGTGGTTGCAACCAGGACAAAAAAATGTGTCCTATCCACTGTCCTGCTATAGGCCGGCTATATAAAAATTTCTTTATGTTGCTTTGCATGAGGTTTTGTACTTAATTTTAGTTACGTTATGGCCCAAACATAGAATTAGGTGGAATAAAAAAAACAAATTAGGCTGGAAGGAAGCTCTCGGGGGTTTAAGCTCACAAAAATATATTAGAGTGTTTACTTTTGAAAATCTAGTTTTAATTTCTTTTTAATGAGAGTATCATGAACATTTTTTTTTTCCAAAATCTAGGTGGTAATTCCTCCAACCCTGCCCTTCCCACTATTGACACATCTGGGGGGTTAAGATGCAACTGTTACAATAGCCATCATTATATTTGGAAACAGTGTGATATGGGGCAAACTGAATTTTTTTCATTAAACTAAAGCAGCATCATCGATGGACAATTTTACTTAATAAAAAGAAAAAATAACCAAAAAAGAGAGCAGAAAAGGAAAAGGATCTAGAAGGGAGGTGTCTTCAAAATTACAGATCTTAAGAAATTTAGATGTAACTTATTAGTCAAAGGCATTTTTGGTCTAAAATTGATTTCGCAAGCAAAGTAATATCGTGACAAAAATAAGTCAAATATTTTAACCTTCTACCACCGTTACTGTTGGCATTACGTAAATTAACAAGCTATTTTCCTCCTCCACTCTCTTTCAGAAATAGCCTCTATTCTTTGTGTTTTTCTCTTTACTAAAGCACCTTGATTTTCACGGTCCCTTTTATTGTAGTTATTACCTCTCAATGAGCTGAACCAATCAGCAAGGATGCCTACAAAGGGGGAAACGGTCGCCAGTCCAAACATAGAGAAGAATCTTTGCTTTCCATAATCTCCATTATGTTCTTTCACCATAGCTAATGTTATTGCATCAAATGAGCAAAAAGAGCTTGCAAGCATTGCCGTAGACACACTTCGTACTAAAAAATAAATCCAAAAGCCTCGTATATGCCTAGCCTGATATTCAGCATCTCGAATTCTATCTTCAAACCGTATTCCAACAATTTGGACTTTCACGGAAGGCAGGCATTCCATAATATCTAGATTTACATCTTCCGTAATCGTAAGCCCTTTTTCCTCTTTGAGCATAAAAGTTATCAAGGTTTCTTCAGGAACACAGTCTTGAGGTTCACTAGGATGTATTACTATCTTCATTGATGACAACGATTTTGACATGTTCCATTGATCACCCGTTATTTTTATTTCTGTTTCATTGTGGATAGAGTAAAGAACAGCGGAAGAATTATAGGCTTCGAATCATCGGGAATTTTTGCATCAGCAAATAAAATACAAGTTTGGGATATAACAGCAGCAATTAGGGTACCAATTAGAACGTAGCGGTATTGACCAGTTTGTCAGACAGCATGCCTGGAAAAAAAGGAACTTAAAGTAGTAGTACATAGATTTTAATTGAATTTTTAATAAAAAAGGCAAACAACCATTTTCACTATTTTAGTAAATTTGCAGCCAATGGGCTTCAATAGCACTAGGCCTCCAGCAAATCTGGAAAACATTAAATTGGGGACCAAATTTCAACCGTAAAGAGAGGTAATCAAATAGAAAATATGAGCTTACGGGATTAATCGTTTAAAATAGTGACACTCATGGTGAAGGGCAGAGCAGAGACTTAAGGGACACTACTACTCCATTCATACCACTGGTTCATAGGACAACAATACATGACTAAGAAAAACAAGATTTAACATTTGCTGTAACGAAGTGATCTATATTTTTTCCTATTATTAGTTGTTCAGAAGTATGAGCAATAAAGGATCTAGTCCAGCGAAACGAGGATTAAGTGATGTTGCCATATGAATTTCAGCTGTTCTGTCGTATTGAAGTATGCATTCTCTGAAGCCTGCTTAGAATGCTTATTGAACATTTTGTTCCTACTCGTTAGTGCGGCTGACAGCAAGAGCTATTTTTGTTCTTTACTTCTGGTAGTCTTTATTTTTTTGCGAAAACTGAATAAATTGTGCTTGTAATTTTTTTTTTTTTTAGGACATTAGAGCCGCAGTCAGTTTGTAGAGAATGACAGATCAGATAAAGTCATTCAATCAGAGGCATCGCTTTAGCGTTGGCGTATAACGTTTTTTCCCAGAGGCACTTCATATGGAAGGGGTCGTCGTATGAACTTCAAAGTGGGCTCATTCAATTGCAAATCGAAAGTTCTAGTGCCCTATTTAAAAGTCAAAAGTGATCGGAGTGCAACTAGTCCCCCCCCCCGGCCCTTTTTCCCAAATGCATCTGATAAAAAATTTTGAGATAGCCATTTTGTTAAAAACAGATCGAAGATTATACAACAAAACAATTCGGTGTCGACACAACCCCCAGGACGCGGAGGCAGGCGTTGTAAGACATGCCCTTTTGGAATATATGGTACTTATGGAAGGGATGCTGGTATAAACTTCCAAAAGGGCTCATTTGGTTGGAAATGAAGATCGAGTTCACTTTTTAAGAGTCAAAAGAGATCCGAGGGCGAATCACTCCTCACCCCCACGCCTTATTTTTTCAAATCCATCTGATGAAAATTTGAGATAGACATTTTGTTAAAAATAGTTCAACAGTCGGATAAGGAAAACTCCAAACCCTCAGGTTTGGAAAACCGTCTTGGGCCCGGGGGAAAGCGTTCTAAGTTATTCCCTGAAAGCATGTATGGCTCTTGTGAAAGGTATGCTTGTATAAAATTCATAGAGCGCTCATTTGATTGGAAACTGAAAGTTCTAGTTCATTTTTAACAGTCAAGAGATTGAAGGGCAACTAGCCCCACCAACGCTCTTTTTTTCCAAACCCATCCGCTACAAATTTTGAGATAGCCATTTTTTTTAATTGTTCAAAAATTAGATAACAAAAACTCCAATGTCGACAAAACCCCCGGGGCCCGGGAGTAGGCGTTTTAATTGTTTTGTCCTCGGGGCGTATAAGGCTCTAATTAAAGGGATGCTCGTATAAACTTCAGAGAGGCTTTATTTGCTTAGAAATTAAAAGTTCTAGTTCAATTTTTAAGAGTAAAAAAAGACATCCGAGGGAAACTAGTCACCACCCCTCCCCCCAACTCACAACCTTTTTTCCCCAAACCGATCTGGTAAAATTTTGAGATGGCCATTTCGTTAAAATAGTTCAAAGGTTAGATAAGAAAAACTCCTGTGTTGACGCAATCCCCCAGGGCCTGGGGGAAGACATTGTAAGTTATGCTCTGGGGGCATATATGGTTCTTATGGAAGGGATGCTCGTGTAAACTTTGGAGAGGGCTCATTTGATTGGAAATTGAAAGTTCTAGTTCAGGTTTTGAGCGTCAAAAAGATATTGGAGGGCAAATAGCCCCCCCCCCGCGCGCCTTTTTTCCTCAAATGCATTCGACACAACCCCCAGGGCCGGGGGCAGGCGTTGTAAGTTATACCCTGGGGCATATATGGTTCATGTGAAAGGTAGGCTCGTATAAACCTCAGAGAGGGCTCATTTGATTGGAAATTGAAAGTTCTTGATCACTTTTTAAGAGTCAAAAGAGATCGGAGGGCTACTAGCCCCCTTCCCCTATCTATGCCTCATTTTACTCAAACCCATCCGATAAGACTTTTGAGAGAGCTATTGTAAGAGCCATTGTAAGAGCCCTTATTGAATGGACATTGAAAGTTCTAGTTCAATTTTTAAGTCAAAAGAAATCAGAGGGCAACTAGCACCACCCATGCCCTTTTTTCCGCAAACCCGTCTGATAAAAATTTGAGATAGCTATTTTTTTTTAAATGGTTCAAAGGTCATATAACAAAAACTCTGGTGTCGACCCAACCCCAAACGCCGAGGGGGGGGGGCATGCATTGTAGGTTATGTCCTTGGGCCGTATATGGTTCTTATGAAAGGGATGCTCATATAAACTTTTTTAAAAACTTGAAACTTTTTGCAATCAAAAATGACAAAAATTAATTTTAAAAAAAAATCCAAAAAAGAATTTTTCCAAAGAAAAGTAAAGGCCATTTAAACTTAAGAGCAACCGAACAAATACCTTTTAAATTTCGAACTCAAAACGACCAGAAATTACTATTAAAGAATAAATGAGACCCAAACGAACAGAAATTAAATAAACAATCATAGCAAAAAACATAAAACAAGTAATAATATACTGAATAAATAAATCTCAAAGCGAGTAATGCTTAAATTGAAAGTTCTAGTTCAATTTTTAAGAGTCAAAAGAGATCGGAGGGCAACTAGCCCACCCCCCCCAGGTCCCTGTTTTCCGCAAACCCATCTGATACAAATTTTGAGATAGCAATTTTTTTAACAGTTCAAAGGTCGTATAACAAAAACTCCAGTGTCGACACAACCCCCCAGGGTCCAGAGGCAGGCGTTGTAAGTTATGTCCTTGGGCCGTATATGGTTCTTATGAAAAGGATGCTCGTATAAACTTCAGAGAGGGCTCATTTGATTTGAACTTAAAAGCTCTAGCTCACTTTCTCAGAGTTAAAAAAGATCAAAGGGCAACTAGCCCCACCCCCTCTACGCCTTTTTCTTCCTAAAAGCCATCCGATAAAGATTTTGAGGCACCCATTTTGTTAAAAGTAGTTTCATACATCAGATATTAAAACTCTGCTGTCGACACAACCCCCCAGGGTCCGGGGAGAGGCGTTTGTAAGTTATGCCCTGGGTTCATATATAGTTCTTATAGAAGAGATGCTAGTATAAACTTCAGA